>JADLZN010010535.1:0-161399 GCA_018155175.1 Sinocyclocheilus anophthalmus
GGGGGTACTCACTTCTGTGAGATACTGTATATAACTAATAAATAGGCCTATACGAGAAACATAATTTTACTTAAATAATAAATTAAGAAAACAAAAGAAAAAACTGTGCAACAAGTAGCCTAGTATGCAGAGTTTGTTCATTTTTGTGCTGCGTGAAAGGAAACAGATGACAGAAAGCGGCATCCTTTTTTTCTTTAGGCTTATTTTACAAAAGCGCAAAGATTTGTTTTTATTGTGAATGTATAAAGGCAAACCTTTTACCATTCCGATTATCTTTAGGACTAAAAGGAGTAGTTGCTTCCACTGTTAGAAGGAAAAAACTCAAGTGATTGTGCCGCCGAAATTAAAGGTTTTTGGGTGTTAGTATCAATATTTTAGTCTTAAGGTTATCTATAAGGCAGTGTGATCCAAAACAGTGACAACACTCTCTCATTGAGAAGATTATAAGAACTGCAAAGATTGCAGTTAGTCACTTCGCCCAAAGGCTCAACGATTGTTTATTTTTGAGGTCACTCGTTAATTCAGCTTCGCATACACGTTAGTCCCAACTAAAAGCTCTCTAGTATGATTTTCTGTCACCAGGAATGGCCAAAGTAGTGCATAATAGGGGTACAGGAACGACTTCAATAACAGTGTAAATATGCTGCATTTGAGTGAACAAAAATAATGTGGGTGCACGCTGTGACGTCCTAACCACACCGCAACGCACAAACACTAGGCTCTGGTCAAGACCCACACCCACTAGCACGGAGCGGATCACATGCGTGAGTCGGTGCAGACCACAAAATGTATGGGAGCTATTTGAATTCTATACAGAATTCTATATTTTATAGCAATAGGGATGAGATTGTGGCTGGCATACCCTGTCACATGTGGCTTTACTGTGCTCAACGGCTCTAGCCCAAGCTGTGATATAAAAGAACGCTATTAGCTATTTTAAAAAGGGGCAGGCTGCTTGACATGTCCTGCCCTGTTTTCCTGTTTCAGTTAAAATGACGTCAACATAGAGTAACGCTGCGTGTTTCTACGCATTTCAGGGGACCTTTAAGCATTGCTACCTTGACAGTGCAGCCTGTTCCCCCCCCCCCCCCCCGTTATCATATAAAATACAGTCAGTCAAACATATGGGGAAAAAAACTATGTAGTAAAAAAAATGTAGTAAAATCTGTGCCGTTAAGTGTTATCACCGCACCGCCATGATGTTATGCAAAACATTTTGTTTTATGTGGATATTGGAACGCGAGTGAAGTAGGCTGAATAATAAATAATAATTTGCCATTCAAATACAACGCGAATACGGAAACATTTGATTTTGAGTCAAATGAGAGACCCAACGTTGGTTTCAATTTCGTTTTAGCCAAAATTAATTCATTTTGGCTTGTCGTTAATATTGCTATAGCTTCTTATATTTTTAATTATTGTTCTTTTCTACATACTGTTAATTGAAAGGATTGTTGTGGTGTGAGGGGAACTAAAATAGCCTAGCAATGTTTACAGTGTTTATTATAATGTTCGTAAACATTTCGCGTCGGCATCAGGCCTCGCTATTCTCGCCCACAGCCGCCCGACCATTAAAATGCGACATATTTTTTCCCCCTAAAAACAATTTTTTTTTTATATGCGTAGCGTATTTTAACCATGCAACAAACCTTTTTAAATAGTTTGATAAATTACTGAAAAAATAAATAAATAAATGACCTTTTAAACCGTTTAACTGATTGTATTAATCGGTCAAAATTCTTACGGTCGGTTAACCGGTTAACGGTTAAAATGAACATCCCTATGGGAACATTGCAGTTGCGTTGCGTTATGCAGGGTGAGCGTGGCTCTGCACATTTCACCACCCCGAGACCCAATATCTTAATTTGTGTTCCGAAGAGAACGAAGGTCTTACGGGTTTGGAACGACATGAGGGTGAGTAATTACTGACAGAATTTTCATTTTTGGGTGAATATCCCTTTAAGAACTTTTGAGATGCTAAGCAGATAACAAGCAGCAAAAATTAATTAAAAAATAATTTAAGATGCAGACCAAGTAGGCTTGCAGGTTCAAAGCCAAATTTGTTGACTGAAATAATAATAAAAATAATTAATTCTAAAATCAATGAATTAAACCTTCAACTAAAGCCCTAAATGTTCAGTTTAAGTTGCATAACATCAAGAAGACTTCCTCGACAGGTCAAGGACCCAAGGATTCAATGTTTGGCTGATTAGCATGACCGAACTAGTTTGGTAGATAATTAGAGCATCTAGTGCGCATTCAAAATTAAACAAACTAGTCATGCACCAGCATAAACCTGACACTGAAATCAACAGAAATGTTCAATGATATCTCTACGTAATATAGAGATGTCTTAGGGCAGCATATCTTCAGAAGGCCACTTTTTAAGTTCCTCTATGGGTGAAGGGTGTCAACAATCACAGATGCTTTAACAAGATTACAGCACCCTCTAGTGGCAAATTTAATAAGCACTTTTTAATCTCGAACAGAGTGTGATGAAAGATCTTTTCCTGCTCATCTCCCTTGTTTCTAATAAATCCACTAATACCTTCATATTTCACACAATTTGTCAGTGAGACACTCATGCAGTTGTTCCACAGCCCTTTATCAAATAAACACTCTCTGGGCTGTACTTGTGTGCTCATTTTGCCCTTGAACGCTGAAGAGGAACTCTCTGTCAGCCGACTTCCCTGAAGTGTCCTGAGTGCCTTTGGCAATTCAGAGAGTCTCTTCATCTGAATTTCACAACTCAATGGCAGCTGGGTCAGAAATTCTGTGATGTATTGTTTGAGGGTGGACTGTGGGCTGAGCAAGCACGACGTGAAACCCCAAGACTGCTGAATAGTTCCCAACGTCTATGCTCGGAGAGCTAATCTGACCTTGAGGACAATCTTGGAGACGTCGCCAAGACTCCTGAAGAATAAAAATGATCTGTCTTTCTGGCTGTCTGTGGTTATTATTACCAGCAGAGGTTGGGGTTTCTTCAGAATGGCAGCAGATGCTGTCATGGACACTGAACGTGGCCGGCACAGCAGATATGTGAGCTCTCTGAAGTGCCGGAAGCTTTTTGAATACATGCTTTGCACTCAGAGTTTGCTGGGCTGAGACCAAGGGCCCTCTGCCTCTGCACTAAACTTCAACAAAGAGTCAAGCTTCATTTGCCATGTCTAAGCCACTTAACGTGACTAGACTCACTTGACAACGAAGACAGAAAAGGCTATCTATCTATCTATCTATACAAGTGTACTGTAAAACTATTTTCTAAATTAGACCTGATGAGCAGAAAAGAGACCATTTCAAATATCTACATATTTAGTTATATGCATCTGATTTCAAGAAGGTCATACAGTATTTCTTGCTATGTCTGACACAAAATGCTGCAGCATTTGATGTAAACCATCTTGCCAATATGGCTCCTTAATCTCAGACTAGACTTAAATTAAGCAAAGGAATGTTTTGTTCCCCAATCATTCACAGGAACAGCCCCTTTGATGACACAGGGGATCAAAACACTGCCCTCCTCTACATTTCATTCTTCTTTTTTCAAGATGACAGAACATCACAACACATTCCTGAGGGTGTTTTCTATTTTTGCCCCAATGGACAGTGGAGGGCTTTCTTAGGTACAGAAGCATTGATCTCCATTCAAACGGCCTCCAAACTGACTGATTGATTGATTTATAATATTTTCATTTTTATTTAAGTGTTTATCTAAAACATTCACAATTTGAGGGCCTGTAGACACATACAGGACATGATTGCAGACTAAGACAGGTTTGAGGAACATGCTCTCTTCAGATAGAAAGGGCAAGAGATTAAAGAGGAGAAGAAAAAAAGGCAGTAGGAGGGGGTGAGTGTGGGAGGGGAGATGGAGAGTGATGGAGGAGGGTTTTTAAAAAGTGTTAGAAATAATATATATAAAAACGTGTGTGTGTGTGTATTTTTTTTTTATTTATTTTTTTTATATACACATATATATACTTTTAAAAAAATGGCAACATGTTAAAACACAAAGTTGTCAGACGTAGTATATTTATATATGATTATGTGTATTAACGTCTGAATGTCCACAAATCCAGGGTTTAACCATAAAGATGAGTTCAGTAAAAGGAATTACTATGTTCCTATATGTTAGTGTAATTAAAACAATCACAGCATGTCTTACCAGTTTGCGAAATTGCCCGTCAGTCCGCAGTTCCTAAAGTTGGGTGTCATACTGGAAGAAGCAAATTGCCGTACGCGGTTGCTTTAATTTTCGCTTGATGAACCTAAACAGTAAATATATTCAGCCCATAACGCCAGGACTGTCATCGTGGAGGATTACTGAAACCCGTCTCAAGCATTTCAATGCTTCTGTAACACCACCAGAGGACGTGCTCTTATTGATTAACAAACATTAAACAACTTCCTAAAATTAAATGTAAGAAACAAAACATTCAAAATCGAATGTCCAAAACGTTTTCTGTCATCAAGAAGTAACAAAGAAAACAAGAATTAAAAGCCTCGAACAAACCATCATTCAGCTGCAGTACAGAATTATGTAGTTTGAGCCTGATACAGTCTTCTCATAATGCTGTATTACATACTGGGATGGGTATAACCAGAGGCAGGAAGTCTGTCAAAGCACTCAGAAATCTCAGAGAGTGCCTTGTGATTGAATACTCTGCTGATTGGAACAACAGGAGTTTCATTATACTCTGAGTACATAAGAATACAATGAGTCACAGTATCATTTACAAGACAAACTGAGCGACAATATGTTTTGAGGTCACTTGGTGTATCATATCTGTTTATATTATGGAAAATTATATTTAGTGTATTATTATATAGAATATTATTGCTTATTACATACACACACAAATATAAAAATATAAATTATTTAAATCATTTATGCAATACATGGATAACTTTTCAACAAACATCTGCCATAAAAGTGTGAGAGTTTAGAATGTTGAATATAGACAAGTGGATTAGCATCAGGTGCAACATGCGCAAGTAATGATCCCGGACATCTCCATCTGCAGAATAACCTCAACCACTCCACTGGGATTCTTTCTTTAAGTTGAGCATTAGGCTAATCCTGTGTGTCCATTAGACGATTATTACACTAGCCAGTATAAGAGCAGTTTCAGGTTGACAGCTCTGCTGAGCTCCACAGTATGTAGTGCTTTCAAGGCAAATTGCAGTCAACTCACAGTGCGTACTCCGTAGATCAACACTGACGCCTTTTAATTAAAATTAAAAAGATCCCTGTACTGCAAACAGATGTATCCTTGGAATTCAGAGCTCAGGTCAGAAACAGACGATAGAGGAGATTCAGTGTTTGTTTGGGGGATGATTGATGAAGTGACTACAATGAGCTAAACAGGGACAGTGCTGTCAAAACAGAAGCTCTGATCGATATAACTGCCCTCAATGGGTGCTCATGGGCTTCTCGGATACACTTGGAAAACTGTCAGAATGAAACCGTTTTGGATATTCACTTCACAGCACGTTTTTTTGTGATCACTCAAGGGGAAACATGTTGCAAATTATTCCTAAACTCTCCTTATTTCCTATTAATATTAAACTATGTAACGGCTAAAGATTTGTATTCTTCAGTTGTCAGTTTTGTGATGCATCTCTAAAGCAGAAAATTCTGGGATAAGTGATGGGCAGCTTCACCCTGAGGCCAGGCCTTCACTAAATTAACTTGATTTATGTTGATTGAATTAAAAAGTAAGTATGCTTCGTAGTGTCTGTGCTGTGCAGCTATTGACCCAGCTGAATGTATGTCTCTAATCTTCCAGGTCGAATTTCTGGACTCAAAAACCAAAGAACAGCTCTGTTTTCTTGACAAGGTAAGCAGATTTTGCCTCAAACAATCAATGACAGTGTGTGCTGCACTCAGCCAAAACTTAATGGTATATTATTTTATTTTGTTTTTAATGCAGGTTGAACCCCATTCAAGCGTAGGTGACATTAAGAGTTTGTTTCTTAAGTCATGTAAGTTTTACCCCTCAGTGGCTTTGTGATATTGTAATTTTACCTAGTCAAATATGAAATCTTGCATCTTGGTCACATTTTTCCTCAGCTGCGCGTAAGGGTCCTGGTCAGCCTGTCGAGTTTTATTTTGCGATATTTATTTAACTTATTTATAATGATTTATTTTTTGAGTAGTGCGTGGACATTAGATATGCCTACTTTCGCTAAAATAGTCAATTTAAAATGTACAAAACAATCGGCCTAGCATCAATATGAACACTGTAACAATACTATAGTAATAAAATACTTATGTTATTTTCAGTAAAATCGATACCTGAGACGCATAATGGCGCCAGTTGCCTTTTCGTGGTGTGAGACGAGAAACCGGAATCGGTTTTAACAAATCTATTGAGAATCTATTGGCTGAAAGGACTTTTAACGGGGTACCTGATTGGTTGCTTTTACCTGGACGAGCTGACTAATAAACTGCGTTGCTATGGAGTGACTGACTACTAAATCCCGCGATTGGCCAATCACAATAAAGTATTATAGAGCGCGTGCAATAATGAACAATATGAATTTTGATTGAAATAATATTGTAGAACAGGTATTAATAAATGTAGGCTAATGTTTAAAACATATGGGACCCTGGACCACAAAACCCGTCATAAGGGTCAATTTTTCAAAATTAAGATTTATACATAATCTGAAACCTGAATAAATAAGCTTTCCATTGATGTATTGTTTGTTAGGATCGGACAATATTTGGCCGAGATACAACTTGAAAAATATTTGAAAATCTGGAATCTTGAGGGTGCAAAAAATCTAAATATTGAGAAAAACACCTTTAAATTTGTCCAAATTAAGTCCTTAGCAACGCATATTACTAATAAAAAAAAGTTTTGATATATTTACGGTAGGAATTTACAAAATATCTTCATGGCACATAATCTTTACTTAATATTATGATTTTTGGCATACAATAAAAATCAATAATTCTTACCCATACAATGTATTGTTGGCTACTGCTACAAATATACCCATGCTACTTATGACCTGTGTGTGGTCCAGGGTCACATATGTAAATATTACTTTTTAGTATAATGTTTGTGTCTATATTATTCTTGAATTTAGTGTTTAATTTATCCTCTTTTTATGACAGTGGTGGTAGAGCTTGGTATTTGGTACATAATTTGCATAATATTTGTGTTTTTTGCTTTCTCACTGTAAGATCCCAAATGGTATCCAGCTAGACAAGCCGTGAGGCTGGACCCCAGTGAGTATTAGGAACACATTTTATATTTAATCAAAATGTCATAACTTTTGTTCTTTTTTATAACCCGTTACACTCGGATTTACATCTATACAGAAAAAAAGGTGCTGTTACCTCCATTGCTTCATGACAGTTTCAGTGTTACAGCTAAAATATCAGTCCTGTTGCTTTTCTCAGGTCTGTTGCTTTAGAGATAACCAAGAAAATATTTAAGGACATGTTTATTCCTTGGGTAGAATTTGAATCATAAAAAATCTTTCATCTGCTCCATTTGCACCAATTGCTAAACCCACACACTGAACTGAGGGATATTATTAATCTCTGCTGCGTTTAAAAACTAACCAGATGAAGACTTGGTTGACAGGATCTTACACAAACATTGTGGATGTTCTCAGATGTGCCTTCTTGATGTCTTGCTACCTCCAGCGCTTTTGAAGGCAGCATTTTTCAGGTTTCAGAAAGCAAGATAAGTGCTATCTGCCAAGAGCTGCTTTGATGCAGCAGGACCAAAACCTACACTTACCTAAAGCTTTAACACTAGCTGTAACAAATCTAGTTTTGAGTTTTCGGTTTTTAGAAGGAAAAGCACTTAGAGATGATGACGTGCTACAGAATCTGCCTGTCGGGACCTCAGCGACCTTGTATTTCAGAGACCTTGGCCCACAACTGGGATGGACGATGGTAAGAGTGATTTGCAACACTATGTAACTTCAGTTGGCTGTGCTTGTCAATTTTCCACTAGATTCCAGAGGCGGACTTAACCATTAGGCCAAGGTAGGCGACCGCCTTGGGCCTCAAAAGCCAAGGGCCCCCTAAAATGCTTTTTATATGCGAGATGCTGTGCGGACGCACAAGTGGATGCTGTGGTGTTTGATTTATTCATTCAATATTTGACAAATTCTGTGACATTGCTCGTTACACTGTAAACTTCTGTTGTGTAGCATTTTGAATGTACAAAAATTAAAGGGTTTGTTTAATTTTCATTGGAATAAAAGATAGATTAATGTTTTCACCTTCATTTGATTACCAGAAAAATTAAAATACACAACACAGAATTTCTACAAATAAGTAAATAAATAAAAAAATTCTAGGCCCCCCCCCCCCCCCCCCCCCCCCATATATGTATACAAATTAATAAATTAAGTTGTTTTTGGTATTGTTCTTTATGTATGGTGTATTATTTAGATATGGTTTTGATTAAACCATTAAAATGGAATAAAGAAAAAGCGCAGAATTTGGGCCCTAAGAATGTAATTTTTGTTAAACATTTAATAGGCCTAAATTGCTGTTAAATTAAACAAGTTTCATGATTTTAATTAATTAGACATGTTTTTTGTTAAAATTTAATATAATCATCCAGAACAATTAAAAAGAAAAAGAAAAACTGAATCCAGAAAAATTTAAAAGGAAAAAAAGATTTTGGGAAAAATAAAACGGATTTCATATGGCCCTACAAATGAAAATATCATGCATATGAAGCTATAATTTTAATACTAAGCAACAGCGCATATTATATAGGGCCTATTTTCATTTTTTTAAATGGCGCTCACTTGTTTTTGTGAAAGACTCAAGAAGGACCATGCACAGTCACTTTCCACACAGGTAAACTTCATGTTTGTTTGAAATAATCCTTAAGCATGTAAATTTATAATTTCCTTCAGTTAATTTTAAATGTGCAATTCAAATAAATAAAAAATAAATGTTTAGAATTAGACAGCTTGCGTTGTGCAGACAATTGCCTAGTGAAATTACCCAAACGCACCAACTAGTGTCCAACCTACTCTAATACTATTATAACCTGTTTAAATGTGAGCATGGGATTTACAACATTAAAGAAATCCTTTTTATAACATGTACATGAAAAATCTAAAAGATTGGACACAGCTATGGGACACGGTCGTGCAGTAGCGAGCAACAGTGAAGGGAACCTCAAGGTTGTAAATGTGTGAAATTGTATAGGGCCACATTCCTGTATTTTGCCTGGGGCCCCAAAATCACTAAATCCACCCCTGATATATCAAGAGGTATTTGAAACAATCTTGGGCATTGATTTATAATGGCACGAGCCTCTCAGAGCCATTAAGGGTGAGTGTTTGGTCAGATGGTCGGTTTGCGCAGTCAAATTAAAATAGTTCTGAGCAATACATTTGTCTACTTCCAGACATATTAAAACGGTGCTTTAATGCAGTTCAGGATTTCTGAGCAAGCTGACAAACTGAACCTCACCTGTTTTATTTTTTTTGTGCTTCGCGAAATCACTCACAGTGTGCCCCCAAAGCTGAAGTAATTCTCCTGAATTCATCAGAATTGTGCTTATACTGAGGTTTGACATGCTTGGCTAGCACCTCACTACACTACACCCATACTCCCATACACTCCACCATGTGAGTTACTAGCAGAGGCAAAACTATTTAATAATAATGTTCATTTTAATACATAAACTGTCTTTAGTTGTACAGCAGAGACACGGCGCACACTATGCACTAATTATTTGTGGTTGTATGTTTCTGGTTAATAAACTACACATAGTGTCCCAACCTCTGGTCCCACTTTAATCTTCAAAGACTTTTACTGTAAACCTTATTATCGTACCTGGACTCACATTCTGTCATTAAAGATAAATGAAACAAAAAAAAAAAACAAAAAAAAACACAAGCCAATGATGTATATTGTTGTAGTCAGTTATGTGAGCTGCATGAAAATTTTTCCATCCACTGGTCACTGAACAGTTTAAAATGTGAAGGTGGGTGTATTACGTCACATTTCTGTGGCATAACAGATCAGGATACTTGTGTTTGAGCCAATTTTTTGTTGTTGTTTAAAGGTGCAAAATGTCGGAGACTCCCACATCCATCTAAAAACCCTTTTACGTGGCTCTTTTACTTTGTATCATGTCCCAACCCTCATACATAGAGGTACCACCCAGCACCCATTGCCTAATAAATATATAACACTTCTCAATAACTCTGATGATTCATCAGATATTTGCTTAAAATATCATCAGGTGGGTGCTGGTGGGGTCAACGTCCTTTTATCATAAAACGGTGTGCCAGGTGATCGCGAAATTTCCATCAATCACTTTGTGATTTGATATGGGATTAGATATACGGAGCTACAAAAATATATACTTTATTTTAAAAAAAAAAAGTAAATTAACTAATATATTGTGAAATGTTCATTTACATTTAATGACATTTTCTGCTATGGGTTTTTGTAATCTAACCCAGCACTCATATAATATATATATCATAGACACACACAAAATATATATATAATATATAAGCGATAATAATAAATAATTCATTAAATAGAAAAATGAAAAGTGCATATTTGATATAGCTTTTATAAAACCTAATGTATTTATTTTATTTTTATTTTTACGTGGTCGTTCACACTTGTAGGTTTGATAACCAATGACCAACTGGGCCAAAGGAAAAACACAAAAACTTACCTGGGAGTTTAAGACTACCCAAACCTCGCAGTCAATCATCCCTTTCCAGCCTTCGACATCATAGAACAAGTTTCAGGTAAAATCCAGAGATAGTATGATTGAGGAGAGAACTACGGAACCATCTGACAGCTGTATGTAAATGAGGGTGATTTATCCCACCATCGGGGAAGGATGATGATTTAGTAAATCCGAGCCTTCAACAATATTGCGGTTATCATGCAAGATGATGGATTAACATTGTGTATTTACAAGGGTCTGCCACTGGGAATTTAAATAAGCCCCAGACCTTTGTAGGAATTTAGTGTGACACAAAATACATTTTCCTCCTTCCTTACCCCCTTTTTCTGTTGGTTAAATCATTTCCACAACTATCCATGCACAAAATACAGTACTCTACCTCTGTAATCCAACTATTCCAGCATGAAAAAAAATTGTTTTTCTTAAACAGAGGAAGACACTGAGTTACATTGAACTTTTAGGGTCAAATAAAAATCATTTGTTTTACTTGAAATCTAAAATAAAATAACAATCTTGAGTGATACCATTTAATAAATATTTCTAGACTGTACTGATGATGGTAATATTATCGTATTCATTCTTGACAAGGTGGACAGTGAGCAATAACATTTTTAATAGTATTATTTTTACAAGAAAGAAAGAAAGAACAAAAAAAATCAGCTTTGTACAATTCCTTGCTACAAGCCATTCCTAGTCAGCAAACATTTAACATTTGGTTAATTACAACATTTGTTTGCTACACTTTTCTAACTTGGCAAGAATTATTAAAGCCATGACTTGCAATGCATCACAATGCAATATGAATTTCGACTAGCAATAGCCTTTGCAAGAAAATATATTGAACATTTGATTTGTTTTAAAACAAAAATTTTGTTAAAAAAAAAAAAAAATAAAAAAAAGTGGGCACATTTACATCAATAAAGTGCTACATATTATCCAACAGACTACACTGATTATGTTTTTTCTCCAGTTCTGACTGTATTCTGTTGTGGTTTGGTTGCATTTCTATAAAAAAAAGGCCAAGCAAGGAAGGTGTGAGTCTCAGACTGTTGAGTGTTTTGTAAAGGAGAAAAAAAATCATCTCTTCTTTTATGACTCTGAGCGCCCTGCCAGATGACTCCAATTGAGCTGCTCAAATGACCCTCTTCAGTAAAGATTTCAAGTTTTCACTGGAAAGACTCTCATGTCCCGCCGGGCACCGGCTGTCCTCGGGTGCAGCACAATGGCATCATCTTCCATAGTCAGGCCGGATGAGACTGTCCTACCCTGTATATCAGTTGCAGGTTGTGGTTTCTGCGCTCAGCTATCGAAAAGCATTAAAAAGACGCATCTGAATGTTTTCTGCGCTTTATTATAGAAACACTGAATGAATATACAGTGGTTCTTATTGCGCCCCTTAAAATATCAAGTATTCTTCAATTAAGTCGTTAAATTAAGGATACTGAGCAAGAGCCTTTCAATATAACAATAGTTTACGTTGCGTATATGAATACGAATATAAAGTCCATCATATAGTCTCATCAAAATGACTTGTTTTAAAACTTGATATGTCACGCTCTGAGAACAAACTTACCTTCAAGGTCAAGCACAGAACGACGCGACTCAAAAGTAACGCAGACAAATAAAGGCTTTTGGTGGTCAGCTTCGACGCCACAGTATTTATAATTTACATTTTGTGAATTTGGGTCCCCGAAAAAACAGTTATGACCTTAAAAGGACAAAGATGACATTTATTTTACAGACTGCACCTGTCTTTCACAGACAACGCTTTTCAACGTATTTTCAGCGCGTCTCTTTTTAAAGGCATAGCAGGATTCACTGGAATATTCCTCCGGAAATGACGTCGACCAGTTCTAGTTCTTTCTCTAAGCACATCACGATTTTAAAAAGCAAAACAAAACAAAAAAACCACGACCGATGGGGCTGTTCAGCATCATCTGTCTCTAGCCTTGTCCATCGGCGAGAATAGGAGGGTGCAGAACAGAGGAGTTGGAAAAAAGTTGGACACTGATTCCCAAGTGTGTGTGTGTGTGTGAGTGTGTGCGTGTCAAATTCACATTTACATTTAGTAAGTTTTATTATATATATCTGTATTCATATTTTTAATTATTATCACTGTATGCTGTGCTATATCCTGACAATAAAATAAGTTAAAGTTATACTGTGGTAACTGCACAGTATGTGTGGGTTAAATGCTGTCACTGTAAAAAATGGTTTCATTATGTTTAAGACCTATGAACTTGCCTAATCACAATATGTTATTGAATTAATTTAAAGTGTCTTTTTTGTTAGTAGATGTCATGAATTAGCTAATAACTTTCATGCTTATAAAGCTATCTTTTTTGAGGAAATAGCAGCATGGTTGACAATATATATTTAAATGTTAGCCATTACAAATTAACAAGTAAAATGTGCAGAAGTTTGCTGATATGCAGGGATCACCATAAACAGTTTCTGCCAATGTTCTTACAAAGAATTTCACAACAAAAAAAGCTGAGACAGGGAAGGATAATGCAAATCTTTAATGTTTTTTTCTTCTTCTTCATTTAATTCATTAATCTAACATGGCTATCTAAACTTAAATTGAAAACGTAGTTTCACCAAAGCTTAATTTCTGCCATTAATGTTTAGGACCTCAGTTGAGAGGTTTGTGTGAACTACCATCTCGCAGAAAATTTTCGGACATGTGTAGCGGACCTTGTAGTCCTGACAGACCCCTCCACCCTGCTGCTGATTATTCACGCATTCAAAGCCCTCATGTGGATCAAATCTGCAGAATAAGAGCAGATGGCTGTTATGGCTGAAAATTACATGTGAAATTAATTTATTTGTTTATAATATTTGTAGTCATACACTTGAAAAAGGTTTCCAGTCAGCAGTGCAGGGCTCCCACTAACGGTTGTGACCACCTCAATAGCAATGGGCAGATATGTGACATGTGATGTACAGACATATGATGATGTCTGAATGTCTTTCCAGATCTCACGATCTCCTGGATTATCAGGGTCATCTCTGTCAAACCAAGATGTCCTACAAGCTAATGCAGGGCATAAGTAAACGTCATATAACATCAAATATTATGAATATCCCAATAGGGCTTTTAAAACTGCAATTTTAACCTTAGGTAGAGAAAAGTTTCATGCTTGTAAATTTAGATACTTGCTTTTTACCTGGGGTCATGAGACCCTGCTTTGGAGGGCAATAATTCAGTGTACAGTGCAGAGTGTGAAAAGTGTTAAAATGTTACAGCTAGATTCTCAGCAACAGACACCCAACCTTGTTAGTATTTATTTAATTAATTTATTAATGCATTTGTTCACTCACTCATTATTATAGGTACCTTGTAAGATGCAGACACATTTACCATTGTTTGGAGCATAGATATGAATACACAAATGTTTCTATGGGCTGCTATACATAAGCGGTCCGCCACACTGGTGCTGTCAAAGCCAGTCCGTGAGCGATTAATTGATTTGATTTTTGGTCATATATTTTGTCATATATGACATGTTAACACAATGGTATGTTATTGTAATTCTATATAAATTAATTTGGCATTTCACTAGAATCGCTTTGTCTTCAGCCCACTTTCGTTCATCAGCAGTATTATTTGTTGTGTAAATGTCACTCACTTGAGCAAAATGTCTCTGGGCATGAGAATCGCACTTCATAATCATCACAAACCCCTCCTCCTGTCTGGCCTGCATTTACACAAGCAAACCCAGAGACTGGATTATACCTTCACAAACAGAGAAAAAAATTAGAGTTAATTTTTTGTTTCTCTACAAAATACTTTCAGAAGCATGTGCCCTGTAAAGCAATGTAATAGATTTGATAGACTTACACTTGAAAGATGTCTCCAGTTGTATACGCTGCCTGACCAGAGACGGTCTGAGCCTCTATTCCGATTGGATTAGTACATATTTGTCCAGGGTACATACTGAGAAGGTCAGACAAGAGTTCAGAGTCGCTTCCATTTGTTTTAGGGCTGTCTGAATTAAACCACCTGGTTACACACGCTGATTAATACAGCACAGAGGAAAAAAAAGTATTAAAATAAAAAAATGACCCAAAAAATGTATAATACTAACAAAATAAATTCATACTACACAGGGAAGTTGAGTACTTAGAATTATGATACATACTTGTGTTGCAGAAACTTAATGGACATGTGAAGAGGCCCATGTTAGTCTTCACAGGCAAATTCGTAACACCAAAGCCCGTAACGAGGTCATATCTACAGAAATAACAACAAAAAAAAAAAATATATTAACTGTTATTTAAAATGGAATCATTAGCAGTTTAGGCCAAATATTTGCAAAGATTACTTTGAAGATCCAGAACAAGCAGTATTTAAAGGTGCATAGGTGATTCTCAGAAACATTTTGTATGCTGGTGAAGTCTCTTCACATGCCCGATAGCAATTATTAAGTTAAGGGTTCAAATGTATTTATCTGTATGGAGATATTCTGTGGAAGGGCGTAGGATCAAGAAATGTTTCGTCCAATCAAAAACGCATTGGGCCGAGCCAATTTAATTGGCTTTACTACCATGCCTGTCAATGTTGTATCTGTATAACCTTGCGTGCACCTGTTCGCCAGAACAGGAAACGTCATCAGCGCGTTCACGCACCACTGTGGCAACAGAGCGAGAATAGCAGGACAACATAAACACAACCCGACCTTCCTTCCTGGTATGTAGTACTTTTAAAGTTTTCTTGCCGGTGAATGACATGATGATGTAGCCCAGCGGTTCCTAATTCCAGTCCTCGCACACTTATTTTGCATGTCTCGCTTAGTTAACAAACCTGATTCAGATAACCAGCTCATTATAACAGAGCTCCATGCATGAACTGTGTTCCGA
The DNA here is from genome assembly GCA_018155175.1 of Sinocyclocheilus anophthalmus. Classification (NCBI taxonomy): domain Eukaryota; kingdom Metazoa; phylum Chordata; class Actinopteri; order Cypriniformes; family Cyprinidae; genus Sinocyclocheilus; species Sinocyclocheilus anophthalmus. Next base: position 15,570 of record JADLZN010010535.1, read on the forward strand.
TCGATATGATCCCTACACTGTGTTCATTGCTCCCTACTCCCTGAGCAGGGATTTACTTCACTTCGGAACATGGGCTGGAATTGACAACGGCTGATGTAGCCTATTGTAGTAATGTTGTCTCTGGTATTCTGGTCTGTGAGCGTATATGCGTTTAGGGGGCGTGGCTTTGGACGGCGATTGCAGGGATGGTGGGATGTTCGCTTTCAGTGCTATCTGGCTAAAGTTGGCATTTTCCATGATCTCCTACTGCACCTTTAAGCTTTTCATGTCTATTTGACATCGCATTAAGAAATAACAGCATAGTCTATTTTAATTGGAGACATTTATATGGAGAATATATGATAACGTCAGTGTTGGGCAAGTTACTCAAATTACTGATTACTCCTTTTAAAAGTAATCGCGTTACTGTTCTGATTACTTTATTTGAAAAGTAATTAGTAATCAGTTACATTACTAGTTACTGTTACTTTTTTCTCCATGAAATTTATGAAATCCCAGCATACACGCGCCTGATAAATGTTTGTTATTAAAGCATCAACATTCACAAAACACTTATTTTAACTAAAGCAAGCGGCTGCTGAGTGCATGGTTTGGCAGAATGCCAGCAAAGAGCGCTGCATTTATAATCTCTAAAAGACATCTCACACATCTCTGTAATAACAACCCAATAAATATATGCATAATGAATCTTTCATAATGTCTACAATTCGTGTCTTATAATGAGAGGATTTGTGAGCACGCAAATGTCGGCACTGCATTGCTCAACGCTGCAAACACGTGTTATAGCCTAAATAGAAACTCTGCATACGCTTGCACCTGTTAATCGTTTATATTTTATATTAGTTCATGTTGCTTTTGTGCAATAGATGAATAACAATTTATTTGTTTTAGATATTTTATGTTTAGATATTTCTATTTTGCGGGAGTCCCGTGAATAATTTTTTCTCCCGCATCCACCCCGACATCCCCGGCGCACACAACACACACAAACACAACACACACACACACACACGAGTCTCTGCACTCGCCTATCAATCCTTGTCCCGCGCTGCGTTGCGTCGGGTCTCGCAGGAGAGCAGGTCTATAATCCACTGGCACTTGACTCGACAGTGCGTGTGCTACATTCTTTTTTACAATCTCCAGATTATAAAACACTGCATTCTGTCAGCAATGTAACGCGGCAGTAACGTATAGAGACCTCGGCTTGTAACTATACTCTAATTACTATTTTGAAAATTATAACGCGTTAAAATTACTCCGTTACTAAAAAAAGTAATCAAATTACAGTAACGCGTTACTAAGTAATGCGTTACTGCCCAACACTGGATACCGTACCCTACAAAAATGTTTCCAGGTGGCAGTGCAGGGGTCCCACTAATGGTTGTGACCTCTATGGCGATGGGCTTAGGGCAGACCTGCAGTGGGTATTTTATCAGGAGTAAGGACAGCGTCTCATAGTCTCCTACTCCACTGGGGTCATCTCGGTCAAGCCAGGGTGTCCTACATTCTAATAGAGGAAAACTAACTGGGTAAAATCTTCTCATTCACAATTTTTATTGTAGAAGAATTACCCAATATCTAGGTTAAGACAGTTTCACAAATTATTTTAGTTTTATGATCTGTTTCAGTTACACTCTTCAAAATCTTTTTTCCTTCCCAAAGCTTTCTAAAATGTAAGATGAATAAAATCTCCACACTATTTAATGATCTTGTACATAACTAGTCAGGTTATGCATAACACTCTTGGTCTTATTTCAATGTTTTCTTTTGGTACTTATATTTTGTATTTTTTATCATATACCTTTTAACATATACATATACATTTATATAATTGAAGGTGAACAAGCAATTTAGACAATTTAATGATTTGTAAACTGTTAGTCATTTGGTAACACGCTGGATCTGTTTTTGTGTGCAAATGTCACTCACTTGAACACCATTCATCTGGGCAGGTGAAGCGCACCTTATAATCAGCACAAAATCCTGGTTTTACGTGTTTGCAAAAAAACCCAGATGCTGAAATAGATCTTCAGAAAATACAAAATAATTTAAGAACATCATTAAAAAAAAGTACACAGAGTTTTTGTTTCTTGACATACTCAGTGTTACACAATATATTAAGTAGTCACTCACAGTATAGTATGTACGTCCAGTAGTGACACATGCGGGCTGGCCAGAGACGGTCTGAGCCTGTATTCCGATTGGATTAGGACATATTTCTCCAGGGAACTTATTGTGAAGGTCCATCAAGAGTTCGAAATCGCCTCCTTTTGTAGGGTCGTCAAAATCAAACCACCTTGTTACACATTCTGATGAATACCACACAGAGAAAATCATTATGTCAAAAAAACAAATCATATAACATACAGTAATAAAGTAAATCAAATGAATATACATACTTGATTGGCAAAAACTCCTTGGACATGTGAAACGAACCTTGTAGTCCATACACCACCAACTCCACCACCACCATCCAAATAGTGGTTGATTCACACAAGCAAAGCCCTGTGTTGGATCATATCTGCAGAAAAAGAGTACATCTTCTAACATTATTTCTGTGAATGTAAATGTGTATACGGGCAATTAGCATGCATTCTCTTCTTCTCCTAAACTTCATATTTCAGTACTTTCACTAAAGTACAGAAATGGTTGGAGTTGCAAGGGCTAAACTGAAAGCGATCTGCAACAGATATTCTGTGCATAGAAGTAATGCAAACATGTTTGGTGGAATAGGCACATTGTCTTTAGATTAACAATGTATCCATATCATTATTTATTTTATTTGAAGGAAGTTTAAAATGGAACATATGAAATAGTTTGTCATACATTGGAAAATGTCCATTCGGCATTACAAGGACCCCACTAGTGGTTGCGACCTCAATAGCGATGGGCTGAGCGCAGACCTGTAGTGGGTATGTCAACATGATTGATGACAGAGTCTCCCAGTCTCCTTCTTTATCTGGATTATCTTGGTCAAACCAGGGTGTCCTACATGCTAACAGAGGAAAACCAACTTGATAAATACCATCATCTTATCCAAAACCAACAAAAGAGCATCACATTGATTTCTGCTTTAGAAAGGAAAAATTCTAAATATTTTTGACAGATTCCTAGTCTTACATCTGAATTATTTTAGAGCGTTGGTATTATTTTGCATGACATTTTTGCAAATCACACCTACAGTTCTTACAAGATTTTATAATGGAAGGTGAACACGCATTTCAGACAATTTAATGATATTGTAAACTTCTAATCAGTTAGTGGTAAACTAGTGAAAACTAAATATACTAAAAATATGATTTGAATTAGTACATTATTCATGCCAAGTACAAATACATTTACACATTTATGTACTTAATAAAAATACCCTGCAATTGTAATTTCAGTATACTAAATGGGTGTGCTTAAAGTCTGCTAAATTAGAACAACTAATTTTGTACTTAATGCACTTTAATTGTGCGCAAGTGGTGCTGAAGTCCAACTAAAGATTTACCAAAGTATATTTGTGACTCTGGACCACAAAACCAGTCATAAGGGTTCCTTTTGTAATTGAGATTTATACATCATCTGAAAGCTGAATAAATAAGATAAATAAAAAATATTTGGCTGAGATACAAGTATTTGAAAATCTGGAATCTGAGGGTGCAAAAAAAATCTAAATATTCTGAACATCGCCTTTAAAGTGCACAAATGAAGTCCAAAATAAATTGTTATATTTATGGTAGGAAATTTACAAAAATATCTTCATGGAGCATGATCTTTACTTAATATCATAATGAATTTTGGCATAAAAGAAAAAATCGATAATTTTGACCCATACAAAATATTTTTGGCTATTGCTACAAATATACACGTGCTACTTATGACTGGTTTTGTGGTCCAGGGTCAAAATTTTGATCGTGCTAAAGTGAAACTATTGCAAGAATACTTTAGGCAGACTTTAAATATCTTGCATTTAAAGACTGATATTATTCAGAGATCATACAACCCTTTAATAGTGATATTAAAACACATTTTAGGCCTAATATTAAGGAATGCGCATTGTGCAGAAACAGGACTCCAAATAAAGTTTAATTATAATTCTATATCAGTAGCCTAAGTCTCGAGCGATATGTCAGTAAATAAATATGCTAATAGATTTGAACTATACTTAGTATAAAATAAATGTATTTTAAATATATTACTTTTTTTTACAAGGGAACACACTGGGTCTGTTTTAGTGTGCAAATGTCACTCACCTGAACACCATTCATCTGGGCAGGTGAAGCGCACCTTATAATCAGCACAAAATCCTGGTTTTACATGTGTGCAAGAAAACCCAGATGCTGAAATATACCTTCAGAAAAGACAAAATAATTTAAGAACATCATTTAGAAAACCCCGTTAACACAATTTTTTTGTTTCTTCACATACTCAGTGTTACAACTGGATAGACTCACAGTTGGATTGTATTTCCAGTTTGATACGCAGGATCGCCAGAGACGGTCTGAGCCTCTATTGCGATTGGATTTCGACATATTTCTCCAGGGTACTTGTTGAAAATGGTAGACAAAAATTCAAAATCGCCTCCATTTGTATCAGGGTCGTCAGAGTCATACCACTTTGTTACACACTCTGATGAATAACATGTAGAGAAAACTGTTATGACAACAACAAAAAATCATAAACTATAAATTAGATGAAATAAATATACATACTTGGTTTGCAAAAACTCCTTGGACATGTGAAACGAACCTTGTAGTCCTTACACCACCACTTCCACCACAACTGTCCAATTAGTAGTGGATTCACACAAGTAAAGCCCTGTGTTGGATCATATCTGCAAAAAAGAAATGCTTCTTCTAACATTATTTACAAAAAAAAGCATCTTATAATATGCTAGGAATTTTAGTGTTTTGTATGTAGAATTGTCTGATTAATAGTGAAACTTGTAAATGGGATGAGACACAGTACACTTTATTGCATGACTGCTCTTAAAGCTCCAGTTTAACATGCTGCGCTATGAAACAAATTTTTAAGATACTGAACAGATTGGCTAAGATGCTCTTTCAATTCAGGGAGAATTAATGGGCAATTGTATAAGCAACAGTGAGTGTTTAAAATAAAGCACAGACATAAAGACAAGTATTATAACTGCTGTCAACTTTAAATGTTACATTTATATTTCTGTGAATGTAAATGTGTAAACAGGCAATGGGCATGCATTCTCTTCAGCTCCTAAACTTCATATTTCAGTACTTTCCTTCAAGTACAGAAATGGTTGGAGTTGCAAGGGCTAAACTGAAAGCGATCTGCAACAGATATTCTATGCATAGAAGTAATGCAAACATGTTTGGTGGAATAGGCACATTGTCTTTAGATTAACAATGTATCCATATCATTATTTTATTTGAAAATAAAAATTAGATAAAATGGAACATATGAAATTGTTTGTCGTACATTGGAAAACGTGCATCCGGCAGTACAGGGATCCCACTGGTGGTTGCAACCTCAATAGCGATGGGCTGAGCGCAGACCTGTAGTGGGTATGTCAACATGATTGACGACAGAGTCTCAGAGTCTCCTATTATACTTGGATTACCTTGGTCAAACCAGGGTGTCCTACATGCTAACAGAGGAAAACCAACTTAGTAAATATCATCATTTTATCCAAAACCAACAAGAGATCATCACATTGATTTCTGCTTTAGAAAGGAAAAATTACATCTGAATTATTTTTGAGCTTTGATATTATTTTGCATGACATTTTTGCAAATCATACCTACAGTTCTTACAACTTTTTATAACGGAAGGTGAACAAGTATTTAGACAATTTAATATTGTAAACTGCTAGTCAGTAATTTAGTAACAAGCTGGGTCTGTTTTTGTGTGTAAATGACACTTACTTGAACACCATTCCTCTGGGCAGGTGAAGCGCACCTTATAATCATCACATACTTCTCTTTGGTATGAATTTATGCACTCAAACCCAATTGTTGAATGGTATCTTCTGAAAAAAACAGAAAGAAAAAAAAAAAAAACCTTTACATATAAATTGCCGTGCAAGATCATTTTTGTTATATGGCTCAAAATAGTACCTGAAACCTTTGTAATGATTTTGATACACTCACACTTCTGAAATGAAAATGAAGGTTTCATTTGACGGTATGCCGGAGACTGGCTCTACATCTATATCGATTGGATTTGGACATATTTGTTCAGGAAATATATCTAGAAGGTCAGCCAAGAGCTCACTGTCTCCATTTTCATCATCGGGGTCATCATGGTCAAACCACTGAGTTATACAACCTAAAAAGCACACACACACACACAAAAGGACGCGTTTTTTAAGGGTGACCCCATACGAGCCTTTCAGGTTGGTCAGATGACTAGTCTTTTGAATATCTTTTTTTTTTTTTTAATAAAAGAAGACATCAGACTACTCTGATGGAAGGTGAGATAAGTTGTACCCTACAAGTAATGACAGGACAAGGAGTGTTCGACATATTTTTTTATCTCAAATCAATGTCAGTATTAAATGGTTTTAACAACAGCTTCCTTTTAATCACACTTACTTGTAACAATAACCCGAAGTTACAAAACCTTTCAAGAAAAAGTTACATATAGTAAACATTTAATAGCAGTCAGATAAATATAATTCGTATATAAAAATGTAATAAATGAAGGTAATTCATATAATATATAAAATGTAATAATATAATATTGGACCAACATGCAAAATAAATGACATACCTTGATGCTCATTCTCATGGCTTTTTTTTCTTTTCTAAAAGAAATCATTATATTGACTTTAAATCTATTGCTAAAAGTTTACATTGATGACAATTTGACAATGACATTTATTTTTCAATTTCTTCTAAATCAGTCATTGAATACACTTATGTAATTGTAGTAGATATAGTAAAAAAACTTACCCAGTCTTACTTAATGATTGCGCTAGTGAGAATATCTATACCACTATATTTGACCATCAATGCAGGGGCACAGCATCTTTCTCTGCTGAAATTCTTTCTCTTTTTAAGCAGGTGGGCTCCTCCCGGACCGTCCTCCAGCAGCATCTCTGTTGTCAGCTTTGACCTCATTTCTGACCTCCCTTCATTCACCTCCTGCACTCCACCCAACTTTGCCTCACATATCCATATACTTACAAGAATGGACTTTTGGGAAATCTTGTCCAAGACTTTATATTTTGTTCCTTACTTTAGTTATTTCCTGAAAAAAAACAGGGAAGGTGAGATTGTCAAATGTGACATTTGATCATATGTTCCATGCATTATAAAGAGAAAAAAAAACAGTGATTGTAACATTTTACAATATACATTACACAAAAAACAGGTCACAAGGGGGGCTTTAAATGATTCATTTAAACCCCATGCAGTCAGTGATTGTGTAGGAAAGTAGATATGGGTTGATTTCATGTCACTTTTGCAGGTGTTACTTTTCTACTGTAATTTACAATGACTTTTGACAGCATGAGGCATTAAATAGAATCAGTATATTTGTTATATTCCATATTTTATCATGCATTCTTACTAAACAGCATGTGGGCAACCTTAAGCACACGAGCCATCATTGGCAAGTGAATGACAAGAGCGGCATTATTAATATTAAATGTAATGTTATTTAGTTATGTATTTTAAAAGTGTTGAACACATTCACATGCTTTTGCAGTAGAAAATCTAAAAATAGTACTGCTAACATGATGAGACTCATTTATAAATCTGCTGTAAACATAAAAAAGCATTGAGGTCTTCCTACGCCTTTCCGCCAAAATAAAAGTTGAGAAAAAACAAGAACTCCAACATTCATAAATGTTAGTATTGTAATTTTACTGTGGTACTTTTAAATAAAATAAAAAGTAAGACGATAATAATTACAACAGCTCTGTTAATAATTTATAACATTCACACATAGTGTTCAAATTGGGATCTGTAATATTTTCTAATGTTTTAAAATAAGTCTCGTCTGCTCAGCGAAGCTGCTTTCATTTGTACAGTAAAAAAAATACATGCCTGAATCAAGAAGGGGGCCTCAAAAATGACAAAAAATATTTTACTAACTTATTAATTTTAAGTTAAATTGTGCTTTGTTGGTATAATGTCTGCTAGAATGTAAAAAAAAATGTTGAGTGTTAAATATTTGTAAAAAAAAAATTTTTTGAAAAGCAAGACAAAACAGTAAAAAGCACATTTTGGATATTTCATTTATGCAATGGTGAAAAAAAATTGGCAAAATACATGGGGGGAAAAAACTCGAAAAACTGTGTTCGGTGTTCGGTATTCGGCCCAGTGTTTCATTTTGTTCGGCTTTGGCCAAGAATTTTCATTTGGTGCATCCCTAAATACATCTACTTCACTCTCAATACTTTGGCTTGAGGGATTGTAATCAGTAAACAGCATTTTATTTTATTGTAAAGCTATTACTTTTATTACAAGAAGCATTGGTGGTTATGTGCTTGTTCTGATGTTTTTGTCATGTCAAAATACTGATCAAACCCTGAGATGTTTTCAGGAACAAAAGCATATTCCAAAACAGCTCCAAGCGAACTTTATTTACTCAGTTGAGTAAGGTGGCTGAATATAAGGTGTAAAACACATTTGCAAACAGTATCAGTTATCCACGATCAGAATGTGAGTGTATGCAGGGTCCAAATGTAAAGTGCAATTTCATATTGTAAATGTTATTAATTTTGGGGGCTCATTTGTACACACATACCATTTCCTGCCACAAGATGAAGCTGGTGATCTCTACCTCATGGTCTCTGTGGAGTTAGGTGCACTGAAACAAATCAAGCCATCAATACTGCTTGGCAACACTACAATAAATAATAAATACTCACCTTTATCAAAATGAAAACAATGTTCTGGATTCAAAATCTCTTTTTTTTTTTTTACAAACAGATAACTTAAAACTGGTTAAAAAAACAACTTAATTTAAAGCATTCATTTAAAAGGATAGTTAGTCTAAATGCTAAATGAACATTGAACAAAGAGTTATTAAGAGTTTTACATATGAAGGGCCCCCACCTTGATGGGAACACGGGTATCAGTAGGGCCATATATCCATTATAATGGGAACATGCAGAATATTCAATAGGACAGCCTGCAAAAACAGAAACAAAATTAATCCCAATCTGCCCACAAGGTGCCAACTTTCTGGCTTATATCCCTGTGGAGCTAGCAAATAAAAAATTACATCTAAAGCTAATAAAAATTAAAGTGTATAAATGAAGGACATGCAGTGGTTAGTAACAGAAAACGTGTTTGTTCATGTGTAAAGACATTTAGCTTACAGACACTGTTGGTGACAAGTGTCAGTGCAAACAAGACAAAGGATGTTAACGGGAAACACATCACAAAGAGGTTGCATGACTGACATTAAATTCCTTGTCAACCATTACAATTCATTAGGCTATCCACAAAAATTGCACCAAAAAGTAACAAACTTCAGCGTTTTATTGTAAAGACATAAAAGTTTGTGAAGTTAGAAAAAAAAAACCTACAGCGTGTCTCGTTTTAAATACAGGTGCATCTCAATACATTAGAATGTCGTGGAAAAGTTCATTTATTTCAGTAATTCAACTCAAATTGAGAAACTTGTGTATTAAATAAATTCAATGCACACAGACTGAAGTAGTTTAAGTCTTTGGTTATTTTAATTGTGAATGTTTTGGCTCACATTTAACCAAAAACCACCAATTCACTATCTCAACAAATTAGAATATGGTGACATGCCAATCAGCTAATCAACTCAAAACACATACAAAGGTTTCCTGAGCCTTCAAAATGGTCTCTCAGTTTGGTTCACTAGGCTACACAATCATGGGAAGACTGCTGACTTGACAGATGTCCAGAAAACAGTCATTGACACCCTCCACAAGGAGGGTAAGCCACAAACATTCATTGCCAAAGAAGCTGGCTGTTCACAGAGTGCTGTATCCAAGCATGTTAACAGAAAGTTGAGTGGAAGGAAAACGTGTGGAAGAAAAAGATGCACAACCAACCAAGAGAACCGCAGCATTATGTGGATTGTCAAGCAAAATCGATTCAAGAATTTGAGTGAACTTCACAAGGAATGGACTGAGGCTGGGGTCAAGGCATCAAGAGCCACCACACACAGACGTGTCAAGGAATTTGGCTACAGTTGTCATATTCCTCTTGTTAAGACACTCCTGAACAACAGACAATGTCAGAGGCGTCTTACCCGGGCTAAGGAGAAGAAGATGGGGGGGGAACTTGTTGTTTTTTTGCCCAGTGGTTCAAAGTCCTCCTTTCAGATGAGAGCAAGTTTTGTATTTCATTTGGAAACCAAAGGTCCTAGAGTCTGGAAGAAGGGTGGAGAAGCTCATAACCCAAGTTACTTGAAGTCCAGTGTTAAGTTTACACAGTATGTGATGATTTGGGGTGCAATGACATCTGCTAGTGTTGGTCCATTGTGTCTTTTGAAAACCAAAGTCACTGCACCCATTTACCAAGAAATTTTGGAACACTTCAAGCTTCCTTCTGCTGACCAGCTTTTTGGAAGATGCTGATTTCATTTTCCAGCAAAATTTTGGCACCTGCCCACACTGTCAAAAGCACCAAAAATTGGTTAAATGACCAAGGTGTTGGTGTACTTGACTGGCCAGCAAACTAACCAGACCTGAACCCCATAGAGAATAAGATATTGTCAAGAGGAAAATGAGAAAAAAAGAGACCAAAAAATGAGCTGAAGGCCACTGTCAAAGAAAACTGGGCTTCCATACCACCTCAGCAGTGCCACAAACTGATCACCTCCATGCCAGGCCGAATTGAGGCCAATAATTAAAGCAAAAGGAGCCCCTACCAAGTCTTGAGTACATGTACATAAATGAACATACTTTCCAGAAGGCCAAAAATTCACTAAAAATGTTTTTTAATTGGTCTTATGAAGTATTCTAATTTGAGATAGTGAATTGGTGGGTTTTTGATAATGTGAGCCAAAATCATCAAAATTAAAAGAAACAAAGACTTAAACTACTTCAGACTGTGTGCACTGAATTTATTTAATACACGAGTTTCACAATTTGAGTTGAATTACTGAATAAAATGAACTTTTCCACGACATTCTAAACTATTGAGATGCACCTGTATCTGATTTACACCTGAATGGACTATTCCACGGAAATTCTGACAACCATAGCAATATCACTGATCTACAGTACCTTGTAGACCAGCCATTTTCAGCACTCATTGTCTTTTGTCTTCCAGTTTGAGTCCACCAATACGAAGGTAATAAGATTTTACAAATTTATGAATATTAACTGCTATCTGGTCTACTGGATTGCTTCTGGGCATCCCTTCCACCATTACAATGCACATGATAACTGCGTTCCCTTTCAAGGGAAATTCAACTGCGTCCCCCCCCCCCCCTCTTTTTTAAAAGGGGCCGCTATGGGGAAGACTTCAGTGTGACCGGTTTGTCTGAAGCATACACTGAAAAAACACAAATCTTTGGCCGGCGACAGCAATGACGTCACTACCGTTGCGACTATAGTATAAATAGGCGCCGGTGGAACACATCATCCTCTTCTTCGTCTTCACTGACCGTTTGTTTATGTTAGCGTTAAGCTAAACACGACTAGGAGTGCATGTTTCTCACCTGTTGAAGAGACGCTGGCCTGCTATCTCTCTATGGGGGAGACATCTTATTTTAAGGCACAGGAGCAGGTCAGGCTGCAGTCTCGTTGCACACCATGGCGGTGCTTCAGGCTTATCAGGGTGATCTGCTGAAAGACTGGATAACGGCAGGGTCTATCCATGTTGATGCTTGTTGGTTTGTGTTTTGGTTTTTAGATGGCTGAGTTGCGCCGCACCACGGATCTTGCTCTCAATGTCGCTAAGCAGGCTGCCACTGCCATTGGCAGATCCAAAAAATGGTAGCCATGGTGGTTATGGAGAGACATCTGTGGGTGAGTCTGGTGGTTATCGGGTCGAAAGAGAAGGGCTTTCTTCTTGACATGTCAGTTTTTCCTTCTGAGCTTTTCGGCACTTCCGTTGAGACGGTGGTCATGAGGTTTTAGGAGGCCAAGATGTGCTCGGCTGCCTTTATATCCTTCATTCCACGAGGGTCCAGGCTTCAGACTTCGCCTCCAGCCTATATCATAAGCCTGAGTCATGCACGGGAGCCATGGTTGGTGAGTACGATCCATTTATATCTACTCTACTGCTAGTTCTTGTGTATTTGATGCTAGCCTTTTTCTGACTTTAGGTTTGACACACCTGCTAAGTCAGAACCTCCTGCTGTTGACCGATTACAGTAATGGTTTCACTCATCGGTTCTGGTTTCAGGCTGGTGATAGCCCTCATCTTCGGCTTGGACACGCAGCCTGGGCTTCTGAGGAAGTCTGCCAGCATCAGGTCCCCAGTATAACGCTGCAACCTCAGGACCTGTGGGTCCTTCTAGTGGGCCAGTACATGCTTCGCGACATGCTCCCTATCCTCTAGCCAGGTGCGAATTACTAATTTCATGAGGGGTCTCCCGAGATTTGAATCATTCCTTAACCTTCATGGACATTCTCTGAGCTCAATGCTCCATAGACGGTTGGGCCCGTGGGTCTTCACTGTCACACTGCCCTTACGGTTGAACCAATAATCACCCCTCTGTGGAGTGGGCTGGAGTACACTGCGTTCCCTGAGGTAAGAGGGATTTGTGTTTCTGTGGGAAACCCCTCTTTTGTGCTTTCTGCTCTGAGGAGCAGTAAGCTCTGTATGCATGAATGGTTATTGGGTCCTGCTATTTCTTCTATTTCTTGATTCTATCGGGTCTGGTTATACGGGACCCAATCTCTCTATCGATGTAGAGAGCATGAGACCGTGTCCAGCTTCACCAGTTGACTGTGTCTTATTTGGGCCCTGCTGGGTTACCCCTTCTACTCTAGCGCCCCCTTCTGGTCGAGCTAAGAAGTGCTCCGTGGCAGTGATATCAGGTAGTTGGGCCGCTTGCTGCTTCCCTGTTAAGCTGCCTCTATTCTGGTCAATTCAGGCAGTGCTCCCCTCACCTCAGAGGGTTGTCTGTAATACCCATTCCCTCAAGAAAAAAACTCATAGTCTTGAGCGCAAAATGGAGAAAAACTAACTTGGAAGTTTTTTAGAATTGCGTGGAAAAACAGTACGTCCTCTCTATGCTCTAAAAGCTGCCAGGGCCGAGAATATCCACAAACTCATAAAAAATAACCAAAACAATCCAAGGTTTTTATTTAGCACAGTGGCTAGATTAACAAATAACCAGATGCCACCCGATCTAAATATTCCCTCACAGTTTAATAGTAATGACTTTATGAATTTCTTCGCTGATAAAATAGATAACATCAGAAATAAAAAAACAAATCTAGATTCTATAGCGTATAATACTTCAGCTTCATTCAGCGCACCAAAAGATAAACTGCAGTGCTGTACAGCTATAGGACAGGAAGAGCTAATAAACTTATCACTGCATCTAAACCAAAAACATGCCTGTTAGATCCTGTACCCACTAAATTACTGAAAGAGTGGTTACCTGTAGCAGAAGAACCGCTTCAATATTATTAACTCGTCCGTTGTCTTTTGGTCACGTCCCAAAACCATTCAAGCTGGCGGTTATTAAGCCTCTTATTAAGAAAACACAACTAGATCCTAGTGAACTGGCAAATACAGACCCATCTCAAATCTTCCTTTTATGTCTAAAATTTTAGAAAAAGTTGGTGTCTGCTCAATTGTGCTCCTTCCTAAAAAAAAGATCTCTATGAAGAATTTCAGTCAGGTTTCAGGCCCCACCATAGCACAGAACTGCACTTGTTAAAATTACAAATGACGTGCTTCTTGCGTCAGACCAAGGCTGTGTTTCATTGCTAATTTTACTTGATCTTAGTGCATCGTTCGATACTATAGATCACGACATACTCATAGATCGATTACAAAACTATACAGGTATCAAGGGCAGGCTTTAAGATGGTTTAAATCCTACCTATCCGATCGCTACCACTTTGTTCATTTAAACGGGGATTCATCTTAATTATCACCAGTAAAATATGGAGTCCCACAAGGATCTGTCCTAGGCCCTCTGCTATTTTCAATATACATGCTGCCTTGCGCATCTTATAGAAAACGGGATTAGCTTTCACGTTATGCCGATGATACGCCAATAATATCTCAACAAGACCAGATGAAACTTCTAAATTATCTAAGCTAACAGAGTGTTAAAAATGTAAAAGATTGGATGACCAATAATTTTCTCCTATTAAATTCGGATAAGACAGAGATATTACTTATTGGACCAAAAGGCAGTACACCGAATCTCGTGGGATTACAATTTGCAAATAGACGGATGTACGGTTACTTCCTCTACATTCAAAAATCTGGGTGTTATATTAGATATCAACTTGTCTTTTGAAAATCATATTTACCATTGTTACAAAAACAGTATTCTTCCATCTTAGAAACACTGCCAAGTTACGAAACATGATACATGTTTCTGATGCAGAAAAGCTAGTTCATGCATTCATGACCTCTAGACTGGAATATTGTAATGCACTGCTAGCTGGTTGTCCTGCATCTTCACTAAACAAGCTACAGGTAGTCCAAAATGCAGGCTAGCGTCCTTACAGGTCAGGAAAATATGAATCATATTTACGCCCAATTTTACGTCTCTGCACTGGATACCTATTAAGTCCGTATCAGTAAAAAATATTATACTTGCGATAAGGCCCTAATGGGTTAGCTCCTGCGTACCTAATTAGTCTTCTACCACTCTACAATCCATCATGCTCCCTAAGGTTGCAAAACTCTGGACCTTTGGTAGTACCTAGGACAGGAAAGTCCCCTAAAGGAGGTAGAGCTTTTTCGCATTTGGCTCCCAAACTCTGGAATAGCATTCCTAATAATGTTTGGGGTTCAAAGACACACTCTCTCTGTTTAAATCTAAATTAAAGACACATCTCTTTAGCCAAGCATTCACATAATGCATATCATAATCTTGTACTGCAGATATATCTAATCAAATGCACATTATTATTCTTTAGTTTGGGTTAAACAAATCAATTTTGCTTGGTTGGAACAACAGCTACACTAATTCGGTTGTATTGTCGCTGTTTTTTTTGCACGGGATGGAATTACATAAGCTTCAGTCTGGATCCAGAACACCTGTGAAGAGATGATGCCAACCCCTCAGATGACCCCAGATGATGCCAACCCTGAAACAACTTACAGAACTACAACATTCTGCTATAAGTTTGATTGCATATAATTGCTGTTAATAGTGTTCATCGTCTGTTTTATTACGTCTTAATTGATTTTTCCGTACTGCTGGTTCGTTTGGTCAGAGGAGAACTGGCCCCCCGATTGAGTCTGGTTTCTCCCAAGGTTTTTTCTCATTCTGTCACCGATAAGAGTTTTGGTTCCTTGCCGCTGTCGCCTCTGGCTTACTTAGTTGGGGGACACTTCATTTCCAGCGTTATCGTTGACATGATTGCAAAGCTATTATTTAAACTGAGCTGGATGTTGGCATCACTGAATTCAATGATGAACTGCCTTTAACTGTAAAATTAGTGTTTACTATTGTCATTTGCATTATTGAATATTTTCCTAATTAATGCTGTACAATTGATTTGACACGATCTGTATTGTTAAAAGCGCTATATAAATAAAGGTGACTTGACTTGACTTAACTTGTCTTTGAGCCTGCCGCTCCCGATTGAGTGGCTGATGACTTCTGGGCATCTGTGAGCAGATCTCTATAAAATCTCGTGGTGGTGTTTAGCAGTGCTCCCCTCTATCAGAGGGTTGCCTATAATAAGCATGCTACTCCTTTTCTGAATTCGGAGTTCTCCTCTCACGTGGGAGTTGAGTTCTCGGTTTTCCCAGAGCACCTGGAACCAGCAACATCAGGTGAACTAGGCCCTTCCCCTGTCTCCCTGATGCGCTGAGTTTTTGGTTAAGCTTGCAGTACGCTTACCCTTCAGGATTTCTAATGCTGTAGGTCGAGCCCCCTCTCGGCTGAGAACTGGGTGTTATGCGCCCTCAGCTAGGTAACTTCCTGCTAGCCATTCCAGCATTATACCAAGAGGATGAGATGGTGCTTCTCAGACGTATTGTTCTTGGGATGCGCCATTTCCATCTATGGTCTGCTCCTTCAGAGTGCCACGAAGGCCCCTTAAAACGGTATCTTTAAAAAAAAAATTTCTTAGTCACATATTTTAACTGAAAGTTATTGAAAGTAAAATTAACTTAAGTCTGAATTCTGTTGGTACAGTAAGTCAATATAAATGAACAAGTGTTAAGGATCATGGAATAATAGAGTATTGAATTGAATTGTTTAATTCACTCTAGTGTTCTTACAAAGCATTTCACAACACAACCACATTTGAAAAGGGAGAAAAAAAAAGTTTGTAATTTGCTACTTTAATACCATCTCCGAACTTTCTACCATGACTCTGCTGTTCTTCGGCTGGTTCTTGCTGTATACGTTGATTGACAGATGTCTCGTCCAGTCAGCGGTGAGTAATCCCAAAAACAATGGCGCTGTCTCAAACTATAACCTACCTCTTCCGGTTTGTCTGATTTGTCTTTGTGTTTTCTGACTTGTAAATTTGTTTTCGGATTTGTCGTTGTGTTTTCTGACTTGTTATAATGTTTTCTGAATTGTTATTTTGTTTTTTAGACTTGCATTTGCGTTTGTAATTTTGTTTTCAGAATTGTGATCTGCTTTGCACTTCTCGGCCACCGTAGTATCTCACATGCAACTCACTTGAACACCATTCCTTTGGGTAGGTGAAGCACACCTTATAATCAGCACAAATCTCTCCTCATTGTTTGCATTTATGCAAGAAAACCCAGTTGTTGAATTATATCTTCAGAAAACACACAAACACACATTTAGCACATAATAAAAAGCAAACATCATTTAAGTCCCTTTTCTTGGCCAGAGGCGTCATGCCCATTCAAAGTGAGGGGGCACGTGTGATGTGAACTCAGATTTTTGAGCCAAGTGAATTTTGAATGGAGCTTCCAAAAGACAAAAATAGCCGATTAATATTTCGTGAAACGATATGTATTGTGAAAAGCGCTGTACAAATAAATATGAAAATGAATATTTGCGTAGATATACATGACCCAGCAATGCAAGTGAAATGCCCATTAAAAACCTCCCCGGGCATCTTGGCGACAAACCATGAACGTAAGTACGTAAGTGACTGTTTGTCTTGCTTCAGTTTAACCAAACATAAGACTGATGTCATCCATTGTATGAACAAATGATCCCAACCTTTCCGTTAAAGAGTTCATTGTAAGCATCCAGACTGCAATATGCATTTACCGCCATCTCTCGTGCACACGCGCGCAGCATCAATCAGAGCAGTCCGGAAGACTACTTTTACATTTCTTTGTAAGTTTGCGCCTCAGTCATATTTAAAAGGTAATTACAATAACCGTTTATAAAAAAAAATAAATAAATTGTAATACCGCAACTGTTGCGTTTTCGCTAGACTTAAAAAGTACACGATTGTTTTGACAGATCTGAGATTTAAAAATGGCGCTACCGGAAATGCTTCAGGACCAGGCATGCGCAATAGCGTTCCAACGCCTTTGTTATTGTTTACGTCTTTTAAATGGTCTATATTTAATAAATTCACACCGGCGTGATTAGAACGTTCAGCGCATCATATCATCAGCTGCTAAATTCAAATCAGCGTTCGCTGGCTGGCGCTGAGCCAGATACAGACGCGTTTTACAGCACTGCGATTAACCAATCACACACAATGCTGTTCTGCTTATGAATGCAATGATCAATCAGAGGTGTTCAGATGAGTCATCACTAAAATGCCAGTGTTTTCTTCACTCACTCGCTGACTGAATACCTCTTTCTGGCGAATTCTCTCGTCAGAAGCAACAAAGTGCAAATGTTTGTACGAATCTGTAAGATATTAATCTCATCGTGTAAACAGCTTCAGGCTTTTAATGGGAGTTTTGAGATGTGCTTGAAACTAGACTGTGTGAAAAGGTTCTTTGAAACGGAAATTTTCTTTGCTCTCTTGAAAAAATAAATAAAACATAAGTGCTGTTGTGGCGACTGCTGTGTGTCACATGAAGAGACCCCCCCCCCCCACACACCCCCCCCCATACTCTGCAACCCTCAAAAATAATGAGTGCATGAGCCCCTTGTTATTGACATACTGAAAATATTACAATATTATAGACTCACGCTTGAAAGACGTTTCCAGTTTGTGATGATGGCAGGCCAGAGATGGTCTGAGCCTCTATTCCGATTGGATTCGGACATATTTCTCCAGGGTACATATTGAGGAGGACAGTCAAGAGTTCAGAATCACCCCCATTTGTTATAGGGTTGTCAGAATCAAACCACCTGGTTACACACACTGATGAATCCAGCACAAAGAGAATGGTTACGCCACAAAAAATGTATAGGCCTATGTACAAATATATACCATATAAAGTAGATGGAATTAATATACATACTTGGTTGGGAAAAACTCTTTGGACATGTGAAGCGGACCTTGTAGTCTTGACACCCTCCTTTCTGTTGTGCATACACAAGCAAAGCCCTGTGTTGGATCATATCTGGAGAAACAGAATGCTTCTGTTAACAACAAACAAGCATAACTGCTACCAAGTGTTAAATCTGTATTTGTCTTAATTGAAATGTACATAGAGGATATTGAGCATGCACAAATATTTGTGGGATAAGAGCATTGTGTTTAGATCTCACTTTTTTTCATATCATTATTTGATATTAAGGATTTTAGCATAGAGAATATGACATTGTTAGTCGTACACTTGAAAATTGTTTCCAGCAGGCAGTACAGGGGTCCCACTAATGGTTGCGACCTCAGTAGCGATGGGCTGAGCGCAGACCTGCAGTGGGTATGTTATCAGGGTCAATGACAGCGTCTCATAGTCTCCTTGTCCACTGGGATTATCTCGGTCAAACCAAGGTGTCCTACATTCTAATAGAAGATGACCAGCTGAGTAAATATCATAAACTCATACAAGACCAACAAAATATCACATTGATTTCTGCAGCTGCAGTTTTTGTTTGTAAATGTCACTCACTTGAACACCGTTCCTCTGGGCAGGTGAAGCGCACCTTATAATCAACACATAACACTCCTACTTGGTTTGCATTAACACAAGCAAACCCACTTGTCGGATTATATCTTCAGAAGAAAACAAAATCACCTTTACATATACTGTTATACTTCAGGATTCTTTGTTTCTTGGATCAAAATATTACCAGAAGCACATGTTCTGTAAAAAACCTCACACTTGGAAGATGTTTCCTGTTTGAGATGCTGGTTGGCTGGAGATGGTCTGAGCCTCTATTGCGATTGGATTTGGACATATTTCTCCAGGGTATGTATTGAGAAGGTCAGCCAACAGCTCTTATTCTCCATTTACATTTGGGTCATCACAGTCAAACCACTTGGTTATACAACCTGATAAATACCAAACAGAAGACATTGTTTAGATAAAAAAGGTAAAATTAAGGGAGACAAGATGAGAGTCAGGATATCAGAATGCTGACAAGACATGCAAGACTTGAAGTCTTATTTTTTATGTAACATTATTTTTGTTCAAAATTAAATATGAGCAAGTATCTCATAAAACCATCTTCCAAAACTCTGTTTTTGCCACCAAAAAAGACAGAATTGTGGGATAACAGTCACAATTACCTTATTTTATTTTTATATTACCTCATTTGTTTTATTTCTGCTCTCTTATTTGTCTATAAATATTTTAAAATCAGTGCGGCGACAAAGGCAGCTCTTGCGCACCACGTTCGCATGTTCGATTACCACCCCGAGAATGAGGTGTAAAGCGGGCCATATTCCCGTAATACCACATCAAATGTTCATTCCATCAAGAAACCGGAATCAGTTATATTGCCATCAGTCGCATCGAGCGCAGCCAACACAGGAGGAGTAAACACTCAACATAGAGATGAGGGAGGGCACGTAAGAGGGTAACAAAGTTGCATGCGCTTGTGTATCCGGGGACGGTGGTCATTATAGTGGTTATTGGTTAGTAACCGAGATGATTCATGGCATGCTTACTGTTCCACGCAAAAACACCTATTGCAAATAATGTACATATATGGATAGAATAGTTCCTCTATGCCCGCCTCTCCAACCGCTTGGTTTTCTACAAAAGTCCCTCCTTGCCGAACGTGCAGTCTGCTCTGATATGGCCAGCTGAACAGTGCATGTGATTTGAAACAAACGGGGAAAGGAAATGCCCCCGAAACACGCGCAAGAGGAATACCAGCAGAAGGCGACTCGCTCAGGTCACATGTAAGGACCCATTCAACATAATGCAGACCGACTACAATCTTTCAGAAAATTACATGTAACAAGACAAGACCCGAAAGGGGAACAGAGAGTCGCGTGACAGGACCCAGATGATTGAAAAAGCAGAGTGGGTATGTGTTGCAGAACAACAACCCCCAACGGGGTACAGGAAAGCTGAATCCACTGTGTGTGACCCCCTCATACGCCTCTCGCGAAGCCTGCTCTCGCTCTCTTTCTCTCTCTTCACTCTTCCCGTGCGACAACAACGCGCGATATACACACAACACCACACACACACGATGCGCAAAACTCAACATTTGAACAGTCAATAGCAAATACTTAATTTAATAACAAAACAGTAGCTGATTCAGGAGCTCCAGATTGTCATAGCAAAGTCAAAATTACCTCCTCTCATAGGTTCACGAAACGGTCGTCCATAAAATGTATTGCTGTTCTGTTTAAGTAATCTTAAAGATTCCTAAATGCATCTATTTCGGAAGGCCAAATAAAGTGCTTTATCTTTCGCCTTGAAACACACAGCGTCTCCCTGACATACTGCTTCAACACTAACTGCGGTTACTGAAACAACGCCTTCTTTCTTTGTGAACATTTGGGCGGCATTATGCAAATTTTTCCACATATTGAGGTAGATATGTGGGGGCGTGTTATAGAACGAGCCGTTTTAGGGGGGCGTGGCAGAGTCTTAAATTTTGCAACTTCAGGGATTTATCTATGCACAATAAGCTTGTAACACTCCAAAGAGAAAGTTTAAAATGTTTTACCTGTATTTACAACACTGTTCAGAACAGTTCAACCCAAATATTCAGATGTGTTCAGCATATTTTATGGAGGACTGTTTCCTGATCCTGGAGAGTAGACTACAATGCCGGCTGTCACAGACTGTAAGTACGTTTTCATATTTAAAAGAATTTGCCACTGATGAGTCAAACGCATGTTTTGAGCAGTGTAGAGTAGCGCTTGTTTTTTCTCTGATCACAAATGCAGACATGGTTATGTTTATTACGCGGCACAATGCAACGCAACGCAACGCGTAAAAAAACAGTACAAGTCATTATAATCAGTAATTATGTACACACTGGATGCAACAAATGCCTCGTATATAATGGGTTTTGAAAGGGGGTTTATTGCTCTCATGAGCTCTTGGCTCATGTACGGACAGGGCATCACAATATGGTTAAGGGGCGTAACAGTTCCGTCACACGCTTGAGGTATTCGGCCAATCACAATGCACTGGATAGCTGGACAATCACAGCACACCTCACTTTTCAGACGATGAGCTTTGTAAAAAACGATGCGTTTCAGAAAGGCAGGGCATATAGGAGAAACAATAATCTACAGTATGTGGGAAATAATGTGTTTTTTAAACCTTAAAACGAATAAACACATTTCATTACACCAAACACAAAATAATGTTATTTTTAGCAACATCATATAACACTTTAACACGCCTCTCTGAATCAAACGGCACACAACATAATTTCCACAGCGAGGGGGTAAATAAATGAAAACGATGGTAAAACAAACTTGACAAATATGGACATTTAAAAGCTGATATGTGAGAAGGTGTACAGTAAACAAGCTAAAAAAAACTATGTCTTTTTCTAGAAGTGATCGGATCGACAAAAACCGATGCGTTACCGGACACACAAAGTAGAGCACATGAGAGTATAAGGTTAAACATCTGAAGGCACTATGTGCGCACGGGGGGGCCATACGGCAATCGGCGACAGAATACATGCACTTATTTTTAACATGTCAAAAGGTATTTCTACCACCTATGTGAAGCTGGAGCAATATGAGGAGGAGATAGTATTGAGAGAAAATAAAGGATGTATCTTGTATGATGTACAAGCGTGGCCAGCACCTTTCCTTACCTTCCTTTTGTTTGAGAAATGATCCAACTGAATGGCTCAACATGAAAAAATACCTGACATTACAAGTTGCATAGAATACGCCGTTTTTTGGGGTGGGGGGTCGACAGCTTATAAGAACGTAGTTCTGTTTTTTTTAAGCTTGTTTACTGTGTCGCACAGCAGCTTTTAGTCATTGTTCTGTTTTTTGTTATGAGTCAGAAAAGACAAGGATGCAGCTTCCCGCAATACAAGAAGTTCACGGGAGAGGTTGGATGTGAAAAGGCTAAGAGTTGGTGCATTTCTAATTATTGAAACGCTGGCACGAAGTATGTGATAAAACCGTTGCAGATGAAGACAGAGAAAGCTGATAATATGCAAAACAAAAAGTGTGAAGCTAATGTATATCAATTAAACATGAGCAGCTTGAAATAAGCATCATTGCATCACATAGAATGCAAGCGAATTTCCTTTTTACTCATCAAATGCCTAGGCTGACAGCTGTGAATAAATTAAAACAATGAGTTTTAATAGTTTCAAATATAAGGGCCTATTCGTCCGTGGGAAAACCGATTGAGCTTTTGGCAGGGCAAGATAGCCGATTATGTGGAGAATACATGCCAGAATATTCAGTAGGAGATCTGCAAAAACAGAAACAAAATGATCTCAATCTGCTCACGAAGGGATGCCCCACCTGATCTGCGTATAATACCACCCGTTGGAGGTTGACCAAATAACTATAATTTCAAGTGTGTAAAATGAAAGGACATGAGAAGCGGTTAGAGTAACTAAAAACCTGTTTGTTCCACAGTTTGAGGACATTTTAAGATGCTTGCTGGTTGAAAAAGGCAGTGCAAAAGACAATGAGAACAAGTGAAGTAAGAGGAAAAAGATGACGCAGAATTGCAACCGCAGATGGTTGGAGGACTGATGATAAGCGGTGACTGGAAGCTCGGCCAGTACATTCGGTCAGGCAGAGAATACAAATTTTTTACTCTATTAGCCTAATGAAAAACAAGGATTCGGACATAAAAAAGTAAATAATAACATTACCATGATAACATGTATATTTCCCACTCGTCACATTAAGGATTACGATTTTGGTGTGTGAGGTGTGTGTCACAAACCTGAATAAATAATTGTGAAAAAAGATAGAAATAAAGTTTGTAAGCATGTGATATTAGTTCACATGAAAAGACGAAAAAAGATCAGTGAACATGCAGCCTTGACTTAACACATGTTGATGTTAAATCTGTAAATTAATCTGCACAGCTGGTCAAGTAAAACCATCAGCCAGAACACAGAAAATTAAGAGGGAACATTATAACACATCGACAATGCAGAGAACACTTGTGCTCTCTCTCTCTCTCTCACACACACACACTCACACACACATACACATTGGAACACCTATCATTATGAGGGCATTCCATTCATATAAATGAATGGGAGAGTATAAAAAACTGCTCTCTGTTACAGAATTTGTCGAATAACATTCAGCTACAATGCAGAACACACAGAAATGAAGAGTGACACTATAGCACATGCACGATGAAGAACAAATGCAAAAACACTCACATATAATGCATGTACAGGTTTAACTGTAATAATGTGGCATAACTGCACAAAAGACTAATTGTTTATTGTTATGATAATGATTTTATAATGTATAAATGAAAACTGCACCTTTACCTATGTGGAAATGGCAAATGGGCCACTGAGTGATCCTCTGCAGCCATCTAGTGGCTGTAGTTCAAAGTTCATGTTATTTTAAATTTAAAAGTGTTTGTTTCCAGTAGATGGCAGCAATCTTCCACTAAACCACTGATTCCTAATCCTGGTCCTGGAGAACCTCCAAACACTGCACATTTTAGGTCTCCCCAAGTCAAGCACACCTGATTCAGCTCATTAGTAAAGATTAATGTGTCAGACTCCACTATCCTTCAGAGTGTAGCTCCAACTAGTTCCAAAACTTCTGCCTGGACGTTTCTAGGGATCCTGAACATCTTTATTAGCTGGTTCAGGTGTGTTTAATTACAGTTGGAGCTAAACTCTGCAGGAGAATGGTCCTCCAGGAACTGAATTTGACACCAACTCAAATGTGTATGCCAGATAAAAGAGACATCAAAAACATGTAGTGTTGCGAGTTTTCCAGGACCAGGATTGGAAACCACTGCACTACACCATGGCACATTGTTAGCTCCATGAATGAAAATGAGAAATGTAGATATTCTTTAAAGTCAATTTTATTTTAAAAAATGTTGCTTTTTTTATATAGTTATATAATGTGTATTGAGTTAAATACATTTAAATTACCATAAATCCCCCAAAACTGTACAACTTACTGTAACATTACTAAAGAAAGTGATCTTATGTATGAAAAAAAACTGTATGCATACATTCCCATAATAAATCTTCTCCGTTTTCAGAAATAATGCTGCACTTGATTGTAATCAGTTATGGAGAGCACAGAGAAGCTTCCTTGTGTGTCTAAATTATGTTATGAAAAGATCTGTTTAACATACCCAAATCTTTTCTTAATTTATAAGAAATTAAGTATTAAGTTTTCTGTTTGCCTAGTCACAATATTTTCAATTAATTAATTGAATGTATCTTAATTTTACTTCTACAGCAAGCCAATATAAAGGAAGAAGTCTGCACAAGTTTGTTGATATGCAGGGATCGTCACAGGAATAGAGTTTTGAATTGAATTCTTCAGTTCACTCCAATGTTTTAAAGCTTTTCACAACACAACCATACCATGGACTAGGAAGGGTAATGCAAGCATATATTTATTTTATTTATTCATTAATTTTTTTCCCATTTAATCTAACACGCCTATCTAAGCTCAAATTGAAAGCTTAATTCACAAAAGTTTAATATTTGTCGTCAGTCATGTTTGCAGTCTCACTTCTGAGGTCTGAGAGAACGTGGCTCCTGCATGTGTATGTATCACACTCTCCCTGACAAACTAAGAAAAGCTCCAGTGATCAACCCCTCATTTCCCATAAGCAAACACTTTAACCACTCTTAATAAACAGCAGCTGTAACTCCATAAGGTGTGTGTACTGAAGGTAAGTACAAGTGAGGGTAGGTAATGGGTGTGGTGTAACTGTGTAAACCCCAAACAGGCATGTGTGGGGTGGAGTAAGCAGTAAATGCGTTCAGTGTGGGGGTGTAGGAGAGGATCGCAGGTTGGCCCAACATGTCGTATGTATAAATCTGCCTTGGTCTCCGCTCCCTAGCTGACCTTCTCACACTGGTCTCTTCTTCCAATCTCTAGAGCCTCAGCTCTGTCGACAAAATCAGGCTCAATTTCTGTATTTGCTCTGTCTCCTTCATCAGCATCAACTGGATGTACTGCCTCAAGGTAAGTAGCTGCCCTTCTATCTGCTGGACTCTCACATGTTCTTTGCACCTCTCTGTCCTGAATCTGCCCTGAGCTTTCCCTTCCCGGCATAACCCGAATGTTTGCCCTTACAGGAACTTGCTCTGAGGGTCGGACGCTTCCTGATGTCAGCCAGTTGACTGGAGCTCTTAACCAGTACCCTCCTGCACTACTCTCTGCGTCAGAGCTGGCCAGGTCACTGTCTCTGTCATCCATATTGTTATTGCTTGTGTGTCTCATTGTCTTTTTCTGTCTTTCAGGTCTTGTGGATCCGGATGTCGTCGCTGGAGCTTCTAAAGGTAGGTCGTTCACCAGTAGCAACAGGTTTCAATGTAGTGTCCTGGTCTTTCCACGGTCACTGTTCTCAGGATATATACGACATACACAGGGTTGTTTGATACTTGCTCCTTCACCACATATACAGCTTTTTCTCAGTAAGATCGTAACTTTCCTGGGCCTCCTCGCTCCCCAAGGTTCCTGACCAGTACTCAATCTCTGCCTTCAGCACAACCCCCCTCACTTTTCGGTCATACTGTGCTTTCCCTCTCGCACTTGACTGCCGACTGTGGCTATACGCGATCTTGTATGCTTCACTCATTCTGTGTGCCCACTGCTTTGCATACCCCTTCGGTGTGATTTCTTCTGTTTGTTCCACCAGGCCGAAGATCAGGTCAACTGGAAGGCGAGGATGCCGCCCATACAACAGGAAAAAGGGTAAGTATCCTGTCGACTCGTGCTGAGTGCAGTTGTAAGCATGCACAATTTGAAGTAAAAGATCTTTCCACCTTTCCTTTTCCTTGTCCGCTAGTATTCTTAACATTTGTAACAGGGTCCGATTGAACCGCTCGACTGGGTTGCCTTGGGGGTGGTATGGCGACGGTCAAGAGTGGCCAATTCGAGCGAACTGTTGGAGAGTGCGGAAGAGTTCGTTTTCAACCTCACGGCCCTGGTCGTGATGTAATTTTGCTGGATATCCAAAGCGCGGAATGTAATCTTGGAACAGGCGCTCTGCTGTAGTCCTCCCCGACTTGTTCTTGGTCGAGTAGGCTTGGGCGAACCTTGTGAAGTGGTCCATGACCACCAGGATTTATTCATACCACTTGGTTCCAGGTGCAAGTAGTCAATGCATACCAGCTCCATGGGTGAGTGTGTGGTGATGCTACCCATAGGTGCCCTGACATGTTCGGTTGGTTTCTTCTGTTTTATACATGGGCATTTCTTAGTCACACACTCCACTTCAGCTTTCATGATGGCCAGTAAAACCGCTCCCTCATCAGGCCCAGTACCCGCTCTGTACCCACGCGGCCCATCTTGGAGGTGCTTGAGTGCCAGCTTCTTGTACTTGCTCGGTAAGACAAGCTGTTTTCTCTCACTTGTTCTGCGGTATAGGAGTCCTCCCTCAAGGTGCAGCTTGTTCCACTCATACATCAATCATTCATCAACATCATTCTGCTGTTTCCTGTCAGACCTGCCCGCATCTCATCCGTCAGTGTGACACCATCCTCCTTCCATTGTCTCACTTGAGAGATTACTGGATCATCTTTCTGAGCTTGAATCAGTTCACTTTGTTCTATTGTGGGCAACACGGTTGCGGGATGTTGTGATGCATCTACTGTAGATATATACAGAGTAGCGACCCAGGCCATGTCCTTTCTCTCTGATACATGACTGCACTCCCATGCCACTTGTATCGCCCCCATGGGTAGTTCTTCTGTGCACTCTGATTCATACACTTCAGTGTCCAGAGGAAGACGAGACAAGGTGTCTGCGTCGATGTTGACCTTCCCTGGCCGGTACTTGATGTCAAATTGGAAGTCAGACAACTCCCTGACCCACCGATGGCCTACTGCATTGAGCTTGGCTGTGCTCATCACATACGTCAGGGGGTTGTTGTCAGTATACACCGTGAAGTGTGGGGCGTAGAATAAGTAGTCTCTGAATTTTTCACATACCGCCCACTTCAGTGCCAAGAACTCGAGTTTACCACTGTGTAACCTGTAGTTCTTCTCTGTTGCCGTCAATGTCCTGGACCCATACCCGGTGACCCTCAACTTCCCATCTTGTCGCTGATACAGGATAGCCCCTAGGCCCCTTTCTGATGCATCTGTGTGGAGCGAGAAGGGTAAGTTGAAGTTCAAGTCATTTCAATTAGTCTTTCCAGGGTCTGTTGGTGGTTCTTGGTCCATTCTACTGGAGTCCTGGAGGGTACTTGTGGACCTTTAACCCTTTGGCGCGTACGATCACACCGGTGTGATCAGTCTTGGCTGGTCCCTGAAGCGTACGATCACACTGGTGTGATTAGAACATTCAGTGCGTCACATCATCAACTGCTGAATTTAAATCTGCTTTCGCGCTTTTCCTGGTGCGGAGCCAGATCTTGTCATATAATCACAAATGTTCAATGTTTTCAACCATATAATGCTTATTTTAGGTTTCAGACATTTAAATACACATAAGTACTAGCAAAAAAA
Source organism: Sinocyclocheilus anophthalmus (assembly GCA_018155175.1). Lineage (NCBI taxonomy): Eukaryota > Metazoa > Chordata > Actinopteri > Cypriniformes > Cyprinidae > Sinocyclocheilus > Sinocyclocheilus anophthalmus. The sequence goes on from JADLZN010010535.1 coordinate 43,596, forward strand.
AATCAATTTACAGTTTGTTCAAATACACACTGATGTCTGTGGAAGTGGCAATAATGATCCTTACAAATATAATCTGACGACATGTTTTATTGATATCATATACAGATTGTGTAGGTAACTATTAAGCTTACTCTGCTCTTCTCCCAGTTTACCGGAGACCTACTGTAAGGTGTTCGGGTATGTGCGAGAATTGCAGTCTTTTAATTTGCGTTTCCTCCCCTCTCTTTTTGGTGATTTAATCCTGATACCGTTCGGATGCAGCACGAACTAACATGGCGGCGCCCATCACCCGGTATAGATCAACTAACACGGTCGATATAAAAATGTTTAAACTACCAAATACATTTACTTACACGTATTTGAGAATCAGAATATCAGATATTTCATAATATAGTAGCATGTTTGGGAATATTTTTTAATAAAACAGGAAAAACGAAATAAAAGCGATCCATCCGTCATAGTGTTATTGTGGCCGCGGTGTGTCACGTGACCAGCATGACGCGTCGCCATGGAAACAAAAAGGCGATACATTTTAAAATAACGGTCGCCTAAGGGCAAGGCAAGTTTAGTTATAGAGACATTTCAAAAACAATGGTAATTCAAAGTGCTTTAAAAAAAAAAAAAATATAGATATATAATTCACAACAATTAAAAAAAGGGAATTTAAAAACTTTGAAAGCAATAAAAAAAAAAAAAGATTTTAAAGACAGGGCCGTCTTAAACGTCGGTCTGGAGAGCGCAGCCTGCAGAGTTTAGCTCTAACCCTAATCAAGCACACATGAACAAGCTAATCAAGGTCTGAACAGTTACAAGGAAGCTACAGGCAGGTGAGTTTTAATTAAGGTTGAAGCTGAACTCTGCAGGGCTGAGGCTCTCCAGGACCGACGTTCGCAACCATGATTTAAGAGGTTTAAAATGAGGGGGAAGGGGGGGGGGGAAAATGATTATACATAAAATACTGTGCAATCAGTTTGGACATTGCACAGTGCTCATTCAGTAAATTCACAGCTAAACAGATGATTTTTGAGTCTAGATTTAAATGTGACTAAAGTTTTAGCACATCTGATCTCTTCTGGAAACTGATTCCAACTGAGGGCGACATAATAGCTAAAAGCGGACTCCCCTAGTTTTGTGTGAACCCTTGGTATTTCTAACTGACTCGATACTAATGATCTGAGTGGTCTGTTAGGTTTTATATTCAGTGAGCATATCTGCTATGTATTTAGGTCCTAGACCATTGAGTGATTTATAAACGAGCAAAAGTAATTAAAAATAAATCCTAAATAACTGGAAGCCAGTGTAAGGACCTGAGGACTGGTGGGATATGCTCAGATTTTCTGGTTCTAGTCAGAATCTTGGCAGCAGCGTTCTGGATGAGCTGCAGCTGTATAATGGTCTTCTTGGGAAGGCCAGTGAGAAGACCATTACAATAGTCCACACTGCTGGTGATAAAGGCATAAACAAGCTTCTCCAAGTCTTGACTGGAAACAAAACATCTAATTCTTGCACTGTTTTTGAGATGATAGTATGCTGATTTAATTACAGCTTTGACATGACTACTGAAACGAAGGTCTGTCTCCAGAATCACACCAAGATTCCTGACTTGATTTTTAGTTGTTTGACCCTAGAGCCAAGGTATGCATTCACCTTGAGAAATTCATCTTTGTTTCAAAATGCAATGACTTCAGTTTTCTCCTCGTTTAACTGAAGAAAATTTTGGCACATCCAACTATTAATTTAATCAATGCATTGGCAGAGAGAGTCAATGGGGCTGTAGTCATTTGGAGACAAGGCTAGGTAAATCTGGGTATCATCAGCATAGCTGTGATAGGCAATGGTTATTTCTTCATTATTGACTTAGGGGGGAGAATATACAGCCTACAAGAGCGGTTTGCCAAGGTTGAGCCTTGTGGGACTTAGCATGTCTAATGGACGTACACTTAGACTTTGCTCTCCTATAGCACATAAAAACATCTCCCTTTAAGTATGACCTGAACCATTTGATTACCTTCCAGAAAGCCCGACCCAGTTTTCCAGTCTCTCTAGAAGTATGTTATGATCGACAGTGTCGAATGCAGTACTGAGATCTAGTAGTACCAGCACTGTTATTTTGCCAGATTCTGAATTTAAGAGAATATCATTTATTATTTTAATGAGTGCTGTCTCTGTGCTGTGTTGCGGTCGGAAACCAGATTGAAAATTTTCCAGGTATTCATTTGAGTTTAAGTATTTGTTCAGTTGATTAAAGACTACCTTTTCAATAATTTTTCCTATAAAAGGAAGATTTGATATTGATCTATATTTGCTCGATATGGTGTTATCAAGATTGCTCTTTTTCAGAAGGGGCTTAACAACTGCAGTTTTCAGGGAGTTTGGAAAAGTCCCAGAAAGAAGTGAGGCGTTCACCACTTCTAAGAGATCTGCTTCTAAACAGTTAAGCACCCTTTTGAAAAAATATGTGGGAAGTGTGTCAAGACAGCAGGCTGACGATTTAAGGTGCTGTACTATTTCATCCAAAATTTTGCTATCAATTTCTTCAAATGCTTTTTGATATTTGGTCGAATTTGTCTGACCTCTGCATAACTTGAGGATGTGCTAATCTCCTTTCTGATATTATTGATCTTCTCAGAATAGAAGGAAGCAAACTCATTGCATTTGATGTCGGAGAGCATTTCACTGGGAATCTGACTTGGGGGGTTTGTCAGTCTCTCAACAGTAGCAAAAAGAGTGCAAGTGTTGTTTAAGTTACTGTTTATAAGGTTTGAGAAGAATGACTGTCTAGCTTTGCCTAGTTCCACATTGAAAGCACGAAGGCTGTCTTTATATATGCTGTAGTGAATTTCAAGTTTCGTCTTCCGTCACAATCGATCAGCTTTTCTGCATTGTCTTTTCATACTCTGAACTGCAGTTGATTTTCTCCAAGCTGATTTCTGCCTGCCAGTCTTCCTGCTGACTTTCAAAGGAGCAATGTCATCAATACATTCTTAACTTTTGAGTTAAAGGAATAAAGGAGAAGATCAACAGAGTCTGCAGAAATGCTTGGTGTTAAAGATATAGCCTCCATAAATAGCACACTAGTGTTTTCGTTAATGCATCTCTTTCTGACAGAGACAGATCTAGATTCAGTGGTAACCGAGATCAATATATCAAAGAAAATACAAAAGTGAACAGATAGCGCTACGTCCTCAATAACAATGGATGAAATGTTTAGACCTCTACTGATGATTAAATCTAGAGTATGTCCACGATTGTGTGTGGGTTCATGCATATGCTGAATCAGGTCAAAAGTGTTTAAAACAGTTATCATTTCTTTTGTAGTTTTGATTTCTGCATTATCTATGTGAATATTAAAAATCCCCTGCAATAGCAAAACAGTCAAACTCTGAGGAAATCATTGATAGCATTTCTGTGAACTCTTCAACAAAGGCTGGAGAGTATTTTGGAGACCTGTAAATAATGATAAACAGAAAGCGTGGAGCACCTTTCAACACAATCCCTAGATATTCAAAAGACAAGTACTGACCAAATGACACTTGCTTGCATTGATAGACATCTTTAAATAGAGCAGCTACACCTCCACCTCTCCTAACAGTCCTGCAAACACTCATGAAAGTAAAGTTAGGAGGGGCTGTTTCATTGAGGACCGTTGCACTGCAGCTGTCTTCTAGCCATGTTTCATAAAATCCAGGTTGTTTGTGGTTAAGTCACTGATTAAAAATGATTTATTTTTTAGTGAGCGAATGTTTAAAAATGCTAACTTAATGGCATGCATTTTGTCTCAACAGCAATATTAGTTTGATGCATAACAGGCCGCAGATTAGATGAGTCAGCCGTACGGCTTGAGAAGGCCTTAGACTTTCTATCACGTGATAAAACAGAAATAGAGAAAACTACAGGCACACTGGGTTCCCGCTTGTTCTGTTAACATTTGTAAATGTTTCTGCTATTATAGCGGGGACCCGACACATATCACTGAGAGCTGCCTAAAAAAAACTCACGCTGGGGGCTCAGCTAGAATATTTTAAACTCACGTGCGAAAGGGTTAACTTTACTCCTGCATTGTGGACCATTTGCTGTCCCAGGCTTTGCTTGCAGCAACTCATACAAGGGTTTCGCGACCCTGGAGAAATCTTGGATGAATGTACGGTAGTAGCTGAGAAACCCAAGTAGCCTCCTCACATCACCCACCGTCTGCACAGTCCTGCTTGTTAAGGATTGGACTGCTTCCAGGTGTTTAGGGTCCACCCGCACCCCTTCAGCTGACACTAGGCGTCCAATATACCTGACCTCGCTGCGGAACATCTCACACTTTTCAGGTTTTAGCTTGACACCATGGCACTAGAGGGCCTTCAAAACTCTACGGATGGTTTCAACATGCTCTTCAAACGGTCTCTCATAACAAAGGACATTGTCAAGTATGCGATGCAGCACTCATCCCTAAGTGAATCGAGCATTTCTTCTATGCTGCGTTGGAAAGCAGCAGGCTCATTGGACAATCCAAATGGGATTCGGACCCACTCATATAGCTCCCATGGGGTGATGAATGCTGCTTGATCCCTCATCTTGATCGCTCTGCGATGTACACTTGGTATTATCACATGTAGCAGACCTTTTATACCTCACAGATCCTTCCACCCTGCTGATCATTCACACATTAAATGTCCTGTAGTGCATCAGATCTGCAGAATGAGAGCAGATGGCTATTAATCATTACAAAATTACATTTGAAAAAATCCTTTTTTATATCTGTCACAATCTCTCTCTCTCTCACACTCTCTCTACATATAATAAATTAATAAATATGGTTAAATCTTACACTTGAAGATTGTTTCCAGTCTGCGGTACAGCAGTCCCACTAATGGTTGCGACCTCAATGGCGACAAGCTGAGGGCAGATGTGTAGTGGGTATGACAGCGTCTCATTGTCAATGTCATTCAGTCCACTGGGATTAATGTGGTCAAGTAAAATTCTTCTCATTACAATCAAATTATCAGATCACAATGTCTATAGTAGAAAACAATTCAGTAAATAAAAAGACGCCTCCATCAGGGTTGTCAAAATCAAACCACCTGGTACACTCTGATGAATACAATACAGAAAGAACTGATACTCCAAAAAATGTATATGTATAAATAATAGATATAAAGAAGTAGATGGAATGAAAATACATACTTCGACAGCAAAACCTCATTGGACATGTGAAGCGGACCTTGTAGTCCTGACACCTTCTAATCTGTTGTGCATTCACACAAGCAAAGCCCTGTGTTGGATCATACCTGCACAAACATAACACTTGCTAAGATTTTTTACAAAATCTGTTCATAAAAGAAGTTTAATTTGCAAAGATTTTTAGAGATGTCTGATTGCATAGTGTAAAATTATATAAACAGTAGACTTTATTTAGAATATTAGCAGAGAATATGTCACTGTTTGTTGTACACTAGAAAATAGTTTTCAGTCGGCAGTACAGTGGTTCCACCAACAGTTGCGACCTCAATGGCGATGGGCTTGGAGCAGATTTGTAGTGGATATCAGGATTAATGACACCATCTCAATGTCTCCTAGTCTACTGGGGTCATCTCAGTCAAACCAGCATGTCCTACATCCTAACAAAAGACGGCCAGCTGAGTAAACATCATAAACTCATTCAAGACCAACAAAAGATCACATTGATTTCCATTGTAGAAAAAACACTTATTTTTTAATATACTTTTTATATGCACCCACCCACAACTTTATTTAATAGAAGGTGAACAAGAAGTTTAGACAACTTAATGATACTGGTCCCTTTAGTAACTCAAGTGAAAGTATTTCAGTCTGATTTTCATAATCAGCTGCAGTTTTGTTTGTAAGTGTCACTCACTTGAACACCGTTCCTCTGAGCAGGTGAAGCGCACCTCATAATCAGCACATTTCCTTCTTACTTGGTTTGCGTTTACACAAGCAAATCCACTTGTCGGATTATATCTTCAGAAAAACATACAAAATCACCTTTACATAAACTGTAAAAATGTTGGATTCTTTGTTTCTTGGATCAAAATATTACCTTAAGCACATGTTCTGTAAAAAACCTCACACTTGGAAGATGTTTCCTGTTTGAGATGCTGGTTGGCTGGAGATGGTCTGAGCATCTATTGCGATTGGATTTGGACATATTTCTCCAGGGTATGTACTGAGAAGGTCAGCCAACAGCTCGTAGTCTCCATTTCCATTTGGGTCATCACGGTCAAACCACTTGGTTATACAACCTGATAAATACAAACAGAATTTTTTATTTTTTATTTAAAAAAAAATGGAATAAAGAGAGACCAGATAGTCTTTCAGGATATCAATATGCTGATAGGGCAAGATTTAAATTCATATACACAAGTAATTTGTCAAATTTACCAAAATTTAAATAAGAAGCATATACATCATAAAACCATCTTCCAAAACCGTGTTTTAGCCTTACCCCAAATGTTATTTAGAGCTGTTGGGATGGATTTCCCGGGAAACTGCATACTTTTATCATTTGTGTGGGCGTGTTTATATTATTTGCATAAATAAAATGAAGAAGCTGCTACTACTATATGTAGGCCTAATCTAAGTAGCTTGAAGCAGTGTTGTCGAATCACATGACTTGACTTGGACTCGACGTCACCACAGATCGTGTTTAATTTACCCCAACCAACTCTATGACACATAACCTATGTTATATACCATACACACCACATACACCATGGTATAATGTGACACTAATTTGGGCAAAGACCATAACGACATGATTAAGACTTGAAGCTTCAAGTTGAGGACTTGTAACTTGACTGGAGACTTACCAGTGACTGGCCGAACAATGGCTTGGTCCAACGTCTGGCCTGAATCCACAAAAACTGAATCATAAAGTGAAAAGAATTAGCAAGCAAAAGGGGATTGCGTCAGTAACCGTAAGACAGCATGCATCAAGTTAGCACAGCAACACATATGGAAGCTTGTTTTTGCCACAGAATAAAAATAAAAAAGGGAATTGCTACTTTTTTAATCTCACAGCTCAAAATTGCGAGATATAAACTCCATTTCTGAGATGTCTAATTTGTGAGATAAACTTGCAAGAAAAAATACAGGATTCTGACAAAAAAATTTTTTTTTTTTTTTTATGGACAATTGCCCAGAAACAAACTTCACAGCTGTGCGCCTTTTGCCATCAGATTGTGCAGAATATCTGAAACACAACACAAGTAATTAACCAACCAAAAATGTTCCTCCACAAGTAACTGCAGTTTACTCTTAAATCGCTAGAGTGCCAAAAGTATCATAAAAATAAAACATGAGTGGAGAGTGAGATGAGTTACCTGTAAATAATGTAGACTTAGAGAGAGATTTTTCATTTTTTCTTTTATACAAATATCAGTTTAATGCTTTACCAACATAATCTTTCAATATCAAAACTTATTTTTTTTTCTTGTAGCAAGAACCACCCAGGTTGCAAATTACCTTGAATGAATATAATATAATATAATATAATATATATAATATAATGGAAAGAAGTGACATACTTGCTGCTTAATTCTTCTGGCTTTAAATCGAGTTTTGTAGCGTCTGGACCAATCAAACACACAATATATTTTTTTTTTTTATATTTAACAAATACTCTGTAACCCACCCCTCAGTTAACAAGCCATATGAAGACCCATGAACCCTTCCCCCCGAAATGAGTAACACCCCAGGAAGCCGAACAGGCCCCTTGTTGCATGGCAACCAACGCTGATATCACTGGGTTTATTGGCCAAAAGTATCTAAAGCAGGGAAAATCCCTGCATGTCCCAGGACAAACGCACAGTAGAAATTGACTTTTCTACTAATTAATTCATAGGAAAACCTTTCTTTGAATGAACACACATATTCTTCAGGCCATTGTGTATATTATTGTTGTTTTGTATTAATCTGTGGTATTTTAGACTATTTTTATTCATGCTAACGATAAACCACTCATTCATATAAGTAAATATTTCATGTCTAGTATCTATGAATTCGCATTCGGATGATCTAATTGAGAATGTATATTGTATGTTTACACCTATGCAACATATTAGTGTTCTAAGAGTCTTTAATAATTGTTACACAAGCTTCATACCACAAATTACCATGCTTTCCAACAAAGGGCCATAAAAAACGCCCTGTATCTCAGAACCCCCCACTTGAGGTTCCGGACGTTCTCATTGGATAAGCCCATCTTGAGAGGCGGGGATCTTCTCCGACCTAAAAGCCCCCGCTCCAGGGACCCACCCAGTCGGTGATTCTGTTAGGTTTCGATAAGATGTGAGCTACAACGCTCCAGGATATCAAAGATTGTGCCCGGCCTTTCGGCCTTGACTTTTCATTCAACAAGATTCTCTGACTCAAACTGTTTTTTTCTCATCAACCAACTTCAGCAAGATCGGGCCTTAAGATTGCATCAGGAATCTATTTTCAGATAGATGAGACTTGCAAGTATCAAACTTAGTCGTTTTAATTGATGTATTAAGTATCAGTTACACTTTTTTTTCAAAGGTGTGTTTGAATTAAGAATCTGATGTTTCCTTCAGGCGTTAGATCTGCTGAATATGTAAATGGTTCCATAAAATTCATTCTTTTTGCCTCTTTCTATGCTGAGTTAAACTATAACCCTTTCCTATACCAACTGTATGACTGTGTGTGTGTGTGGGTGTGGGTATTGTTAGAACAGTTTATGTGGTATGTAGGGAGTTAGACCAGTGATGGGTTTATGTAGTAGTTAGGACTCGGTAAGTGTTTAGTAGTTAATAAAAACCTTCTTGGATCACACTGGATTTGTTCGTTTGCTCATAAAGGAGTCAAATAATCATGCAGATTACGTTACAAGCCTGGTAGAATGTCAGTAAGAAGTTCTTACCCTAAAAAGGAATAACGTTCTTAGATTTGACAAGACAGTTGACCCTGAGAGGTAAGCCAAATATCTACAGCGGATCTAAAATATGAATAGTTAATTATAACTAGTTATGGTTAATTATTCATATTTCCTGTTGTGAGCTAAATTCGCTACAGTGTCTAGACAGACAGACAGACAGACAGACAGATATCATTATAGTGTCTGGAAATGTAAAAATCATGGAGGGAAAACCAATTAAATACAACCCCAAAAGCCGTTGAAAGCTTAAAGTAGAAAAACAAATCTATAAACTCACTCAATCATGATGATTGTGCTATTGTGAGAATATCTCTCATATAGTGTAATAAACCGCTATATTTGAACACCACTAAATACACATCATCTGTGTACTCCTTTTCCTTTTTAAGCAGACGGCTCCTCCCAGACTGTCTGCAACATCCATTATCATCTTTGATCTAAGTTCTTTTCATTCACCTCCAGCACTCCACCCATCTTTGCCTCCCCCGTCTCACATGGGAAACTGTAGTCCACATACAAGAACTGTCTAGTAAATAAAGATTTTTTTTGTTGTCTTGTCTAAGACTTTATATTTTGCTTCTCAAAGTACTTCCTGATAAATAAATAGGGAAGGCGAGATTGTTAAATGTGACATTTGATCATGTTACATAAATTAGAGAAAACACCGCGATTGTAATCCGGCAGTCCACTTTATGCAATAAACCAAGTCACAGGAGAAAAGGCATCAAGCTTTTCATTTCATACAACCGCTAGGACCAATTTCTCACAGCAGTTAATTTCACATTAAAAAAACTAAACTGATACTAAAACTATCAAAACACTCCATATATGCTTTAAATCAACACATTCTTCCAAAACACCAGCAAACCAACAAGCACACTTTCTCACTCATAAAACAATTACCCTTAAAAACCCCACAAACAACAGGTAGCATTACAGTGTTTTCTTTTGTATTTTTACAAAACAAGAATGACAGCTCGCTAGTTTAGAATTCATTGCAGTATATGTTACAAATGTATTCTTAAATTGTCCCATTTTATATAGATGATAACAGCCAGTATACTTTCAAATTACATGCCTGTCTGGTTAATCATTTGCTCAAATTCTTTATTCAATATTTTGTGTATTTCAAAAATCTATTGTCATTTATAAAATCTCCTCTAGAATGTCAAAAATGAAAAATAGCAGAGTTGATACAGTATGACTTACCTCTTTTGCACTGCAGTGCATCTTTAGACTTCCTAACATTTAAAGGGGTCTATGATGCGCATGCTAAAAAGAACATTATTTTGTGTATTTGGTGTAATGCAATGTGTTTATGCGGTTTAAAGTTAAAAAACATTATTTTCCACATACTGTACATTATTGTTTCTCCTCTATGCCCCGCCTTTCTGAAACGCGTCGATTTTTACAAAGCTCATCATTCTGAAAAGCGAGGTGTGCTCTGATTGGCCAGCTATCCAGTGTGTTGTGATTGGCCGAATTCCTCACGCGTGTGACGGAAATGTTACGCCCCTTACCATACTGTGATGCCGTGTCCCGGAGTGACGAGACAAAAACAATAAAAACCATTATATAAACAAGGCATTTGTTTCATCCAGTGGGGACATTATTACTGTTTATAATGACTTATACTGTCTTTTTTGCGTTGCGTATCGTGCTGCGTAAACATAAAACCATGTCTGCATTTGTGATCGGAGAAACGACAAAAACGCTACTCTACACTGCTCAAAACTCGCGTTTGAATCGTCAGTGGCAACTTCTTTAAATATGAAAACGTACTTACGGTCTGTGAATCAGAAGCGCCAGGACTGTCTGCAAAGTTGAAATTGCCCAACTTTATAGAACCGGACACCGGCAGGTAGTCTAGTCTCCCAGGAAACCAGTCCCTCCTCCATAAAAGCGTGCACAAATCTGATATTTGGGTTGAAACTGTGATGAACAGTTGTAAAAAAACTAACCTTGATTTGTCATGGGGTCCTCTTTGTAAGGCCAAACCAAAGTCGTGTCGTGTCACCAACGAAACCACGGTTCCAAACATGACCGCGGAAAAACACAATACTACAGCGAGAATCAAAGTTACGCCTTCTTTCTTTGCGTGAACATTTGGGCGGCGTTATGCAATTCTTCCCACATCGTGACATAGATATGTGGGGTTGTGTTAGAACGAGCCGTTTTAGGTAAACATGGTTGACTCTTAACTTTTATAAAGAATATCTCTTTGGATTTGAGACTTTAGTCTTTGCAACTTTACAGATCTTCTTTATGCACCAAGAGCTTGTAACACTCCAAAGAGAAAGGAAAAATTTAAATCACATCATATGACCCCTTTAAAGGTTTCTCAAAACACAGTACTGAAACAGCACATGTTGCTTTTCATCAGATTCAATCAATTTAAAAAAAAAAAGTTTCAAAAAGCATATTAATTGCTGTGTTATCCACTTCGTACAGCTTATAAACAGATGAACATGAATATGCAGATTATGCACTCTTTCAATAACTAATAACACCATGTAACTACATAACACAGCAGATGTTCTTATAATTAAGATACTAATTATCAATATTACATTGTTAGCAATTGCGCTTTTTGAAAGTGCAGCGGCATTCTGCTGTCATACTAAAACAGAAATAAGTCTGGTTAAATCATGGAAAACTGCTTTGCCAGTTGCAGTCTACCAGTTTTATCAGGACTTTTGTTCTTTTTTCAAACTTGACATTTAATTTCATCATTAGCATTATTGTATGGAAACGCCTAAGCAGCAGGTTTGTTGATATTCAGACCAACAGCACGACTGCAAGTGATAGTGATAACACGATTTTCTATTCTTGAATGAACGAAGCATCTGGAGTGAATGATTTGATGAATCACTCACAGAGTTAGGCCTACTCATTTCGTTCCTGAATGTACTTGAACGCTTGGGTTAGAGTGAATGTTCAATGACTCACTCATAAAGGCTGTCAGTGTCAACTGCTACAACCAGGAACCCACGTTCAGGGAGAGAAAAAACAGATAGACTGAGCAGAAATGCTTTCACATAAACAAGCAGAAGACGCAGGTCAGGTGTATCAATGCTCCTGCTCTGATCTAGTTACCACTGAGAGAATCAGTCGAGGATGTGAATGGTTTCATGTTATCTTGGTAGCGTCACTGGCACTCATAACAGAGCCAAAGCAAGACGAGCTTTCAGCAGATTCAGAACCATCTGGAAGTGTATAAACAGCCAAGCCTGATATTTTCAACACTATGTAACTTTTGACGCTCTAGCGGTTAATAAACAGAACTGCACACATCCCGCGGAAGTGTAATTTTCCAACCGGAGCTACTTCTCTAAGTTTTTGTCTTTGTCGATTCACGCAGGTATGTGTTACTCCGCAGCGGTGACGACCCGACCAGGCTACAATAGTCCAAATATAAGTACTTATTATAAGTGTACCGTAGAGATTCGGAATAAGACAAAAACGCGGTTTGGAAGATTAATTCATGATGTACTCGCTCATTATATACATTTCGCAGATTTTGAACACAGAAAAAGTTACATAGTGCTGCTTTAAAACTTGTAAATAAAACAAACATAAAGTACGTTTTACATGAGTTTGTTTCTTTATCAAAACAGAATTCAGCATAACACCGGAACCCTAACTTGATGCTTCAACATAATATTTAAAGTTTATAGTTGAGTGTGGATTTGTGTGGTGTGAGTGTTTCATTTAATGTATTACAACTAGGGTTGTAATTTCCAGTAAATTTCAGTAATATTCCAGATTTTTTTTGGAATCTTCCAGGAATTTCTGGAAAGCTTCCGAAAATTTACCAGAAATGTTCCACCCCTTTGCAGCCCTAATTACAACATCAGTTAAGAACAGCAAGAACAATGAACCTCAATAAATAACGTCAGAGAGATGTTTACTTTGGAATCTTTTTACTCATCTTTCCAAAGAAAAGAATACTCCTACAGCCATCAGGGTTGAAATGACATGAAAAGCCACTTTTTAAAAGGGTTTTGGCTCCAGCCTGCCAAACACTGAACTCACACGTCATGTAGATTGTGGGAAATTATTGTACACTATTGAGACAGAACTGGATTCCTCAGCCATCTTTGATCTCAATATCAAAATTCAAACACAAAAGCACAGATCGAGTGGTGCAGTAGGTGTATGACACATTACAAATTAGCAACAAAAATATAAAAAAAACACCAGCTTGTGTGATCATGCTTTAAAGCCATTTCTGGCTCAGAAATCAGTGATGACAAAAGACAGAATCAAATAATAATAATAAAAGTAAAGCAACTTTAATTAAGCAGTAATGCGCCTTTTTAAAAAGAAAATTAACAGGCAAGCCTCAGTCATATAAAACGGTGAAAAAGACACAAGGGGGCCAAAGTGACCTTTGACCCCTGTCTGGCCCATGTGGGCGAGCATGTTCATTAGAGCTCCAAGTCACAGCACTAATAAAAGAGGGGTTTCACTAGGCAGTATTTTCACTGTAGACCTTCTATTCTGTCTCTTCTCACATTCATTTCTCTATGCAATGAGAACAACCAGAAAGAATCTCTTCCAGTGCATTCTGATTGAGATAATGATCCTTCACGGTTTGCTGTAGGTGAGTCAGTTCTCCATTAACCCTCTGGAGGATCTTGAAGATGACACACATTTCCTCTTTTGTTCAATGTACTCTGTAAGACTCATAAAGAATATGAATGTAATGGAAAAAGACATCTCAATACAAATCAATCATTCAAAATAATATGTAAGTGTGGTTGTTAACAGCAAAACTGTGAGAAATAGATAAGACTGTAAAAATAATGATTTTCAATTATGTGATTTTCTGTAACATTTGTCATCCACTATAAGAATTTTAATAATTCTAATTCTGTTATTAAACAACAACAAAAAAACAATATAATGTCAAAATATTTCACTATTTAGAGAGAACACATCCACTTGTAATCTAAAACGAACTTCAGTCTCAATACTTTGGCTTGAGGGATTGCAATCAGTAAACAGTGTTTTATTTTATTGTAAAGCTGCGGCTTTTATTTCTTACAATCCATTCAGAGAAGCAAAAATGACAAGAAACTGACACTATGATTATGTGCTTGTTTTGTTGCCTTTGTCATGTCTGAATTTAGCACCATATGTTTTTTTTATATTACTAGACACAGCAATGTTTCCAAGCATGGAAGTCATGTCATTTCAAATATATGCAGTTGACACCGTATATATATGATCTCCCAATTTGTATTTTTTCTTCACCTGAGATGCTTCTTGACGTCTTCTGTGCTGTGACCCCACAGAGACCCGTTCATTATGTTATCTAAGCATGCTCGCCCCCACTGGCCCTCAAACAGAATAAAAGGCAGCACAGTCTTCAAGTATTAACACAGCTCGGGCACTAAAACCTCAGACACGCATTATTAGAGCCTAGAATCACTGCTAGGAAAACAAATGAGCAGGTTATTGTTAGCTTGCATTTCCCCCCACAAATATAATATATATAGATTAATATGCTTATAAATAAAAATTCAGTGCTGTAAAAACATCTCCGATTCCATAGGATCTGACCCACCGTAGAAGGCTCATCACGTTTATTTTGAAACTTTTTTGTCATCTTTTTCTCATGGCTATAAAGCTACTGTTCGGAGTATGTAAACTGAGCTTCTGTGTTAATAAGTCCTTCATTGAGCATAAAACACTGAAAAATTGAAGACTTGTTAATATCATAACTTTTTCTTTCTCGTTTTTTGGTTTAACGCAGCACAGAGCAAAGAATCCTTTCTTGTGTGTTTTTTTCGGTTGCGGTGAAGCACCAAGAAACACGTGTCAGTGTGTCTCTTAAAGTGTGACTGTTGTTTGTCCTGTAAGCATCTCAGTGTGAATGTGGATGAGGGGTCTTTTTCTGTAGTCTCTGCTAGTGTTTTAGTACTGCGTCTATGTTAAGCAGCGCTCCACGTTGATGCCCTCCTCTGCGTGGACCTGCAGGTCGATAGGTCGCGCTGGCTGTTCTCCCGGTCGAGCGTTCATCAGAGAGAGATTCTTCACGCAGCCTGTGATACCTGATGAGTACTTCCCACCGGTCAATGCTTTCATGTCTGGAGCTCCACCTACAGTCCAAATACCAACAACCTTATGTCCGAATCAAATGATTATGAGTTTCTTTTACAAGAAAAAGCCATTTCTATGTGTCATCTGTAGGGGGCATCCAAACTTAGGGCATGATTTTTATGTAGATGGTTGTGTGAATAAATCAGGTAAGAGAAACTATGTGCAAAGTTTGGTTACTCTATGTTTAGCAGAAGTCTTATGAATAAAAAAAAAACGATTAAATAATAGTTTTGATTTTTTTTCATGTTAGGATATGTTTAAGAAAAGCATGTGAATGAAAATGAATATTTTTGCCTAGATTTTAGTCTTAAATTCATTTTTGTAATAAATGCTAATGCCCTCTAAAGAGAGGATATTTGAAAATATAATAATTTCCCCATGTTTTATGCACCAAACAAGACAAGAAAAAAATACTGAACTACTGTTCAAAAGATTTTTAAATGTTTTCGAAAGAAGTCTCTTATGTTCACAGGTCTTCAGTGTCACATGATCCTTCACTCCTTTGCTTTGGTGCTTAACTAACCTTTCTTATTGGTATCAATGTTCAAACCAGTCATGCTGCTAAATATTTTTGTGGAAACTAATACATTTGTTTCAGGATTCTTTGATAAATAGAAAGGACAAAAGAACTACATTTATTTGAAATAGAAATACGATTTTAAACGATCTTTAAACTATACAATTTTTTAAGATTTTATGTTTTTCAATTCCCAGGGAACACACATACTGGTAAAAAATGTATGCACTGTAAGTCACTTTGGATAAAAGCATCTACTAAATGCATAAATTATTAATTATTATTAAATTATGAAATGTCTTTACGTTCACTTTTGATCAATTATTGACTGAATAAAAGTATTAATCTCTTTCAAAAATGAAACATCCTACTGACCCAAACTTTACAAACAGTAGTGTTTTCTTTAGAATTATTATTTATTTATATAATTTCTTTAAAAAACCCTTTTTTTCAGAACAACATCTACATAGTCTACATCACTTCATGGATGTTAAGAGTGAAACAACAATCTGATCAATACAAGTAAACAAATACCACTGTAATGTTATACTTACCCAGGTATATGTTGCCCTTGGTGTTCACCATGATGCTTTTGCCTTGTGATTGTCCACGTTGGACAGATCCTCCATCGATCTGGAGGTAGCCCTGCTTACCCGTTCTGTTCAACACAGAAAGAACTCTCACTATTATCTTTCTGTCATGCTTTCTATAACAGTTTGGAGAGGTAAGGAGCGTTACCGGACTGCAGTGATCATGTGCCACTGTCCATCATTGACTGGCTCTCTGGAGAGAATCTGAGCCTCTCCACTGCCCAGCTGGTAACTATCAGAGGAACAAGAGCACATTATGACCAGCTACAAAGGACTGATCTAGATCGGTAAGAAACTGAAACATACTGGCTGCAGCAAAGAACCATAGTAACAGAAGTCATGAGATCTTGTGTATATTTCAAACTATTTCCAGGTTATTATACTGTCATCACATTAGACTTTTAAGCCATGTACCCATGTGGCTTGTTAGTATGAAAATGTGCTTATTACTCACCTAAACACAAGATGTCCATTTTGTAAACCAAGACTTATGAAGTCCTTCCCCTTTCCTTGACCTCCCAGTTCCTGGAAAGCATTTTCAGTGAAATATTCAAGTCAGTCTCTCCGAGTCATTGGGAGGGAATATGGATGTAAACCACAGGCTTCTGGAGCCAAACATTTAAACAGTTGTGTGTATTGATGAAGATGTCTCTACGAATAACATTTCTCTTATGTATAATATTAGTTATAACATGACCAAAAGGCACAGTTTAAACAGTCCAGAAAAAAACCCCTACTAGTTGGTTTTAAACACATCAAATGTATGACAATCTGCTGAATTTCAATCCACTGAAGGAGACGTTTCATTCACAAAATATGGTTTTCATTAACATATAGCTGTTAACGGTCAACAATTTCGAAAGGTAAAAAAACCTTCAGAAATGGTTGACTGTACAACAAAACTTAACAAAAAACGATTTTTTTACCCTATTTGTGAGAAGTGTAAATGTATGTCATAAACTGTTGGATACACAGGTGTGTTGATTGAACAGGTGTAAAAGCAGGTGATAAATATGCAAGCATAAGGCTAATTATTATGTCATAAATCAGTGGTTCCCAACCCTGTTCCTGGAGCCCGTGACATTGCACATTTAGCATGAAACAGTATTTTGCTTGGAATTTGCTCCAGGAACAGGGTTGGGAATCACTGGCATAAAGAAAGAGCAAACATTTAAATCACACTAACACATGCAAACAATAAATGCAGTGACATTCCATTTGTTTACTCGCGATTAATTTATAACTGTGTATAACTTGAGGAACTGTGCCAGCAGTTAGTGTACTATAAGTGATCAAAGGTATATATAAGTGCTGTTTTCTGAATGTTTATCTGTGCAAGTGTTGTAAAATTCAAAGCTCCTTTGTATATATTCAGAGATAATGACATATCCATGCTAATACAGACATATTTGTATGTCTGACTGCTTGTGAAGAGGGAATACCTTTATACTAGCATGCTTCTTACGGAGGCTTAGAGCGCCTGCAGGCTCCTGAGGAGGATGAAGGTGAGTTAGCCAGGCAAACATGCAATGCAGCCATTAAAATGTGCTTTAGAGGTGAGGGACAAAAGCATATTCCAAAACAGCTCCAAGCAAACTCATTTTACTCAGTTTAGTGAAATGAGGCTGAATATGAAATGTAAAACACACTGTGCATACAGTATCAGAATGTGAGAGTATGCAGGGTCCAAAATTAACAATGAATAAACGGGACTTTAAATTGCAACTATTTTAAGGTACATATACACACACATACATATACCAAATAATTATTTTAGTTTATGAAAATTGAGTTATTTTAAGTTAACAGTAAATGTTATTAATTTTGACTCTGAGTGTATGTGTCCTGAGATCCAGTAGGGGGCTCATGTGTACAAACGTACCACTCCCTGCCACATGATGAGGCAGTCTTTAGAGACAGTGTTGATCTCTAACTCAATGGTCTCTGGAGAGTCAGGAGCACTGAAACAAATCAAACCATCAATAGTAAAAAAAAAAAAAAGATTTTGGTTTGCTTTTACAAGCTAAGAGACGAGCCAAAATGATTTTCTGTGGTAAAAACGGCTGAATTTGTATAATTACACCAGTTAAACAAACACCAAACACAGTTCATCAACTGTTTCACATATGAAGGGCCCTCACCTTCGTGGGAAAATGGGCTTTGGAAGGGCCAGATATCCATTATCATGGAAATATGCAGAATATTCAATCGGAGAGTCTGGAAAACAGAAACCAAAAAAATAAATCCCAGATGCCAACTCTCTGTTATACTACCACCCTGTGGAGCTTCACCAAATAACAGAATAAGCAGTCAATGAACAGAACTGACACCCTGACTACATTAACTCACATGAGTGTGCAGTGGATCGACTCATTAGTTATTAGTCTACAGTCTAAACGGTGAGACTGTTAGATTCTGACCTATTACTCACCGCCGGTTCATTGTGAGACGCCACAACCTAGCTAGTATCAATCTTATTCTGCACCCTAAGGGACATGCCACTCCAGCTCATAAATGCTCTATCATGAGGATAAGTTATATCTTCGAATTTTGTGGTGTTCATACACACCCTCTGCTTTGATTCTACCTCCCCCCTCCTGTCCTCGGCTTACCCCCACCACCTTTTCACAGTTTGGGGATTTTACAACAATACGCATTCCTCACAAAGCATTCTCTTGAACCGTGTCAAGACCGGAGTTATAGTTTTAACTCACTCCGCGGTCATCTATTCCCCCATGTCTTGAACCAGTGCTTACCAAGAAGTGCTTCATGCTCAGTGTTTCTGGCTGTAAACTCACCTGTCCGGTCGGCTCAAGTGTGTAAATGACGGACATTCGGTGGTTAGTAACTAAAAACGTGTTTGTTCACAGTGTGAGGACATTTTGTTTACAGACTTCGCTGTAGGTGAAAGTGCGGAAAAGATGTTGGTTGTTGATTTAATGAGAAAGAGATGACAAATTGAAACTGCAGCGAGAAGTTGACTGGACAAGACGCCTCAGGAGATGCTAAAGGGGAATTCTATGTATGTTCGCCTTAAGAAAATGTCACAGCTTTGCAACTGTCATAATTTTAATATTGCCCAGAAAAACTGCTAAAACTACCATAAACTTTAAACGTATCACAGTGAAGACACAGAATTCCCCCTCAACGTTACATTTAAAACTTTACAGAGGACACAGTAACCAACTGAGTGCAGAGTGCAGATTGAGACCATTCCTTTTGAAAGCACAATATTTCAGGGATCTATTTACAAGACAACAGTATCAATAAGCTGTTATACGTTTTTATTTTGTTTAAGAAAAATTTCAGCGACATCAAGCACTTCTTAGATATTCATTACAGCATTAAATACATTAATATACAGTGAGGAAAAAAAGTATTTAGTCAGCCACCAATTTGCACGTGTTCTCCACTTATAAAAGAGTGAGAGACAATTAAGAGCCATGAATTTTCATCATAGGTTACCTCAACTATGAGAGCCTGAATGGGAAAAACTACTCCAGAACATCGCAAGATTGTCGGATTTCAACGATATTTGCCACGTCAAATTATGGTGGAAAAGAAGTATTTGGTCAATAACAAAATTTCATCTCAATACTTTGTTATAAACCCTTTGTTGGCAATGACAGAGGTCAAACGTTTTCTGTAAGTCTTCACAAGGTTTTCACACACTGTTGCTGGTATATTTCGGCCCATTCCTCCATGCAGATCTCCTATAGAGCAGTAATGTTTTGGGGCTGTCACTGGGCAACACGGCTTTTCAACTCCCTCCACAGATTTATGGGGTGCAGATTGGAAGATTATTAGGCCACTCCAGGACCTTGAAATTCTTCTTACGAAGCCACTCCTTCGTTGTGTGTTTGGGATCATTGTCATGCTGTAAGACCCAGCCACGTTTCATCTTCAATGCCCTTGGTGATGGAAGGAGGTTTTCACTCAAAATATCAAGATACATGGCCCCATTCATTCTTTCGTTTACACGGATCAGTCGTCCTGGTCCCTTTGCAGCAAAACAGCCCCAAAGCATGATGTTTCCACCTCCATGCTTCACAGTAGGTATGGTGTTGTTTGGATTCAACTCAGCATTCTTTCTCCTCCAAAAGCGACAAGTTGAGTTTTTTACCAAAAAGTTCTATTTTGGTTTTTATCTGACCATATGACATTCTCCCAATTCTCTTCTGGATCATCCAAATGCTCTCTAGCATACTTCAGACGGGTCTGGACATGTACTAGCTTAAGCAGGGGGAGACTTCTGGCACTGCAGGATTTGAGTCCCTGTTCGCAGTGTGTTACTGATGGTAGCCTTTGTTACTTTGGTCCAGCTCTCTGCAGGTCATTCACTAGATCCCCCCATGTGGTTCTGGGATTTTTACTCACAGTTCTTGTGATAATTTTGACCCCAAAGGGTGAGATCTTGCGTGGAGCCCCATAACGAGGGAGATTATCAGTGGTCTTGTATGTCTTTCCATTTTCTAATAATTGCTCCCACAGTTGATTTTTTCACTCCAAGCTGCTTACCTATTGCAGATTCTTCCCAGCCTGGTGCAGGTCTACATTTTTGTTTCTGGTGTCCTTTGACAGCTCTTGGTCTTGGCCATGGTGGAGTTTGGAGTGTGGAGTGTGACTGTTTGAGGTTGTGGCCCGGTGTCTTTTATATGATACAGAGTTCCCACCCGAGCCATTAACATACAGGTACCGTGGAGGACAGAGGACCCTTAAGCCGCCGTGCCAGGTACTGGAGAGCGCCAGAAATCGTGTTGAGTTTTAGGTGACCAAATATTTATTTTACCGGAGGAAGTTACCAAGTCCTCTTAAAAATCCCTACTAATGTGAGTTTCTGGACTTATAGATGACTTTTCATTTTGTCTCCAATCGTAGGATATCTCCTTATGTGTGATAGACTTAAAGCCTCTCTCATCTTTTTAAGTGGGAGAACTTGCACAATTGGTGGCTGACTAATACTTTGCCCATGTACAATACAACATACTGGTTCAACGGTTGGGGGCGGTATTATATTGTGCAAGATTTCTTTTCAATAAGGCTATGCATTTATTTGATCAAAAATATTATGAAATGTTATTACAAGTTAGAATAATGTTTTTTTAATGCATTTTTTTAAAAAGCTGAGACTTTTCAAAAGTCTCAGACTTTTGAATGGCAGTTTAAATATACTAGAAAAATAATTGTCTTAATATTTAAAAAATATTTTTATTAAAATAGAACATCCTTAAAACAACGAATTTGCATAACTGCATAAATAATGTCGATAATAAGCAAATATGTAGTCAAATAATCTTTAACCCTACTGACAAATAGTTTTAAGAACAAACCTCACTACATTAAGATATTTATGCTCATAACATGAAAAATCTTTAAAAAATCTTATCTTACACTTTTTTCTTTTTTTTTTTCTTTACAAGTTTTGAGTTATTTTTATCAGGATAAATTTATTTTCAAGATGATTTTAATAAGGATTTTTGGTAACACTTTACTGGAAGGGGTGTGCATAAGACTGACATGACACCTTCATAATCATGACATGACTCATGTCATGAATATGAAGTTTTTTTTTGCATGTTTATGACAACTGTCATTAAGTGTCATTCGCTCAGTTATGTCATTTTTAATGTAAATATGACATTATTTGACCTAACCCTAACCTAACCCTACCCCTACCCCATAACAAAGACATCTCAAACAATGTCATATTTGCATTAAAAATTACATAACGGAGCGAATGACACTTAATGACAGTTGTCATAAACATGCATAAAAAAAAAGCATTCATACTATGACAATGTTGGGGGGGGGGGGTCAGTTCATGATTACGATAGGATGTCACGTCAGGTTGCATGATTATGAAGGTGTCATGTCAGTCTTATGCACACCCCTTCAAGAAAAGTGTAACCGGATTTTTTTTTCAACAATATCAATTAATTTAAATGCATTTCAAAAAAATTTTCCTCATCTGTAAAATTTGTTGATTAGAAATGTGCTTGATATTGCCTCAGATGTTGGTAATTAAGAGCTCTGTAAACAGACCCCTAAAATTATTCACTTTCTGGCTTCCTTTTGTCCCCACATTGAGGCCGTTTGTCATTTGTGTTGTTAGATGGGCTGATGGGCCCCGAGGAGGACGCTCTCCCCTGGTTAGTGACGAGCGTGTCAGGCAGACTGTAGTCATACTGTACCATTTCCCCCATTACCCTCCAAATTCCACAGCGCCTCGGTGAAGCTGGACTCCTGCCCTGTGTGCGTGGGATAGCCATGAGAGTGCAGGGGTGAGATTCATTCACATGTGGCCTCTTTCACCGGTCAACACGCTACTGCTGGATGACGTTAGGCAGCCTGACCGGTGTCGCCACGGTACGTTACGAAGAACCGACAATTATTTCCCTATGGTGCTTTGATGAATCACTTACAGCTGTGGTTCAGTTTAATACTATGAAACTACTGAGAAATGCCTTTATTCCCACAGAGAATGTGAATTCTGTAAAATGACAAACGAGGCAAACCGTGTCTAAAGAGGCCAATATATCATCATCATCAGTATGAATAATAAAGCAATTTAAATTCACATTGCACACATATTGGCTTTAGTTAGCTGTATGTTTATCGCCATAGATGTTAAATGACAACATTTAAAACATAATGTAAAATCCTGTTCTCGGCCCTATAAAAACTACTTTGTTAATGCAACCAGCTGAATAAACTATAACTTATTGATGAATATCCATAAAACAACTGATATCTAACCAACTTAATTGTTGCCTGCACCCCGTACAGACTTATCACAGTGAAGGAAAAAAATTCTGCACTAAAATGAATAAAGCCTAACTCGAAGTAAAAAAACTAATAAAAATGATACAAGACCAACATAGCTAACACAAACTAACATAAACTAACCACTCAAAATCCAAATACGCGTAAATGGAATATTAACATCCCCTGATGCCTCTCACACTTTTTAAGAGGGAGAACTTGCACAATTGGTGGCGGACTAAATACTTTTTTTCCCCACCGTTAGATATAGTTTTAATATGAATAAATATCTAATATTTTAATCATTAAAATACATTATGAAAAGAAAAACTATTAAAAAACACTATATCAAACTAGCTATTAGACTTCAATACATACCAACTCCACTCGTGTGAGAATGGCTAGTTTAAAACTTGTGGATTCTCCAAACTAACATTTAAACGTCATATTTATGCTCATAAAGCTATTTGGATCACAAGTCAACTGTATCTGTTTGATGAATGTTTTTTTTTTTTGTCATGGGCAATAACAGTGAAAATGTACATTAACTTCTATTCTGCCCAAGACTAAAGCGTGTGTTTTTCAAAAATAAACCTACATCGAGAAATATTATAACTAGCACCATTCTCTACTTATAATATGTCCTTAAAGATAAAGTGGTCTTTGGGTGCAAAGAGCTGATAGTAATGTACAATATAGAAACACATAACAATAAATGTACAATATATACACGTGTATCAATGCAGTCACTAATCAGAAGGCAAAAATCACATACAAGAAGATTTTTGCAAAACATTGTGTTAAACATCTAGCAGCTGTGAACTAACCTTTCTCACAGTGCCGGCCTGTGTAGCCGGCGGGACACACACAGTGGTTATTCACACAGCTGCCACTGTTCTGACACTGAGAGGAGTCTCGACAGCTCTCCCTCACTATTTCACAACGGTCACCTGAGGAACAAGCAAGAAAGAAATGGAAAATATGGAATCAATTTGGATTGAACAACAATTATTAGAAATAAAATTTACGGAAGAAGATTTCAGAGACTTCCTTATGACCTTAAAAAATAGGGATGGGTGAACCCACTTCTTTCCAGTATCAAGTACTACCATAGTCAATATCAATACCAACATTAAATACAAACACAAATACGAGTTGGTTAAGTGACTTACCCTCGTATCCTTCAGCGCAGAGGCACTGGTACTCGTACTCAGCACTGGCCATACAGGTGCCTCTGTGCAGACAAGGCCTGCGGTCACATGGGCTGCCATCTTTACACTGGCTGATGGCTCTGCTTTCAGTGAAGCTGTATGATATATCCAACTTCTTTCCATTGATGAAGACCTGTAAAGAAAAACAAAGCCAATATGAAACTATTTAATATCAAAGCATGACTGTGGGCTGTAATGAACACAACACTTAGTGTGAAGGCCATTCTCACCTCTCCTATGCATCCAACAAACAGCATGCTAACATTGGCAGGTTTGGGCAAGATGTCCATGCTGGGCACTCCTCCCAGATACATGGGTGTGTGGATATTAAGGCCCTGGGCCTTGCCTGGAGAGGATCTTGTGATTTCTCGTGCGTGGTCCACCTTCAAGGAGCCGTCCTTATTGAGCCGCTCTGCCACCACGCGATGCCACTGAC
Organism: Sinocyclocheilus anophthalmus; assembly: GCA_018155175.1. Classification (NCBI taxonomy): domain Eukaryota; kingdom Metazoa; phylum Chordata; class Actinopteri; order Cypriniformes; family Cyprinidae; genus Sinocyclocheilus; species Sinocyclocheilus anophthalmus. Next base: position 68,122 of record JADLZN010010535.1, read on the forward strand.
CCCGAGACACGGGCTCCTGACTGCGCAGAACTGCTTGACCTGAGAACATGGGGGGGGCATGTATATTTAGCTTGGACAGGATAGGAACAAGCCACTATATTCCGCTTCTAGGTTTCACTATCTGTAAGGTTACATTGCACTAAGGTGAGGAGGTATTTTTCATTTTGGTGTCAAATACATTTCTTTTGAAAGGTCAAGACCTTTTAGGTGGGAAAGGGGGCACAAAATTAGAGGCACAAATCTGTTTTTGTTTTTTGTTGTTTTTTTTTGGACAGAATTGTACTGTACATCTACAGGTTTATGTAATTTAAAAACAATGTAATTAATAAATTATTTAATTTTTAACAATGAATTAAACTTACTTTTTATTAAGTTATATACATGATATATTATGATATATTTATATATCTCTATTATGTGTGCGAATGATGCAAATTTAAATTCTGAATTCTCATTTCTACATTTAAACCATTAATTAGTTGTTTAATGTTAATGTTAGTGCTATTGAAAAATAAAACACACACTCAGGGTCTTGGTGGCACATGGGTAAGAGGGTTGTAACAGTACATCAAATGGAATAGAAATCCCACCGTTTCATATATACACTATTTAGGTTTAACCTTGAGGGTGATGATCACACTTTTCCCAAGCGGTCCGCCCTCTTTTCTGGGTTGTATTTGTTAATAAATCAGAATATTATAAAAAATAAACATTTCAATTCCTGGAAATAAATAAAATCAAGTGAAATAAAATAAAAGTATATTAAAGAACCTTGAAACATATAAAACAGACAAACAAACAAAAACCAAAATGACAAAAAAACCTGAAACCAACTATACATTTAGCCATAAAAATTTTTTTTTTAAATTATTCTCTATAATATATATATAATATCATATATATATACTAAACACGACAAAAAACAAACAAACTGTAACTAAAACTTTACAAAAACTACTAAAACTTTAACACAAATAAAAAAAAGAAAATATAAAAAAAACTAATACAAACTGTCACAAAAAACTATAATATTACGTCAACACACCGAACTGACACGGTTTCTGTTCAATTTTTACCATGACAGCATGTACAGCAAGAAATTAAAATACATAATAAATTAAAAATTTTTGCAACGAATAATCTGAGTGATCAATCAGATCGACTCACCTGCTTCCAAAGTGCATATCGGAATCGCCATGGACCGTCCACCATGGATAACATCACAAAGTCCTCCACTTTCATCTTTTTGCCTCCGCTGAAGAACATCAGTCCATCTGAATCCATGTGCTTGAACTCCATCTCAATCCGGAGGTCGTTATGAATATTAGTAAGAGGAGGATACGCAATATAAGACTCGTCGCCATCAAACAATGGAGTTGTTACCAGAGTACCTGGGATTGTCACGAAGAGGGATAGTGAGAACCACATTCGACCTTAAAGCAGTTCGAAAATTTTAAATGTGACTGTATATTGAGCTTTACCATCCATGCACTTGTTTCCAGACTTGCCCAAGTGACATCGGCAATCGTAGCCCAAACCACTGGGTCGGTTAATACAGGTGGCATCTGGTCCACAGGCCTCTGTTGCAGTCATAGGAAAAAAGAATAAGGAACAAAGAAGTTAATCAAGCATGTTGTTTACAAAGCCTGTTCCTGATTTTATAAACGCTGACCTGTGTGACAGTGCAAGGAAGAGTGATGCTGACAGTTGCTTCCTGCGAATCCTCTTGGGCAACTGCATTTGTAGAGACTGGCGGCAGAGTCCTCACATACGCCACCATTCTGAAACACACGCATTGCTTTAGCTAATCGATTTTCACAGGCCAACCACAAAAAATGCATTCACTGGTCCCAAAAAATTGTCCATTTAAGATCACTGTGGTTGTTTAAAAGTGCCAAGAAAAGTCATGCAAGTCCTGAGTTCTAGATGCTACTTAATTTGATACTTTTGTATGAAAAGTGTTCAAATACTTTTTTGGGTCACTGTACTTTTGAATTCAAAGGACAATTTTGTTTGTAAACGATTACCTGACATGGGCGATCCTTGCAAGTGGGACAATTTGAAACTCCGGTGGAACTTTTATCAAGGTCATTGAAAATGACCTCTTCACCTTGGATAATCAGCTGCTTGATACAGCCTTGAAGAAAGACCAAAACTCAGTGTAAGAATGCAAATGACAATAACACTACAACTGACACTTTCCTACAAAATTCACATAACACAAGGGTTTTCTCACCGACAAACCCTGTCTTGAGGCCTGCAGTTTTAGCAAGCATGCTGTAGTTTGGATAACCGCCCACAAAAAGATCCTCATTCAGATCCAGACCCTTGAATTTTCCCTGCTCGGACACAGAACATGTTATACTACATTTGTTTAATCGCCACTATAATACCATTTAACATGGTTTATTAATAAGAAAGCATAACATATCAGCAAATTATGGAGAGAGGAATATGCACCTGTGAGGTTCCATTTATAGGAGCTTCTCCATCCACAACAAGAGAGCCCCGAGTCTCATTCCTATACAGCTTCACTGTGTGAAACTCGCCCAGTTTAATGGAAGTAGGGTAACGAATAGTTGCCATACCAGAGCCTACATCAAACCTGTGGAAGGAAAATATGCACATTTGGAACATCACATTAAAAAGCCAAAGTTAATCTAGTTTCAGATATGAAATTTTGTATCCTTAAGATTGCTTTGATATTGAAGATTAATGCACCTGAATTCAGGACGGCCCCCCACTAATCCAAAAGATAAGAAGTCAGCACCGGTGGTCTTCTTTTGTCCATTATAGAGAATCATACCTGGACATAAAAGGAAAAGTAAGTCCAATGCCAGCATTCAGCCTAGTTAACCAAAAAGCTTGCCAGTGCACAAAGCCATTTTCTCTCTTTTTTTAGCTGAAGGTAAAGCACGATGCTGAGGGAAAAGCTGCTGCCATGTTCAGCATTTCACAATGCCAACGCAAGCCACATGCATGGGCACATGCCATGAACATGAACAAGAACATGCCCGTTCTCCATCACATGAGCATCATGTCTATCAGATGGGGTAGTACAGACCAGTGGCCCTCAACTGATGGGTTGCGACCCAAAAAATGTGTTGGATTACCACTTTGTCCTGAAGCAAAACTTTTTGAGAAGCACTGGTACAGAGCATGCCCTCTGGGTTATTGGTCACTCTAACCAAGCTTGTCGAAAATTCTCCATTTTATTTGTAAGGATGCACAACATATTGTTACCATATGGGTTATCAGCAGATATTAGCAATTATAAATGTATTGGCAGGGTTGTAAGATTTGAAAAATATTGTGATTGCTATAAAAAAAAAATTTTAAATCCTGGTTTGCTGTGCTTGTTTGTACAAATCTGCACAATTTGGCCAAAATTTTGTGATGGCTATAAAATAATAATAACAATAATAATATTTGTAAATATGGTATTGTAATTTCAATAGTTTGTTATTAATATATTGAATTTTTGAGTATTATTATATTACATAATTTTTTTTTTTTTTTTTAAACCTAAAACAATAAAATATTAATAAATATAAAAATACTACATAAAATAAGAAATACTACTATGTAATATTTCACTGTAAAATAAAAAAAGAGTATAAGAAAAATAATATAATTGTACTTTACATTAAACTGTAAAATTGCAGTACTAATATAATATGTATGGCTGTAACATTAAAAACGCAGAGAACTGTAAAAGCTTCTCTTTAAAATGACTGATTTTAATTTGAAGGGTTTTTTAATTACTTAGAATTTGTATTTAGAAAGAAACAAACTATTTTGCACACATACTGTATAACTGTCACTACCAGGTGTAAAAGCTTCAATCGGTTCATGATAACATTCCTGTATCATGCTGCAACCAACTCAATGTGAAGCAGAAATGCTTTGATGAACACTATAATCAATAGTCATGCCTACATATGTTCATAAGGACCCTTCTAAGGGGCCAGTGAGAGATGCTGAGCTGCACTGCTGCATGGCATAAAAACATCTTGCAGCATGTGCTCTCTGGCACTCTCAGGCAACCAAGCACACTCACCGGCATACAAAATGAGCCCTTCATACCAAAGAGATGTGAAAGAGGGCAAAGAACAAAAAGAATAATTGAGTTTACATACAATAAATACACATATAAAAGAAACTGTACAAGGACTGAACATTTTAGAAACAGTGTGCTCTTTACTTAGTACAGGCAATACTGCAAATACATTTTTGTAGCTACAAATAAAAATTCTGTCATCATTAATTCACCTGAATGGCTTTCTTTCTTATGAGGAACAAACAATTAGACATTTTGAAGAATCTTCAAACAGGTGATTTAATGAGCAACAGTCACTACAGAAAATACCTGTGATGTGAATACTAGTAATGACAAACTTTTATACTACTGGGCCGTTGAATGCTTGAATCTGATTGGCTGACGAACGTTCTGAGGTGTGCAATTATTTTCAGAGAAACGCATGGCGAACGTAGTTCCAGGCAGCTCTCTTGACCGCATTACAGTTCCATATCACTTCGCATAGTTAACTGTATTAACGGAAATTAGCATACAGTACCTATACAGCACGCAGGAATTACTGCAATCACACGTGCTTGCACACGCACACTACGGTCACGCAGTTTGCACAAAAAGATGTTTTCAGCGCTGCCCTGATGATTTTATCAGTTAGCTATATAGTGTAAACGTTAGCAACTTAAAGGTACACATGACATTTCCCTAACGAGGGGTAATAACAGCAGCAGTTTAGAGCGCTGCTGCAGGAACACTGTGAGGGACGACTCAGAGGCAAACCTCTCGCTCTCTTTGTCTCGGTGTCTCTCTCTCTTTCTAATAACTTCATTAATAACTGCATTAGAATGTATTCTAAGGCCTCAAACTTCATACTGCTTCAAAAATTACGTTTTGGAACTAGGAAAAGAGGCGTTGGATGAGATGCAAGAAGAAATAATCATACTCACAATAGCGTGTACGTACAAAAACCGGAGAATGCTTTAAATAATCATCCTGATCGATGTCTTTGCGTTGTGGTACCGTAGTATACAACGAGCTGGGGGACTAATGACTCCAGGCCGTTGCATTATTAGAAAAATAATGCACACCCGAGGTGTAACGGCCACGACGCGAGGGTATGCTAATGACTTAGGTGCATTATTTTTCTAAAAATTCAACCGCCCCGTGTCAATTATTCCTTACTTAAAGTAGAACTGCATATTAGAACTGTGTGTTTATATTTGGCAGAAGTGCGTGAAGTATCTGGAAGATTTGAGGGTCCTTACCATCAACATTATCCGGCCTGAAGGTAATTTTGATGCTGAATGCATGGTAGGCGTTTCTGATAGTGTGGAGTGTGAGGTATGAGAGTGGCTCCTGGGTAAAATAGGGCATCACTCTCTCTGGAAGACCATATGAACATGGGTGAATGTTAGAGAGACAAGTAGAACATCTCAGAAACTCTTCAGAGTAACAAATAGCTCATGAAAAACATGTCGGGTGGTGCGGTCGGCATAATGTTAAGAGATACGCGCCACATCTCCACAGTAAGAATCCATAAAAGCCAGGAAACATCTTCAGTAAGTCACTTTGGATAAAAATATCTGCTTAGTGACATTTAACCAGATCCTGTGGAGATGTTTAAGCAGAACTATACTTGTCTAACCATCCAGATGAAATCAGTGCTCTCATCACAAAGCCACAATTGCAGACAAGCAGCATTGTGACTAAAGACTTACTCTGGAAAAAATATGTAACTACAGACAGAACGGACTTGCATACAGACCATGAACAACGAGTCTGGTGAAGGCCTCGACTTTTCCTTGCTTATTAGCAGCCGTACACGCGTACGTTCCTGCATCTGTGTGAGTGACACCAGGGACTGTCAGGACATGGCCATCCTGTCTGCACTTAGGGGGCAACTCATTCTCCAACTGAAAGAAGAGCATACATGGGCTTAACAATCTCTTTTTAAAGTGAACAGAACCATGTTTAGTACTCTACACACCAAAAATATATGGTATAATAGGATTTTGGTGTTTTGAATTAGAGCAAATGTAGGTTACCTTTGACCATGTGATGGTTGGGACTGGGTATCCAGATGCAATGCAAGGCAAGACTGCATCAGAGCCAACAGTTACATCCTTTGACTCAGGCTGTGCAGAAATCTGAGGCAAGGCTACAAAGTGCATTGGATTCAGAATTTAGCTTGCCGCTTTTAAGGCGTCACATAATACAAATAAAAACCACTGGCAAAAGAAGCATCATAAACATCCTGGATATTATAATGTACTCACACTGGATATTAAGGACCACCTGGTTATACTCCGAGCCAACATTATTAGTGGCTGTGCAGCGGTACTGTCCTGAATCTGATTCGACCACATGATCAATCCTCAGGATGTTCCCCCTTATTTCCACATGATCGGGAAGAGAGCCTCCAACTTTACTCCAGCGCACCGTGGGCTCAGGATCACCGATCGCATGGCACTCAAACTCCACTGAGTTGCCCACCATCACCGTCTGTACTGATGTGCGCACATTGATCATCACTTTGGGTAGAGCTGTGAAAACAAAGAGCACAAAGTCATTGGTTTTCAAGTTGAGTAAACCAAGATTTGGAAACATATTGGATATCATAACGGACCTTGAATGGTGAGTTTGCCACTGTCCTGAGCCTGTCCAAACAGACTTGTAGCTCTGCAAGTGTAGGTTCCCTCATTGCTTTGCTCAAGGTTCTCAATTCTGCACAAATATTATAAATAAAAGACACAACATAATTCAAAACATACAAAATCATTCAACAACGTCATAATTTTGTTATAATCAGCTAAACTGATCATTTTTAAACAGTTTACTGTAGTAATTTTTTTTTATTACCTTATTTTAATTATTAAAAAAGTAATTTTGTGCACTACCCTGTAAAAAAATTACTGACATTACAAAAACAATAAATATAAAAAATAGTATTCCTTAAAAGTAGCATTATTTTCTCACTTTTTACACAATTTGTAGTGTTAACAGCAATCGTGACCATTCAATTAAATTCCATTACTGTAAGTTTGTGAAAGAAAAATGATCAAACCGACCTATTTTCTCTAATGTCTAACGCTCTGGGTGGATGTGACAACTGCGTTTATTTTTTACGAAAGTAATACTTTTCATTTAGACAAAGGACATATTAATTGACGAAAACAGCAAGGTTAACAGTAAAAGGCTTGTCAATTGCTACCAAAAAGACTTATTTGTATAGAGAAACCTATAAACTTTAGCACTGTATCACGTTTCCGAACAAATCATTACTAAGCCTCCCCATGTCAAGATAAGACGTAAGAATGTATTTTGCGATAGCAAATCAAAGTTTTGATTTCTGTGTGGCAACTGAAGACCGGCAAACTTGTGGTGTTTGCCACCAGCCCCTGTTTCGGACCTACCAGGATTAAACTGCATTTTGAAATATGTGAAATAGACAAATGTTATTTTAAATTGTGATTTTATTTCACAATACTACTCTTTTACTCTATTTTGATATTAAATAAATGCGAGCCTGGGTGAGCATAGCATAAGAGAATTTTTTTTCAAAAACATTTAAAAAAATCTTTTGAATGATAGCATAAGTTTATTAATAAACACAAACCAACATTTGGTGGCGATTAGTCAACCCCTCCTTAATCATATAGATCTGGAACCTTGTTACCCACTCTGACGTTTTTAAATCTGATAAATTTTGCTTAATTATAATATTTATTATTTATCTATAACGTCATGGTTTTTAAGGTGCTTTATAAATAAATGATTGATTGATTGTCAATGTTGATATTAGATGAGACTCACCTGAGCACTCCGTCTTTAATGTGATGATTTGGTGGAAGAACCCCCCCCTCCTTTAGCCATTCAATCTCAACGTGAGACCCTCCTTTAGCAGCACAGGTAAACTCCACAGCGCTGCCCAGAGCCTTCACTTCTACCTGTGGGGACACTTTCACTGACAGGGGTGCTGCAGGACACAGAGGTCAGAGGTCAAGCTGAATGCTAGTTAGAATTCATCAGATGATCACTTTGTGAGTTTGAAGGAACGCATGATGCATGCATTAAAGTGAACTGTCAGTACTCACATCGGACAGAGACTCTGGCCAGCGCTTCACTCTTGCCAACCTTGTTGCTGGCCACACACTTGTACGTCCCAGCATCGCTCTCCTTGGCCAGGTTGATCTGGAGGTCTCCTCCTTGCTGCTGAGCAGTAGGAGGCAAGCTGCCATTGACCTTAGTCCACTCAAAACGCAGGGGTGGGGTGCCACGGGCCAGGCACTGCAGGCGGATTACTTCACCCACTCGCACGGACACGTCATCAGGCAAGGAAGTGGCATAGGGAGGGGCTGCTCCAACCAAAGAAATGTCAGTTAGAGGATGTTGGATAATTACCACTGTTTCATTTTTTGAGAGCTTTACAACAACAGGAAAATATGCTTCACACTTCTTGGAAAAATTCAGACGAAAGCTACAATGTTAAAATGTACAAATATATATTTTTGTTGTGTTTTCCACCAAACAATATTTAGACTTAAACCAAATTAACTTTAAAAAATTTTTCTGAGGAATCTTATTTAGTGCATTTGGTTATACTTTTTATTTTAAAGTGTCCTTGTTAAAGTGTAATTATACATTTAAGTACTGAGTTATATTAATTAACTACATGTACTTACTATATGCTTAGTGTTAGGATTAGGGTTTGGTTTAGGGTACTTGCATGTAATTATGCATAATTTATTGTTGTTACAATAGTAAATACATGTAATGTGTAACAAGGACAACTTAAAATAAAAAGTTGTGACAGTGTATTTTTCTTACCTCGTTGCCATCGTTGTTTTAAGCTTAATCAAATCATTTTGTGTGAGGTTATGTTTTTAAAACAAGAAAAAGTGTACCAATGGAGTAGAAAAATAAATAAATTACCAGATAAATTAATTAAAGTATATAATCTAAAAATGTTATTAATACGATTTATTAAATGTTAAAAAAATAGTACAAACAATTATAATTACTTTTAGATGTTTAGAATTTTTTCTGGGTACAACCAAGAAAAAAATCTGTATCAGAAATATTTTTGCCAGGACATAAAATGTGTAGATAGAGTTAAATCTAGATAGGATAATTAATGCAAATAGAAATGATCTAAAAAAGGTCTCTTGAAAAAAATCTTATGAAAACTCGAACATCTGTATGAATTACTGAACATTTAACTGTTTTAAGAGATATTTAGATTGTTTCTGGCAAACAAAAAATTGAATACAAAAATAAAAATAAAATCAAAGACAAATAAACAAATTACTTATTATAAATCTTTTTTTTTCCTGCAATCATAGTCTGTATACTACTTTGTAATAATATCTAGATGTCAGACATGTTGATCAACAAGGTGTATGATAATGTTTTTCAAAAGAATTCTCTAAGCAGTGTTTCTCAACACATGTCTGGGTGCACCCCCAGCACCTGCAAATTGTTGTGGTCTCCCTATCAACACACCTGATTCAACCATTAGATCATTAAAGAAACTCGGATCGAAATGTGTGTCAGATATGGGGAGACATACAAAATGTGCAGTGTTGGGGGGCGCTCAGAACCAGGGTTGAGAAACTGCCCTGTAAAGTCTTAATATTATAAACACTTTTGCTTCAAGTACATTTATTTGATTTGGGGGACATTTTTTCTGGAAAACAAAGTAAAATATAATTAAGAAAACAATCTTTGAAGTGTAAAATGAACATGAATCAGATAGACAAGGAATAGAAACAATCATCTCTAAGAATAAGTTAAGCTCACAGTCTACTTCCAGCATGATGGTGACTTCACTGGTGCCCATGTGGTTGGTTGCATTGCAGACATATTGACCAGAGTCCTGACGGCCCACATTAGGTAAGACCAGGCTGTTGTCAACAATCTTGTGTGTCCAAGGCAGAGAAGACCGTTCTTTAGACCACGTGATGGTGGGCTTTGGGAATCCTTTAGGTAAGATAAAATAAAGCTTTAAGGCACACTCTTTAATAGCAGACTGCTTTCATTTTCACCTATTGTATTTTAACAGTTATAACTTTCAACCGCCGCTTACGGTTGCACCTACCATGGGCGTCGCAATGAAGTGTTGCGGTTGATCCCTCTACCACGACTATCATAGGCTCACGTACGCTGGCACGGGGAACAGTTGGCACCTGAGGCCCTCCTTCAACAAACACCTCTACTCGAGTTTCAGTTGTGCCCTGGTTGTTCTGTGCAGTGCACACATACGTGCCACTGTCTTCCGGCCGTGCAACTAAGATCTGAACATAGAATGAAACACACTTTGATTAACACATAGAAGCAAACGATTGTGAAATCAACAACGGCTCGACTTCAGACGGCCCATAACCTGCATGATAGCACTGGAATCGACAGGCACGGGGCTGCTCAGAATCTTTCTGCGGTTGTTGTCTAGTCTGTGCCATCTGACAGAGGGTCTTGGCTCTCCAGCGGCCTGGCAATCGAGATTGATGGGATCGCCGACCCTGATTCGCACCGGTCCTGCAGGGGTCACTACAGCCTTAGGTGATTCTAAGAATGAAATCAGACAAAAATATAGGAATAGGCTTATAAGATGGAGCAACAAAAGTATCTGAACATAAATGTTCAGAAAAACTGAAACCAAAAATGGTGTGCACCAACTGGAATATTATTAATGATTGTTTCTGAACTGGCTTACCTCTCACGATGAGTGAAGCTATGCTGTGAGTCATTCCGAACAGGTTGCTGGCCACACAGCGATAGGTGCCCTGGTTTTTGGCTTGGGCATTGGTAATAGTCATGAGTGAATTGTCAGGACCAAACTTCACGTTATCTACAGAACATATGAAAAGAAGCAACATCATTTCTATTCAAGCATCATATTAATTGATGACTGACATGAAAGTGAATTGCAGCAGTGTACCTAGCAGAGGCAGGTTGTTGGTGGGTTTCCACTCTAAGCGCACCGGCTGGGCTCCGCTGTGGACCCTGCACCTGAAGCTCGCTGACTCACCCTGCTTCACTGCTGCGCTGTGTGGCTCAATGGAGATAATGGGGCTCTGGAGACCTACTCCACAATTAGGCCACAAAATACAGTAGGCACATGTTGAGCAAACACATTAAACAGGACTTAGGCTAAAAGTGCCACTGAAAGTGGCAAAAATATTACACACATTTAAAATATGGAGGTGCAGTACCTATGTAGTGCAGTTCTAATTTTTTAACTAGTTATGGGTTTAGTGCTTCTTTAGATAAAGTAGTGAATTCTTCTTGTCATATTAATTCTGTATTTGCTATCTCAGTCGTTTTTAGTCTTTTTTTCGCCCTAATCATTGTTTTTCCTCATGATCATGTAAGGATATTTTAACATTTCCAGGAGTATGTGGTGATATTTTTTAAAATATACAATACATTAATATAAACTGGGGCTTGCAGGACGACCAAGTAGCCAGGTAAGATGTTATCTTATGTTAATAAGAGGTTGCATTAACTTATTTCAGCACATTTTTTAAATTACATTCATCATTCGGAGAGATAAAATGCAAAACAACACAATCCATGTCAATGTTCTATTATTAAATAAGATTTAAATAAATGTTGCTGACCACATGAGAACTACATTTCTGGGTTCGTAGCATCATAAAACGTGTTCCACTGTATATAAATCATCATCAGATTGTATGAGTTTATCACTGAGAAGCCATGCAAATTTATGTTTACAGACATTAATGTTTAGAAAAAAATGAAGCAAAAATGGTGTTCACCAAATGGAATACCACTAATAACGGTTTCTGAATTGGTTTTGCAAAAACTCCTAATGCCCCCTCATATCATCTTTTGTTTTGCTAGGTTGTGTCAAATGTTGCAAATGTAAATGTATGACGTCCCCATGAGAAAGAATTACTGTCCCAATAGGGCTTAAGAAACTAAAAAGCCCTAAAAACATAGAATGAGAAGAAATACACTCCCAAAAACAAAAGAAGAGAGCTGTATAATTTAACATTTCAATCAGTGGCGAGCGGTGACTTTTTTAACCGGGTATGCTGAGTGCTAAGATTAAGAGCTCATTAGCATTTAAAGCGACATGCAATAAAACAACTTGCTGTAGACAGAGCTGTTTTTGACAGGGTAAAAACTGTGTTGTTTTACACTACCATTGAACATTTTTAACCAAACTATGTTACAGACTTTTCATTAATACCCTAAAGAATCATATCAACTTGTGGATAATGGGCATCCGATGACCCCTTTAAGCATTTTACATAAAATGGACACCATTATGGAAAAAAATATATCATCAAATATGAAATATCATCAAATGAATTTTTGGGACACAGCAAGAGATGAAGGGCTGAAGTCATGAAAAACCAAAATATGAAGATAGATGACATTTGACAACATTATGAAATAGCCTCTGCCTTCATAATAGCATGTTTAGTTAATTATCTGCAAGATGAACATGATTGGTCATTGATACTTTCCTGTTTCTCATCAATCTAGGGGACTTACGGGAGGAGCTGGACGTCACAGACACAGATACAGAAGCCTGACGGGGGAATGGGCCGTCCTCCACCTGACAGATATATTCTCCAGTGTCATCTGCAGAGGCCTGCAGGATCCGCAGCTGAGCTCCCAAAACCTTGAGTCAAATGCACATGAAAGCACACATATGGTTCATATATTTAACACATTTGGCTCAAAGATCTGTCACACACACTTCACGTAAATCAAATATGCCTCATAGTGGACTGAGATAAAACCTGATGATTGGACGACAGCAGGCCGCCTGCCCTGCTCCATTTGACAGATGCTGGAGAGGTTCCTGGGATGATGCAATTAAGATCTAGAGTCTCTCCCTCCATTACAGAAGCAATAGAGGGCTGGATGGTGACTCCAGAGGGGATGATTTCTCCTGATCACCATGACAGAATAATATTACTATTCTATCCTAAAAATACTAGACTAAAATGAATGGACTTGCCTCACCTCTTTTTACAAAGACCTCAACATGAGCTTCTGAGGAACCAACAGTGTTAGTTCCAACACAGAGATATGTGCCTGCATCAGACGACCTGATATTGGGTACGAGGAGAGTGCCGATGTCAGTGCGCTCCATGCGGGCCTGAGGAAGATATGGATGTATGGATATTTGAGGTACATTTTTTGTTATTTTATATGGAATCTAAGACATTATTGCTGCGATAATTTTCTGTAAATCTGCTTTGAAATCATGTACATTGTAAAAAGTGCTAAATAAATAAATTGGCTTGACTTTTTGTGAACATCAAGTAAGTTTGGTCAATAGGAACAGAATAAACATAACAGCATTAATAATAGAAGACAATTTAATACTCAATACTTACCTTGACAAGACTTACTTTAAATAAAACAGTTTAAATACATTAATATACAGTAATACCTGCAAATAAATTAAGTAAAAACTGAGTAAAAAGTAATTTTTGTTAAGAGGCTATCAGCGTGTCCTAACCAAGACTACGTAGTGTGATGTGATGCAACGAAATTGTTCGTAAACGCAGCCAATCAGAACAATTCTCTCACTTTCTCACACCTGCAATGCACTGTAGCTGAAGAGTGCCAAACACATGCCTCATATTTTCATGACTTTAGCAATAATTTAGCATATTTATGTTTTTTTTACGGAAATTGTCATATCTACTATATACTTAACTTTATTATTGTCCTAGTCATTTATCTATAGTAGATAATAAATCAGAGGTCAAACAAATTCACAGAAAATTGCTTTATTACTGCACTTCTGTGTTGCAAAATGGTGGATAATATTCAGTTCTTCATTTCCACATTCAGGCTACGTTTCATCCTGCAGGGCTCCTATGACCTAATCCCTAATAAGGGTTTAGCCTCCACAATCAAGTGAAAGCTTTGTAGGGATGAGGGGTGTAAGGAACAAAAAAAAATGTTCCTTGGAACTCACTTTTGTGACTTGCCTAATTCAACCTAGACCAAGCATAATGGGAGAGAAGCCTCCATTATTTGTACCCTTTGAAATTCTTCATTCCGAAGGGCCCTTTGAAGTAGCCAGTTTTGAGCACTTCGGTTTGGAACGACCCTTCAATATGATTGTTTTCACTCCGAAGTGCCTCTGAGGGCAATTTATACCGTTGGAAGAGCCCTCCTCCTTGTTTGAGGATTAATATACATGAGTGTTACTTGTATCCAAAAAGTAGGAGGTCGACATGGCAGACATAATCCAAATGCCTCACTAAATGCAAAGGCAGTGTTTGTGGTGGCTTAAGACATACAGGTACACTTTTAGACTTAAGACTTTTTGTGTTGTATCTGGCTAAGACACAGTGTAATTTTTTATGCCTCATAACAGATTGTTATTAATCATTGGTGTTACATTTATGGTGCTACAGGTCTATATTAGCAGATGATTAACCTGTAATTGATTAATGGCATTGATGACAGTGATTATTTCACGCGACGAGACATATAGTGACAGAGGACAGTTAAAGCAGCTAGTGGCTATACAACAAAACATCGAAATCCTACATCTAGAGACATCCAAGCATGTAAATCAACCTTCAAATGTAAACATGTTTATAATTTCTTAGTTTTATAAGATGATGCAGATTCATGAATGTGATTAGCACAATTATGTTGTCAATGTTTCAACACGTATGCAAAGAATCTCTAAAACTGACAGTTACATCTGTAGTGTACTCGCTGCAAAAGAAAACATGACTGTATTCAGAAGGGAGGGGTGATATTTTTTTATCCAGGAGTAAAGCTGCTTAACTATTATCTAGTGAAGTGTGGCGGCAGTAGAGCCGGGATGGGGCAGGCTTGGTTGAATGAGTGTCTGAAACCATTCACAAATTTTCAAAGCGGCCCGTTTGCTAGAGCACACAGAATTTCTGCATGGCTGCACGGTAGACCAGAGCTCACCCTGGGAAAAGCTGACACAATGCAGCAATGCTCTCAGGCAGAACAAACCAGTCCACAATGACACAAGGTACGCAAGACACCAAAGCCCTCCAGCAGCATGGGACGGGTCGTCCATGTCTCATATCTCGAAATCTAACAGTGCAAAAACATGTACAGTGGGGTTCAAAAGAAATGGGTCCACTGCTTCTGTTTGGCTTTCTATTTTGCCTAATTTAAATACATTTGAGTCCAGAGTTCAATTGTAAAATGCAAATGAATTTCAGTATTTAGTTTGTACAGCCTTTGCTTTAAAGAAATAGTTTACCCAAAAACGAAAATATGCTGAAAATGTACTCACTCTCAGGCCATCAGACTAGAGGAGTTTGTTTTTGCTTATGAACAGATGTATTCAAATGTAAAATTGATTCTCTGCAGTGAATGGGTGACGACATTAAATCATTGGTTCTAGCCAAAATATGTCTATAACCCATAATAATGCTTCCTTTAGTTAAAAACCTGTCCCTCCACATCAAAATCCACCGACATTTGTCAAATATTAGAAAATTACTATTTTCGCATTGTATCAGTGCTTGATCTTTGCACGTCCCTGCATCTTGCACTCCTTATTCAGACAAGACAACTTTTTCACTGTAGAAAGCAATAGTATGGGTGAGAGAGGTTTCATATTTTAGGCGGAAGCAATGGTTTTAAGTCAAAAATGTCTTGATGGATTTATTACAAACATGCAACTTACGTTACTTGTGGATTATTGTGAAGATTTATCAACTGTTTGGGCTCTCATTCTGACGGCATCCATTCACTGCAGAGGATCCATTGGTGAACAGGTAATGTAATGCCATATTTATCCAAATCTGTTTTGAAGAAACAAACTCATCTACATCTCACAAGTCCTGAGAGTTCTCAAATTCTCAGCAAATTGACATTTTTTGGGTGAACAATCGAGAATTTTGCACCACACTGTACAGTACATACTCTTTGATAACTACAACCAGCACAACTGTTTACCGGTGCAAACTTGAACTGAGCAAACTAAATATTGCTTGTACTCACATAAGTAATCTACAATGCTTTATTTGGCTAAAAATCGAATGGATGTCACGTGAATGATTAAATGAATCATGCATTTAGTTCACATAGATTTTGGCGAGGGTGAGTGAAGCGAGACAGGTGGGATGGGACGCGTGAGACAGACATCAGACATATGGACAGACCTGTAGCTCCTCAATACGTCTCTGTAACACATCGAGACTGTTGCTTTTAAACTGATGGAAACCGTGAGAAGGAATTGCCTGAACAAACACCAAGACACGGGATGAAACAGAAAGAAAAACTCAAAGGAGGCAAAAACACGGCAAAATATGAGCAATGGCACAACCCTGATTGAGTAACAGGATGAATGACAAAAGGAGAAACTAGTTTCTCACCTGTGGCGGGGGGGGCGGCAGTGAACCACCTCTCTTCTTCCATGTGAGGGCAGGAGTGGGACTGCCAACGGCCCTGCAGTACAACCGCAAAGTCTCACCCTCGTGAATTTCCACCCGCGGAGGGCTCACTTGTACATGGGGTAGACCGTGAGGTTGACTTGTACCTGAAACATCAGTTATAAAGTAAAGGAGAACTCACTTGTCAGCTTCATGAGCTTGTTACACTGTAAATCTTGAAGTATTCTGGTGTACTTTGAACATGAAGAACTCCTCGGGCTGTGTGCTCGCCATGTGTGTTCAGAGCCTTGCAGATGTACTCGCCCTCATCCGAGCGATCCACAGATGGGATGGTCAGCAGCCCATTACGAATGACAGCTTTTGAACTGATTCGTTTCCCAGGACCTCCTGACAAACACCATATCATAAGAGAATTCAGGAGTCAGGAAGGAACAGTTGATGCTATGTGGGAATACCTAACCACACGACCAGATTGAAAACTCAATATCTTCATCAACAAACAATGCTTTCCATGATTTCAAGGTAGGACATGTTCTTCAATCCACACCCTTGTAGGTCCAGCAACAACATTCTTATCTACCAGTCAGATTTTGAGGACTGGGCAAAGGAAATGAAAAAGGGTTAGGCTTCATCTCAGTTTTTCTAGCCCCCTTGTGAAAAATAAGTGTGCTTAATTGTATTGAAAGTGCATTTGTAGCAGATTTGTAGTGTACTTTAAATCTTAAAAGTAACTTGCAGACATATCAAATAAAAGGTCACTTAAGTGCATTTAAAGTACACTTCCATGTTTAACACACTTAAGTACGATTTTAAAAGGGCACTTTGTAATGTCAAATTAAAGATTTTATCTTAAAGTACATCTTAAATAATTAAATTGTAAGAATCTTTTGTTGTGCTTTAAAGTAGTAACACTCCATTGTGTTGACTAACAAAATAAAGCACATGTACAGTATTTAATTTATAATTTTAACTGTCAAGTGTTATTCTATATTAAATAAAAAGTTAATATATTTTAAATGTACTAAAATATACCAACAGTGCAAACCACCGAGCCACTGTGCCACCCAAAGAGGATACTGCAAATTGCATTTAATAAATTAAAAATATTACACGAAAACAGTTTCATGTAATGCAGTTAAGTGTCTGAAAACATTGCATTCAATATGCTCTTAAGTATATTATTTCCATAAGTATGCTGAACCCTATTAAAAAGTAATACTATACATCTATTTCATACTAATATAGTTTAAATCTATAAATATATTTACTGACATATCACTTAAGACTTACTGACATAAAAATTATAATTAAACTTTATTTGAAATACTACTTGTGCATTACACTCATTTCTTAATATTAAGCTTAAAATGTGTTTTAATGTCGCTATTGATGAGGATTGTATGATTTTTGAATAATATCGCTCTTTAAATGCAAGATATTTAAAGTGTGCATAAAGTATACTTGCAATAGATTTGCTTTAGCAAACTATAGTATATCTTTAGTTGCACTTCAGCACTACTTCTTCACAATTAAAGTGCATTAAGTACAAATTAGTTGTTCCAATTTAGCAGACCAGATTAGCATACTAAAAGTACAATTGCAGGGTATTAAACTTTTCATTAAGTACATAAGTATTTAAATGTATTTGTAGTAATACTTAGCATGAAATAATGTATTTCAAATACATTTTAGTATATTTATTTTTCTCTAGGGAATTGCACATCTTTTTCGCAAGGGTCTTCTTTTGCAGGAATGTTGCTCTAGGGCCAACATAAGATCACATGTCCTATAACCAAGTTCTACTTGGCATAATCATAGTAACCACAAATAAATATATTAATTTATATTCTCAAATGTAGATTGGCTCACCTATCCATTCCACAGCAGGGGTGGGGTTGCCGGTCACTGTGCAGCGGAACTCTGCCCGCTGGCCCTGTTTGACTGTCAGCACAGGTGGATTTACTGTGGCCACCGGCTGGGCCCCTTCAGTAGCTACAGTGAGGTAGAAATCAGTTAATCACAGACAGGAGTAGAGCACTTCAAACTGAAGTACCAGTCATTACAGATAATACCTATTCAGAACAGACCTTACCCTCTCTCGATGACGGAAGAGGTCAAGAACATTTTCAGTGAAATTAATTTCTCATTCATTGTCTAAATGTCATGCTAATTAATTGAGCATGTTTTTTCACATTTATCTTGCTGTGTGGTCTCAATCATAAGCACTAAAAATACAAAAAGGCAAATGGATGGAAAACTGAAAACAGCTCTACATTTGGGAAAGGTCTGTTTGTGAGGGTGTTTATGAAGTGATAGTGGTGTGACAGCATATGCAGTGTGTGTCTGGCTGCCAGAGTTGATGGTCAAATCATGTCTCTTGGCAGCCAGCTTGAGGAGATGAGAAATGGCAGATGGGGCTTGGCAGGGCGAGGCCCTCACTGCTGTCTGTGCCAACTTGGCTTGACGGCGAGCCATCGATCTATAGGGATTCCAGGGCAACAGAGCAAAAGAAAGCTTTCTTTCACCAACTGGGGTGGACTACTGGTCTGTGTAAGCTCTGTGTTAAGCTCCAGTCTGCTTCTCAGTGACTGAACAGTGCTCATTTAGCTGCCTTGGCATTTAAGCATTACTTTTTCCATGATGGGCTCACAAATAGAGTTCTTATTTTGGTCCATAACTCACAAATGTACTTTTTTGTGCATGAGATCTATCTACCCACCCATCTAACTGTCTACACATCTATCCATCCACCCAACCATCTAGCTGTCTACACCTCTATCTCTCCGTCTATACACCCAAACATATAGCTGTTTACTCACCCCTTTATTCATCCACTCCTCTATCTACCCACCTGTCTACACTATCTACCTGCTCAGCTATTCATTTGTCTACCCATCCATCTATTTCTAACTTTCCATCTACCCAACTATCTGTTTACCCAATCTTTTCCATCTACAGATGTCTATCTACCCAACCTTTTGTCTATTCACCCAATCATCTAGCTGTCTACCCACCAATCTTTTTTCTAACTCATCTGTCTACCCAGACACCTCTATCTATATAACCATCAAATCTATCGGTCTATGCATCTATCCATTCACCCAACCATCCAGCTGTCTACACATCTATCGATCCAACTATGTCTACCCACTCATTTTTCAACTTATCCATCTACCCAATCCTCCGTCTACTCATTTATCAATCCACCAATTTACTCATTTATCCATCTATCTACCCACCCATCACCATATACCTTCTGAACTATTCATTTGTCTACCCACCCATCTATTTTCAACTTTTCCATCCACCCAACCATCTGTTTACCTAATCTTCTCTGTTTAACTACACTTTTGTCTATACATCTCAACATCTACCCACCCATCTCTGTCTATATCATCTACTGTACTGTATATAACCACCCATCTATCGTCTACATAGCCATCCATTCACCCAACCATCTACCTGTCTACACATCTATCAACCCAACCACATAACTGTCTACTCACCCCTTTTTCAACTCATCTAACCTATCCTAGCCGTCTACTCATTTATCATCTACCCACCCATCTCTGTATACACCATCTACCTACCCACTCCACCTTATCCATCTACCCAACCATCTATTTAATTACCCAATCTTATCCGTCTACTCATGTCTATCTACCCACCCTTCTATCTATACATCTCCATATCTATCTACCCAACCATCTAGCTGTCTACCCACCAATCTTTCACCTCATTCATCCATCTATATAATCACCTACTGCATCTCTCTCCGTCTCCATATCTATCAGTCCACCCAACCATCTGTCTACCCATGCATGTATGTCTACACATCTATTGACCCAACCATATAACGGTCTACCCAACTGTCTATTTTTCAACTCATCCATCCATCCTTCTCATCTACCAATCCATCTTTCTGCCCACCCAACCATCTACTCATCTTTTTATCCACTTATCAGGCTGTCTATCCACCATCTATCCGTCTATACATCTGTGCATCCCCTAAACTATCCACACCCTTAGTCACCTATTCATCAACTTATCGATTTACACTCCCAAATTCTGTCTATACATAAATCCATCAATGCATTTATCTATTCACCTACTCTATCATCTATCTAACCCCTTACCTATCTACCATTTCTCTACCAATCGGTCTACTCATCCATTTGCTCATATATCCTGTCTACCTAACTATCTATTAATCTACCTATCCATCAATCACCATAAATCAATTAAATTCATACTAAAGTGAAACCATCTTTTAAATAGTGTCTATAAAATTTGAGAGAGCCTAGTTCAGTGCACTGGACATGTACGCATGAGTGATGACCATTATAAATGAGGCATAGTATTATCTTTGAAGAATAATGGATGTTAATTGATATCTGATATACCTCAAAATATGAGTCTTGTATATCAAAAGCATGATACTGGGCTGATGAAATGTGTGGGGGACCCCTCTCTGTTAGGTAACAAGTGTGATGTTTGGTGGTTTGGTCACATATAACAGCATGCACCTTGAAGAACATCATGCAAAAATAATTAACCTTACCAATCTGATACAGAACTGGTTTTGAGCACCAACAAAATCTCTGTTACAGACAAATTACTAATAATATAAGAATCATACAAGACACTTCAGCAACAGAGAGAAGTCCCCAAATGTGTAAGCATGCAGCTTCACTGTTTCAATGGACCCATATGAGTCTTGAAAGCTTAGCCATATCAAGTAATGCTTCTGCGTACAACAAAAAACACATGTTCAGTATGTGAGCAAAATGTGGTCATAAACAGGATTAACATTAAAAGAATAAATATGTATAAATCTCTGGTGGTCATTAAGTTATTTTTTGTAATAGTAGCACCATGCTCGTAGTTTGGTTGTACCTTGGCACTACTTGAGATGGTAAAAGCATGCAGGGAGTGAAGATTGCATGCGTGAAAGGAACAGGTCCTTCCAGGCCTGGAGGGAGAGAACCATGTGGACTTACGCTTTCTATGTCCTTCAAACATCTCATAGGCTGTGTAAAACATCTGTGACTGAGAAGCCTCTGTGAATGACGGACAGGCAGATACTGTCAAGTGAGTCTCCAGAAGGTTCTGTGAGAGTGGCGCACTGGTGCATTTCAATGTGATTTAAAGCATATGCCACTCAACTTAGAGCCTTCATGACTTTTGAGCTCCAGATCGAGTGTGCAACAACTTGCATTTCTTTTGTTGCAATGCTGCTGTGAAATTATACTTTAATAGGTGGGGACTAAATTATCTCTAGACAAGTTTAGGCAAGCTTACATTTTATATTTCCATGAAGGTAAATCATGTTTTAACAGGTAGCTTTACAAACGTCTCAAAATGCCTGAGGCTGATATCATTCACATACTAATTACATCAGTACGTGTCAAATTTTAAATCATGTTTAAAAAAAAAAAAAAACAATTCTCAAATATGATATGATACAGATATGATTTATTTTACCTTTTATATCTGGACTTTTAACTGAGATATACAGCACATAAAGCTTATTTGTACAAGGAAGCTACTCATTGGCTTTTTAGGGCAAATTAAGTTCTTCCCAATTACACAATTATGCTCCAGTATCATTGATTTACAGCACTTGTCATGTTAGATTGTAGTCAATGGTGGAAAAGTTCATGAAGAATAGTTGCTGTAAAATGGCAAGCAATAGTTTGCCCCATTGAGAATCAAAGAGGGCATTGAGTTTTCCTACTGAAAAATCAATGCACATTTAGAAGACATTTTAAAATGAGTGTAAGGTAAGCACACTGTCTGTGTAATTAAAAGAGGAGTGGCGGAAACAGCACTCAGATGAAATCAAAGCATGCAGGTTAGTATCAAAACACAACACATGTAAAAGCTTTACTTCGGTATAAACATTCAATATTGTATTTTCTTTGAATACAGCTTGTGATTGAGAAAAGTCTATCTTAGGATTTCCGTTTCATTCCACAGAGCGAAAGTGTTTTACCTGTTATTATTTTAATATGTTCACCATTTAAACAATAATTTGTACATACATTTCACAGTTTAGACAAATCAAATACAATGGAATCATAATGTAAAAAAAAAAATTCTCAAGATACAGCACCATTTTAAAATGTACAAAATTAAATAGTTTTAATTACTAAAATAACTGAATATACCTAACATGCTTGATTGAAAAGAAAATCAAAAAAGGAAAAGTTATAAAGCACCATTCTAGTGTAAAATGTACATATTGAAAATTAACAAAAACAATGCAAAAACACAAATGCATGAAAAATGTTTGAAAGCTGTTTTAACATACACATGAAACCTTAAAGTCAACATAAACATAATTTCTGTTATAGTACTCACTGTGTTTGTAAATGTAAACCAAAATTATTTTTTACAGTAGTTTGTCAAACCAGTCAAAATAAATATGGAATTAAGTTAAGCAATAACTACTGTACACATCTCTGTTGGCAACATTTGAAAGGCATTATCTATGAAATGTCTCTGCTTACTACTAGATATAATTGAGTTTACAAAACCTGTAAAGAAACGGTTGCATTTGAAATGCTGAAACATAATATATATATATCAAAAAAAAAATCTGCCTAAACCTCTGGCAGTTTCCAATCCATTTAGATGGCCAAAAAGAGAGAAGAAAAAGAAACTATTCGAAATGGAAAATATGACACTCATGGAAAAAGTCAACATTCAAACTACTGCACTATTAATAGCACCATTTTCAAATACAAAATGTAAGAACATTTCCATGACAAAATAGAGTTGGAGTCGGGAACGGGCTTGTGCCTGCAGTCCTTTTGGTTGACGAGTCCCAGTATTTATGACACCTCCCTACCTTATAAACCACCTATCCCCAAAAGACCACCTCAGGAGGGAAATGACAGTAAACATGCCCGGAAATTAAGACACAAATCCCCCACTAGTAAGAAGATTGATACAGAACCATCACCATGACAACACCCAATTACACCAGCAGCTGATTTCATATATTCATATATTCAATTTAATGTGATAATTCGTGTAAAATATTTGACAAAATCTTTGCTCAATGTCAGTGTGCAAATTATAATTTCCGTGTAAATCAAAAATGTATCACTGAATGTAATACAACAATTTACATAAAAATGGATCTTATGAACAATTTGCACAAAATATGTTGAGCTCATGTTTCACTGTGCAATTGCATAATATTCTGAACCAAAAACCAACTGCTATTGAGAAAACATTTTTATCAAACGTTTAATATGATTAAATTGACGTCAGTCTTCATGGGAGTCTGTTTTGTGCGCCTGCTTTGATATGTGAGTCACATAACAAAATGAGCATCATGGGAATTTATGAGAAGTCCTTAATTAAGAGCATTGAAGAACAAATTCTAAGCTTCCAATATTCATGACTAAAAATCAGCTTTTTGTTTAGGATTTTAGCTTGCAACACCCTTTGTGAGCATGAGAAAAAAAAAGAATTTGTATTAAGAATTTTTATTTTATTTCAGGTGCTGGATTAGATTTGATTGAAAAAGCATTTTCTGAGATTTAGTTATTGAGTACAAAGTTTTGCTTTTCATTCACAAGCTGTATCAATTTGTCTGGTGTAAAGATTTTACACTGGCAACATGAGAAGCCTTTTAAGTTCGTGTAAGTGGGAAAAAAACTCAGGAAGTAATCAAAAAGCACTTTTTTTGATTAATGCGATAATTGAAACACAAAACGAAGAGTTAGCCATGCCATTGTCCATAAGACAAAGCAGAATTTTGCACAAACAGCACAAAAATGGGGCAATGAAGAAAAGCGAAGAGACGTGCAACTTGAGAAAGACAGAAAACTAAAAGGCAGGGAGGTTTAGAGGATGTGGTGCCAGTCACAAACCTGGGACATAGAGTCTGGCTGTACCCTCATCCATGCCAAGCATATTGGAGCCCGTGCAAACATAGATGCCTGCGTCCTCAGGCTGCACGTTATGAATGGTCAGGATTCCATTGAAATCCATGGCCCGGTTAGGCAGCTTGCCGTTGCCTTTGCGGGTCCAAACCAGGGTGTACGCAGGCAGCTACGAGAGAAGCACATGTCCTCAAATATTTTCACTTACATTCATACTCACAGCCAAATCCTGCTCTCTCTCTCTCTCTGCCCCATCTGTTTGGAAGTCAGGGAGGCTAAGATTATGTCTGTGATGGATATGTGCGCAGATGACATTCATACCTTGCTTTTGGCAGTGCAGATGAAGCTCACTGTAGATCCCACCGCCACACTCTGTATTTTGGGCTCCTCGATAAAGACTTCAATAGGTTTGGATGGTAAGGCTGGTGAGGGAAATGCGGTATGTCAATCCAGAAAGAAAAATTTTTTTGTACCTTGACCAGTGTGTCCCAAAAAAGGCAAAATTAATAAATAATATACATAATATTCTAAAATAAAATATAAATATTACAAATATAAAAATCTAAAAAATTAAGTTTGAGAACACTAAATGACTCAATATCATCAAATTCATACTTGGTTCATTAAATGTATACATACTTGAACACCTCACATTATCCAAACTCACAAATATGTTAATTCTTTAATGAGCAATCCCAACCAGGTTTTTGTTCTACTGTAAATGCATCTTGAGGGTAAAGCAAAAGCAACCTTTAAAAACTAAATTGAAAAATGTTGTGCATTTAATCAGTGTAAAGTGAAAGACTACAATAATGTGCATATTGTGTTTTTATGGTAATTAAAAAAAAAACACCTTACTTGTAACAGCAATTTCTGCTTTGCTTCTATTGGAGCTGCGCTGGTCTCGGCAGGTGCAGATGTAGACGCCAGCATCACTGGGCTGCACACTGGGAAAATGCAACTCCTCTCCTGCGATGTGGTATGAAACGGTTTCCCATGCTTATGAACACACACACTATCACTTGTGCTGTTATATATGCTAAAAAAAGGTCTGAACTTTGTCTTTTGAATTTTTTCAATTCCTTAAAGACACCTGCAAAAAGCTATCAAAAAGTTTTCAGCATCGATAATAATAAATGTATTTCTTGAGCAGCAAATCATATTAGAATGATCATGTGACACTGAAGACTGGCTGCTGAAAATTCAAAAATGCCATCACAGAAATAAATTACATTTGAAAAAGTTATTTTAAATTGTAAAAATATTTCTGTTTTTATTGTATTTTGGGCTTGATTGCAATATACTATGGTACTTGCTTCTCCACAAAGTAGATATGCAATATGAAGCATTTAATTCTATTTTTGGTGCTTGCTTTCTACAGAGGATTAATTTGTGACGTCTTGAGAGATCCTGTACTAGTCATCTGAACATGCTTGCAGGAATGTGGGCAGCACCTTGTCTGCGTCTCTCTGCTGTGCTGGAGATTGGACGTCCATCCTCACGGGACCAGTGGAAAGAGTGTGGTGGATATCCAGACACCTGGCACCTGAGAGTGACTGGAAGCCCCCGCGCCACCTGAACCCTTTCTGGAAACACCTTCACCACTAGAGACGCAGCAACTGATGACAGACAAACACACTCTACTAGAATCTGTCCAACAGAAATGCTGTTTCACATATGCAGGGGCCCATAAATGTGCCTCAACCGTTTGTGTAGAGACCCCATTAAAGCAATTGAAGATTTGAAACAGGAAAATGGGGCATCCCTTTTTTTTAACTGCCAATCACTCATAACTTTTATTAATTAATGGTTTCCAAAGTGGTATTGTGGGTATGTGTGTGTTCATATGCATAATTTATTAAACATGCATAGTCGGCTTTTATGAGCTCACTAGCATATAGATGCTTAGACCTCCAAGCAAAATGATTCGGCTGAAAAACACAAACCTCCAATTTTAATTTCATGGAGTCATTAAAAGTAATAGTAAATGAACAGATACCACTACGGCAGGGGATTCTCGCTTGTGGATTTCCAACATATCCAGGCGCACAGCTATGGAGAAAGAGGAGTATCACATTAAACATTGTAGTGATAATAATTGTGTCTAAACGCGCCTTACTGAATTCCATTGTAACAGCACAGGAAGCGTGAGCATACCGTTCACAATACTGGCCGGTGTAGCCGGGCTGACAGGCAGTGCACCGGTAGCCTCCGTTACCCAGACTTTCACAGGTACGAGAGAACCTGCAAATAAAATGACTATTAAAAACCTTGCTGCAAATGAGGCAGATATTGTGAAAACAGGAGCTGGCAGGGTCAGGTTAAGACTAACTGGTTGTCGGGGTCAGTGCCGGGGCAGGCACATGCTTGGCAGTCCTCAGGGGTTCCAGCAGTTGGATCTCCAAAGAAGCCGTCAGTACACTGTTCACACAGCTCTCCCTTGGTGTTGTGTTGGCAGTTCTAAGGATCAAAAAGATATCACATGTGGTATGGATTCCTTTTATAAGCGTGAGTAAAGGCAATATATATTGAAATATTGATTTGATTTTAGTTCGTTTCTAATATTTATTCAATTTATAATATACATTTTTTGATAATTTTGAATGAAATGCAACTATATTATTTTGTTTCTCTCTTCCATCTACAATTGACACTTTAACTCTAGCACTCTGTTCTATTCTTATTTTATCTACTTGTTTTCTTTTTATTTAAAAAAATAAAATCAAACACCCTTTAACACTAGTGTTCTTTACTCTTTTTCTATTCTATCTACTTGTTACTTACTTATACACACACACACACACACACGTTTGCACGACATTCAATTTGTTAAAAATATTATTGTTTTATGACTAAATAATAATTTAAATATTATATATGTTAGTTTTATTTCATTTTTGTGTGCCGCTTATTTTTTATTGTATATTATATTTACAGAAAACATCGATACGGTATAATCATATAATACAATAAAAAAAATCAGCAGCACAAAAATGAAATTAAACTAACAATAATAAGTATTTAATATATATGAGTCATGAAAACAATAATCTTTTTAACAAATTGAATGTCGTGCAAACGTGTGTGTGTGTGTGTGTATAAGTAAGTAACAAGTAGATAGAATAGAAAGAGTAAGAAACACTGTGTTTAAAGGGTGTGTCATGACTAATATATATTAAATAATTATTATATGTTTTTATTTCATTTTTGTGCTGCTTATTTTTAGGTATTATATATTATACAGAAATACATCGAACGTATAATGTACAGCTCAAGTGAAGGGCAAAGGATTTATTTCCTGATGCAAGGCCAATATATATTCTTTGTTACATATCTTTTCAATTGTGAGTAAAACGTAACAGTAAGTTGTTTATGTATCTATCTAGCATGTTGCTATTAATTATTTTAATATTTATAGTATATAACAGTTTTTTAGATGCAGTGTAACTATTATATTATCGTAATATATTATATAAGATTAAAAAACTATTTAAGTTATTTATTTACTTATTTTATAAAACGATTTCCATACATATTGTATTATATTTTATACAGACATATATTTGCTATACTGTACTGTTCATACTGACTAAGAGAGAGCAAAACTCTCATATGAATGGGATTGTGTTAATGCCTTAAAGCATTCTGGGACACACTTCTGTTAAAGAACTGCTGGTAAAGCTTCATACCGTGCAGATGCCAGTCTCTGGGTGACAGAAGTCCGAATGGCCGTTACAGTCACATGGCTCACAGTGGCCAAGGTACAAGCCTCCTCCTGTGCGAGTGTATCCAGGAGTGCAGTCCTACAGAACACAGAGACAACGGACACATGTCTGGATTGAGTAAAACTGTCATCATCATCACTCTAGCATGGAAGCAAGCCTTTACTACGATTCATCCAGTTGTTCACAGAGCAAAGCTGCATTGTTTCTACCTGGCAGGACAGACCACGGTAACCAGGAGGACACTGGCACTGCTCCACCTCCAAAGCCTGGGCCAGGCCAGTGTACTCAGGCACAGCGATATCCATGCGGACCCCCGAAATACTGGATGAGCGCATCTCTGTGTGATACGAGGCACGGATCAAGATGTCATCGAGGTCTGCGAGCACCATCATCAGGTGTTCCCGGGTTGCCGGCATGCCATCTGGACGCTGCCAGTGTTCCTGCAAACAAAAAATCAGCCGTGTCATGCTAATCCATATGTCTTGGTCCAATATGAATAACGTAATGGATGAATGGGCTCTCACCTCTCTGAAAACAATCTCAAAGTCCTGTGACTCTCGGGCTCCATGCCCTCTTCTCCATGGTTGGCGTGCCACCAGCGTGATGTCATTACCCTGTAGAAATAGTGACGAACAATAGTGGTCAAACCTTAAAAGAAAACCTATATATAACATACACACAACATCTGCTATCAAACTCACAATAATCTGAACATCAGCATCTTCTATTGGAGAACCTCGGGGTCCTGGCACATAGGAGATGGTATATTTCAGCTTTCCACCATATGCGCCAACCTACATAAGGATCAAAAACATTTAATCACAAAAAGCATTGATATAAAGTATAGCATGAGAAAAGTTTGACATTTTTATATGAATCATAACTACAAACAAAAAACCTGCTGATAAAACCTGCGAAAAACCCAAAATGCTAATATTTCATAGTGGTTTTACTTTTGACCTTTTCATTTAGGGCTTTTATCTGGTTGAACAAAAATTAAATAAAAATGTATTCAAAACAAAACAAAATACAAAATACAAACAAAACAAAACAAAATACAAGCAAAACAAAAACAAAACAAAACAGAACAAAAGAAAAATATGCCCTAACCAGCCACAAATGCAACAAGTGAAATCACATTTGTCTAAAATCCTGCTGAACATATACGTGAACATTAAACATTAAATATATTCTGAAATGCTGCCATTTCACACAGTGGTTTCTTGTGCATGTTTTTGTAAACATCTTACAAATATATTACTATATTATATATATATATCAGCGGGTAAGGAGGAAAGTATTCAGACCCCCTTAAATTTTTCACTTTATATTGCAGCCATTTTGCTAAAATCATTTAAGTTAATTTTTTTCCCTCATTAATGTACACACAGCACCCCATATTGACAGAAAAACACAGAATTGTTGACATTTTTGCAGATTTATTAAAAAAGAAAAACTGAAATATCACATGGTCCTAAGTATTCAGACCCTTTGTTGTGGCACTCATATATTTAACTCAGGTGCTGACCATTTCTTCTGATCATCCTTGAGATACACCTTCATTTGAGTCCAGCTGTGTTTGAGTATACTGATTGGACTTGATTAGGAAAGCCACACACCTATCTATATAAGACCTTACAGCTCACAGTACATGTCAGAGCAAATGAGAATCATAAGGTCAAAGGAACTGCCTGAAGAGCTCAGAGACAGAATTGTGGCAAGGCACAGATCTGGCCAAGGTTACAAAAAAAATTCTGCTGCACTTAAGGTTCCTAAGAGCACCGTGGCCTCCATAATCCTTAAATGGAAGACATTTGGGACGACCATTCCCCCCCCGCACTTCCTTGAACCCTTCCTAGAGCTGGTCGTCTGGCCAAACTGAGCTATCGGGGAGAAGAGCCTTGGTGAGAGAGGTAAAGAAGAACCCAACGATCACTGTGGCTGAGCTCCAGAGATGCCGTCGGGAGATGGGAGAAAGTTGTAGAAAAGTCAACCATCACTGCAGCCCTCCCCCAGTCGGGGCTTTATGGCAGAGTGTCCTCAGTGCAAGACACATGAAAGCCTGCATGGAGTTTGCTAAAAAAACCCATGAAGGACTCCAAGATGGTGAGAAACTAAATTCTCTGGTTGATGAGCCAAGGATGAACTTTTTGGACTTAATTCTAACGGATGTGTGGAGAAAGCAGGCATGCTCATCACTGTCCAATTACAGTCCCAAAGGTGAAGCATGGTGGTGGCAGCATCATGTTGTGGGGGTGTTTTTCAGCTGCAGGGTCAGGACGACTGGTTGCAATCGAGGGATAGATGAATGCGGCCAAGTACACGGATATCCTGGACGAAAACCTTCTCCAAAATGCTCAGGACCTCAGACTGGGCCGAAAGTTTACCTTCCAACAAGACAATGACCCTAAGCACACAGCTAAAATAACGAAGGAGTGGCTTCACAACAACTCTGTGACTGTTCTTGAATGGCCAGCAGAGCCCTGACTTAAACCAATTGAGCATCTCTGGAGAGACCTAAAAAATGGCTGTCCACCAACGTTTACCATCCAACTGACAGAACTGGAGAGGATCTGCAGGAGGAATGGCAGAGGATCCCCAAAAAAAACTTGTTGCATCTTTCCCAAAAAAACTCATGGCTGTATTAGATCAAAATGTGGGTTTTTGCTTCTACTACTAAATATGAGCAAAATAGGGTCTGAAATTCACTTTAGGACAAGTGATATTTC
The DNA here is from genome assembly GCA_018155175.1 of Sinocyclocheilus anophthalmus. Classification (NCBI taxonomy): domain Eukaryota; kingdom Metazoa; phylum Chordata; class Actinopteri; order Cypriniformes; family Cyprinidae; genus Sinocyclocheilus; species Sinocyclocheilus anophthalmus. The sequence goes on from JADLZN010010535.1 coordinate 98,893, forward strand.
AGTTTTTCTTTTTTTTATAAATCTGCAAAAATGTCAACAATTATGTGTTTTTCTGTCAATATGGGGTTGCTTCTGTTTGTGTACAATTAATGAGGACAAAAAAAAAAAAAAAAAGAAAAGAAAAAAAAAAAAAAAAAAAAAAAAAAAAAAAAAAAAAAAAAAAAAAAAAAAAAAAAAAAAGAAGAGAAAAAAAAAAAAAAAAAAAAAAAAAAATTAACTAAAGATTTTAGCAAATGCTTTGCTGAAATATAACAAAGAGTGAAAAAGTTAAGTGGGTCTGAATACTTTCCGGTACCCACTGTATATATTTGATATGTATGGATGTACTGTATATATATATACTGTATTCTACTATATAGAGAGAGGAGGACGAGGGAGAGGGATGAGAGAGGAGAGAAGAGGGAGGATGAGAGAGGAGAGGAGGGACGAGACGAGTGGGAGAGGGAGCGATGAGGAGAGATCGCCGGGACGTATGAGGGAGGGAGAGAGGGAGGAGGAGGAGGGCTGAGACGGAACGGGGAGGAGAGAGGGGAGAGTGGGGGAGGGAGAGGAAGAGAGATTGAGAGAGGGGGAGTGGCGATGGGCCGGGAGCGAGAGAAGATGAACCGTAGGGGGAGAGGGAGGGGTAGAAGAGAGAGAGCGGGGAGAGAGAGAGGGAGAGAGAAGCTGTTCAAAATGATTATCGCTTCCAAAATACACCATTTTGTTTAAATAATGTGTGTACTGTGTATATTTATTATGCATACTGTATATTAAGACACACACATACAGCATATATTTTAAAATATTTACATTTATTTGCATGTATATATTTATATTCATAGAATTTATTATAATGATATATAAATGTATTTAATAAAATAAACAACCATATTTTTTCTGGGAATAAATATATAAACACGGTCTAGGTGTGTATTTATATATACATATAAATATGCACAGTACACACACACACATATGTAAACAAAACTTTTATTTTGAAATGTGAGTAAAAAATCATTTGACAGCACTACCTAATAAAATTATATTAGTAATTATAGATATAGATATATTAAATATATATATATATTTATTATATCTATATATATAATATATAAATATAGCGCTAGCAAAAAAATAATCTAAACAAATCGAACATCTCAGATTAGAACTCTACAGAAAACAGCACTTGTCTGTCAGCACCACAGTAATATAAAGTAATAAGCACTTAGCCATGAGTGTGCGTGATTATTTACCAGCGTTGATTTGTTGTTGTAGATTAAAAGTGTATTGTTTTGGCTTGCCATCTTATCCATCTTGGCCTCAGGTAAGTTAGATTCAGTAATTAGCGTTGAAGTGGACAGACAAACCTGGGGTGGGGGAGGGGAGCAGCAGTGGGCGGGCCCTATATAAATCTAATAAACCTATCCCTTGCGTTTACTTTTCACCTTTGAACGCCTAGGGAGCTTGCCAGTAAGAACGTTCAAATCTGGGTGCAAGCTGAAGGTGATGAATGAAACCATTTGATATAGACAAAAACTACTGGAGGAGAGAGAACGCGGAAGGAAATGTAAAGTGTGGATGAAGGAGAGAAGAAGAAGAGAGACCAGAAGAAGCAGCGGAGACAGGGCAGAAAAGTAGCAGATAAGCAAAGCAGAGAGGAAAGTATGAGAGAAAAGAAATCTATTCCTGTCAGTCACTGAACAACTGCAACTTCAACAACTTCATAAAAATCCTTACAATAAAATATGGTAGTTATAAATAAGAAGAGTTGGGAACTGAGAATTTGGTTTACTATAAAAAATAAAAATAAAAAGTCTTTTCAAGCTATACCTACACGGAAACATTTCTGATTATTTTCAATGTTAAAAACAGTTGTGCTGCTTAATATTGTTTTTGGAAACTTTGATTATTTTTTCACTGGTGACGACATTTTAGGATAGGGCCAGGACGGGACCTCTAGGGAGAGCAACAGTGTTTTTTCCCTGTTGCACCTGCTGATAAGACCAACATCCAAAGCAAAAATCAAACAACATATCTTTTTTTATCACAAGAAAATGTTTACTAGTGTAAACTAAGAAAGTGCTAAGCTACTAGCTACTGCATGAATGACAAGTAGAGTAACTTTTTTTTAATGTGTGTGTGTGTTGCATTTCAAGGTGATAATTCATCCAAAAATGAAAATCGTCACCCTCCTTTCATCCCAAACCTATATGACTTTCATCTTTGGAACACAAAAGAAGATCTGTTGGGGAAATAAAGTTTTTCTTTGTCCTTACTAGGGTTGTTCCAATAGACGATAGTATCGTGTATCGACGATAGTCAGAGATATCATCTGTGGCTGATGCCTTTGATGATAGCATAACGATTATTACTATTATTATCAGGCTAATATTATTAGGCTTATTTGTTCCGTAATTTTTGTGCTTTACAGTGTTGCGCCTTATAACCAATCAAACACGTTTCCGATGAGTTTATGAATGCACTGGCCAATCAGAGGCGTTCAGATGAGGAGTCACCTCGTGAAAAAACACCAGAGTTGTTGGATGTGTGAACATCGCTGACTGAATTCTGCTCACTCACGAATTCTCTCATCATAAACAACAAAGTGCAGACATACGTGCAATGTAAGCATAAGAGATTTATTCTTCACTGATTATAATGGGAGAAAGTACGTGTTTTTTGTGTAAAGTGAACCAAAATTTGCGGCTTAGAGAGTCGGGGGTCGGTGATGATTGTTCTATTGGTGGGATCATGTAAATGTTCTTTGCTCATTTTCTGTAGCTGCTGTTTGAATAACCGTAACATACAATGTTTTTATTAAATTGTTATGTTAAATACAAATTCAGTCATATTAAAAATATTTTATAACACCATGCTACTTGACTTTTAGTCTGGAGTTGGTTCACTCTCCGGCTATGAATCCAAGTAAGTAAATAATTAAATAAATTAGCATGATAATATTGTGTATCTGCAATCTCATAGGCTGACAATAGGACGATAAGACTATGGAGCATATCACTCAATACTACTCCTTACAATAAAGGCCAATGGGATCCAACAATATTTTGAACCCAATTGATTTTCATTACATTTTACTGAAATATCCTCCAAAATATATTCTTCTGTGTTCCACGAAATCATACAGGTTTTTAAAGACATGAGGATGAGTAAATTATAAAGTAAATTTGGATTTTCAGATGTGAACGACTACTAGTTAATGACCCTAGCCCAGGTGTAATCTGACTTGAGCCTGCAGAGAGAACCATGGAGAAGAAACAGTACATGAGTTGAGGTCAGGGTGAGAGGAATGGTCTGGTCGTTTGAAAATGGGGACTCCCGAGACCTTTTAAAGAGGAAGTTAAACCAGATTAATGGAAAAGAAGGGGGCACGACACACTTTACCGAGACAGAGAACTCTGGGAATCAAATGAAGAAATGGGAGTTGGAGAGGATTGAAGAGAAAGGGAAGAGGAGACTGACATTGGGAAATTAGTGATGATGCCCAGATGTAATCCATCAAGTTTGAGTACCGTCATCAAAGCAGGGTGTAGTGGGATAAGACAACGGAGGTGGAACAGGAAATATAGTGAGCTCAAAGGCTTGTTCAGATAGGCAGCAACATATTAGTGAGTTTAAACCAATCCATTCAGTTTGAAGAGCAGAAACAAAGAAACATAATTTAAAAAGTTGGTTAGATAGAATTTAAATTCTACTTTTACTTCATGGTGGACACAGTACATACTGTATGTAAAATGCCTTGGTTTGTTGTTTGAGAAAATCTCTTGGGCTGATGGATAATTACAGTCATTATTATAGTAATCATGAACAATGCCTGCACAAAGTTTGAAGGTAACAACGATTTTCACGTTTTTTTTGAGAAATATGTTGTAAGTAATTTTATGCCCACCATTTGTTTATGTTTTCAAATACAGTAATATTGTGAAATACGTAATACAGTTTTAAAAAATAAAAATTTTCTGATTAAATATGTTTCAAATGTATTTAGTTGTTGTGGATGACAAAGATGAATTTTACTCCAGTCTTCAGGTCACTGATCTTCAACAAGATAATTGAACTGGTTGATCAAGAAACTTTCTTCTTATTTTCAAGCTAATAGGTTACGCGCTTCACTTGGTGGAAAACGTGATGATACCGATTTTTAAAACAAATATTTTTGAAACACTATAAATGGCTCTGTCAACGTCACTAGGATCAACGAATTGCATCTTGTGCTAAATAAAGTACAATTTTTGAAAATAAAGTATCTTTCAAGACAAAAAAAAAAAAAATCATACTGAACCCCAATGTTTGAACGGTAGTAGAAACATGGGTCTTTGAGTCTAACAAATGAAATGGTCAACAGAGAAGCCATTCTAGAGACGGGACCAGAAAAAAAACCAGATTTTTGGCAGTGTAAAACAAAGCAAAGATGCGAGAGTGAAGAGAACGATGTGCCAAAACTTGAAGTGAGAGGAAAGAAGGGGACATGAAGCAACCAATCGATGATTAAAATGCATATTGCAGGGGAAGTAAGTTTTCTTTTTTCAGGAAAGTTCAGTTGTAAAAGAGAGAACCAGGATAAGGATATAGCATGTATTGCTGTATGCAAGTGGTAATGTATGTTTAAGTGGTTGTTGTTTTTTGTGTTTTTGTTTTTCATTGTCACTCACAAACAGCAAAATATTTTCAAACCTCACTTTGCTTCATGCTGTTTTTCTCTCAAATATCATATCACTTTCGATTCAAACATCTACAGGTGGAGTTAATGCATGAAGATATTATGTAATGACGCTATATGTAATGTCTGTAATGTGACCTTCACTGATTCTATGGAAGTTCAGCATATCAGTCAGTTTTCTAGTAATTAATTTTCAGTGCAAACTCTCCAGAAGTCAGTTTATTAAAAGCATTGAAAGAAAAATTAGAGTGACTAGTAGCAAAAGTGAAAGTTCAAACATCAGATTTAAAATTTAGTACGTCCTGTTCTTTCTTTTAAAAGAAATAATCATCAGTTATAGTGAAACAGAGGGTTGCCACACTGTTAAAGGCACTAAGGATTTTCAAAGCAGTAAGCGCGCATGCAGAGCGCAAGCCAGTACACCAAGGCCCGCCCCCCCCCCTGCCCCACCGCAGTAAATCCCACCGCGAGAGACGTGTGGGCAGTGCCAGACCACCATACCGTACCTCCCCCATCCCCCCCCCGTGGTTGGCCCCCCCGCCCACTCCCCCCGGCGGGGACTCGAGACCCCCCCTGGAAGAGGCGGCCCAGAGGTAGTACTTTCCGTGCACGTTCTTTATCCAATGATGAGTTCTCTCTAGTGTTTGTGAATAGACGCACATTTTTGTAATCCGCTTACAAAAAGCTAAATAAAACTAATGAAGTATAAACAAATGATGTTGTACAAAAAGAAGCGCCATCTAAATTTACTTCTAAAATGAGCATTTTCTCAGCTATCATGTGGAGCGTAGTAATTCACTTGAATGCAATGAATATTTATTGTCATTGCCAAGTAAAGATGAATAATCAGCTGAACATAAACATGGAGGAGCCCGCACGATAAAAATGATCATTTTAGAAGAAAATTTCAGATGGCATTTATAGAGGCTTTTGCATCTGAACTCTTCAGTTAACTTTTATTAACAGTTCTGTTTGATACCTATGTATTTCCTCATTTAAAGACAAGGAAAAACGTCACTTTCAGCTCTGAGTCAGTTCATTTTTTTAAGACTCGATAATGTCCATTTTTCAGGACAAACACAGTGAACAGCGAACCACAATTCTTAAGAATTCAATAAAATTTAACCATCAAAAGTCGACCACATGCGATGCTTACCCAGGTTTGGAAGGGTGCAGAACAGGGCATTAGTATACCACACTATAAAACAATGATGGGTTGGTTTCAACCCAATTGGGTCAACCCGTATGGACAAGGACAAACTTTGGTTCATAATTGTAATTTAAAAAAATTAAAGACCCAACAGCTGGCGTTAGTCCATAGTTTTTTAGACCAAAGGTTGGCGTGAAAAAACCAGCATTTTTTTAGAGGCATGCACTCTAAATCATAAACCGAACATGATGCACAGATGATCATTCTGCATCTTCTAAATTCTAGAAAGACGGGCAGGCCCAAATCAAAACAGACACACTCAACAAAACATGATCAACTCGACAGGACTCTGCAAAGATTACCTGTACGTGCTTCTTGTTTTTTGTCTAGTCCGAGCAGAGTAAGACTTCTAAAAATGGCAAGTAGATTCAGAAACACTTAAATCAGTGTATCACATCCAAAACAAGGAAAAAATCTAAATATAAAGACACATCAGTCAATTTAAGCCTAAGCAAACTCAATTGTTGACATACGTACCTCTACGATAGTAGCTTCTGTGTACACTAAAAACCAGTAGTGCAAAAAACGGGGTTTCTAAGGCCTGTAGGAAGTAGGCTGGCCAGGCTGCACTAAGTAAATTCGGAAGAGAGAAAGAAGAGATAGCTAGGCAGGACGCATTTGCGCACAGAGGAAAGAAATCCAAATTTAAGCAGGAATGCGCAAAAGCGCGGGAGCAAGAAAAGATACTTCCAGATAGAACGTAAGCAAACAGAAACGAAGGCTTGTAAGAACGATAAAATACATAATGCTGCCAAACTCTACCTTGTCTCCCTGATAGGCGTTGGGTAACTGCCAATAGTGGGGCTCCTGTCCAAGATAGTTAAAGTTAGTGTAGGAGAGTTGTGTTCCATCTGTGGACAGCTCTATGGAGAAGCCACTGTCAATGCGGTTGGTGCGCTGGCGGTTTACAAGAGCAAAACCTTGGTAGTTGCCAGGGGTGAAAACGGTGGAAACCTGGAGAAAAAAGGCAGAAAATGAACATACGCCTATACAGACTGATGAAAAGCACTGGTGTAACTCATCAGGCCCTACCACATCTCTATAATATCTGGAGCTGGAGCACTGCTGGGTGACGCCCATGCAGAAGCAGAACAGACAGCCATCTTTGTTAGCAGGACTGAGGTAGAAGGTCCCTTGCTTGCAAGTGGAACATGTTGACCCCTCAACGTTCATCTGAGTACAAACAAGTATGTTTCAAAACTGAGTTTTTATAATTGTGATGCAAAGAACACACACACACAAATATTGATTTTCTTACCTTGCAGCGACAGATTCCATTTGAACTACATCCTTCGCTACCACTTTCGTCACAACGGTAACAATCTATAAACATATTTTCTCTTGAAGTCACATTTAATTTTGTAACAAATTGGTAACGTATTTTAATGTAGGAGAAATGTTATTATTGATTATAATTTTAAGAATAATTTTACATCATTGCCAGTCTTACCACCATTACCGCTGTCTGGAGTGCATCTTTGTCCAAGTTGGGGATTGCCAGTATATCCTGGGGCACATCTGAGGAAAAATAGACAACACCTTGGAAAAACTGTTTCAGAATGTCATGCAGTAAAAATAAAACCTCACTAGGAATTAACAGGGACATGACAGGACCTGCCATGAACATTAAGAGCGATTTATGACTGCTATGGCCTGTGAGTCAAACAGAATATGATTAACGCATAGAGCTTCTTCAAATACTTCCTGAACGTTCTCAGACAGGCTAATATTGCTAATATAAAGTCACTTTGACTTAAGTACAGATTATTGGTTCACAAAGGAAGAAAAAATAAGGTTGGGGAAAAGTAATTCGTAACAAGGGATATCTTATAAAAACATGACATGTATATGCGTAAAATGCTCAAGCGAATGATATGAGTTCAAATGAACATTTCATGTTTGGTTAATGAAGCGTTACTGGAGCTTGTGGTTGTGAAAGTACATTAGACAAAAAGACGTTTCAAAACAATGGCTTACTCTATAATATAAAATGCCCAATATCAAGACAATACTTTGGAAAACAACCAACATGGATGCTTAACACATTACATGAAATGTTTGTGCATGTACAAGCAGTTATTGATAATCAGATTCTCATTTGGCATACCACAAGAAAAGCATAAGAGCAAACCCCTGACATTAGTATCTTTTAATGGCCACCACAAGAGAAATATAAGATCACATATAACAGAGGATCTATAGCATAATACCATGCTTCCAAGTTCAAAAAATTAATAAATTACAGCCATGAATGCTCTCAACATTCAGCAGATGTTGAGTCTTTCTCTCTTTGAAAACAACTTTGCTGAACAGAGACGGACTGAAATAAATAAAGCCAAAGACAACCAGAAGGACCCAATCAAAGTGTCTAAGAGTGTAAAACCACCGTATCCCCAAGCTTGTGGAAGCTGAGGAACTTGAAAGAAAGTCTTACCTGGTAAATCGAGGTTCCAAGGTAGTCCAGACTAATACATTATACACTAATACAATACACTACACTAATACTTCAACAAACCTTTTAAACGTATACTGCTGAAAATACATCATTTTTTACATATTTGGCCAAACTGAGGTTCTATGTTGACTGAGTTCACAAACTTAAGACAATAAGATGAGCAGGCAGTGTGGATAAATAAAGACGAATACAATTGTATATAAATGTACAACAATGTCTGACTGCAACCAAGACATCACATAATATTATTAAACATTATTTCCATAATTCTGCTGAAAACATCAGGAATGGATCAGATTATTAAATAAAAATGCAAAGTACCACATGCCTAGTTTACAACATGCTTGGATTATAAAAATTATGATATGTAATACCACTTCTGCATCATAGTTTGTGTTCAAACCTCAAGCCTCAACATTCAATACATTTTGAATAGTTCCTATGGGAATAAAAGAGGAAAAAACAGGTCCAATGAAAATTTTAAATGATACAGTAATTAATATATGTCTAGTATACGTCTAGTAATCAGGAATGATTTTGATGGGAATTGCCAGTCTTCCAAGAACAATATGAAGGTTCTTCAGCATAGATCTTGTTAATGTTTTTTGGCCCCTGTTGCTCTTCATGAAGAGGTCTAAAATATTAATGGTTTTAGATGTGTTGCGCCGAGTTGACTTTCTTGGAGTAGTTATTTTTACTTTGGGTTTAGGGGAGTGTAATCTTTTCTTGTCAGTTGATTTAATAGAAGCAGTTGTGTAGGTAGACTCCTCAGCTTGGCTGGACCTTAAGTCTGATGCACCTCTTGCTTCATGAGAAGGAACTAATTGATTTTGCTTAGAGGACTTCGTCTTGGAATGTCTTGTCTTTGTTTGGACGTTGTGAGAAGGTTTGCTGATGTTTGTGGGTTTTTTGGATGGTCTTACTTGCAAATAATTTCTTTGTGTTTTCATAGATTTGGATGATTTTTTTGAAGGAATATGTGCCCCTTTTTGTGGTTTGCTTGATGACTTGGAAGATTTAGCTGCGATTTTTGTATGCGATGGAGAAGGAATCTGAAATTTAGTTGCAGATTCTTCTTTTACTTGTGGCTTTGTAGGTGAACGGGATAGTTGGTCATGATTCCTTGTAGCTTTTTGAGACTTACCATTTACTTTTGGACCACTTTTGTGGTGTTTTTGAGGAGTTAGGGAAACTTCAGTTGGTGCCTTTCTTTTTTGTTGATTCTGTTGCGTTTCATTGGAGGTGACCAAGTTTGAAGTCCTTTCAGAGGATGTAGTAAGGGGACGGCTGACAATAACTTTGGGAACTGTTGATATCCTAGCAGATTTACTATGATATTTGTTGTCTGCCTTTGATGTGAAATTGGTTTTAATGTCTCTTCTTGTTGATATTGGTTGGATCTTTTTAGTTGAGAACTTTGCTTGCCTCTTAGTTGAACTTTCATTCATCTGGGAACGGCCAGATGCAAAGCTGGTTGTGGAGATAGTACGAGGAGTTGGCAGGGTTTTGGGAATAACAGTTCTCTTCTGAAATCTGCTGGTAGAAAAGCGAGTAATCCAAGCTGTAGTCAAGGCTGGAATCGGGGTGGTAGCAACCACAGCGGTTTCTCTGCGATCCTGTGGTGGACGTGCCACATGACGTGCACGTTTGACTTTGTCTAACTCTTGTGCTAGGGTAGTGAAGCCATCAATTAGTATCTCAAGTTTGTGTTCTAGTTTACTTAGTCTTGTATTAATGTCTGTGTATTTGTTGGCCAACTTATTAATTCTGTCTTTCTGGTCATTTGGAGACAAAACACTGGTTAGTGTCTTCAGTTGAGAGCTGAAGCGACTGTGCTGCTTCCTTATGTTCTCGAAGCTGTCTTTCATGTCCAGTGTGTTGCTCTCAAGCATACTAAGGCGTTGGTTGAAGCGATTCATGTGCATCCTCAAGAGCAGCTGGAAGCTCTGCTGTCGCGCCTCAGGACTTGGTGTGTAACGCAGTGGCTCACGAGTCCAACGGTGACTTAAAGTATGTATAGTTGTTGACAGCAAAGATCTTGTAGTTCTTTCAGGTCCTGAAAAGCTACTATCTTCTCTACTATCAAAGTATTCTTCAATGTCATGGTCAGTTGTATCCAGAACTTGCTTCTTCCCAGGGCTGAAGTAGAAAGCATCATCACATGTAGTGGGGAGGAAACCTTTAGATCCTTCAAGGTAAAAGTCTCCGCAGTTGGAAATGCTGAGAGCCATGATGAGACAGGGCAAGTTGGAACCAAATTTCTTTTTAAATATAAGAAATGTGTTTTTTATCCCAGACACCCAAAAGCTTTTGCCCTCTGAGCAAGTGAGAAGGATCCCAAATCCATGTCATCAACTTGTTTATGCTTCAGTATGGGAAGCAAAACAACCCTAGAAGACCCACAAATGTCTAGAAGAAGAGTTTGAAATAAGAAAAAGTTGCTCAAAATGCAGCAAAGGCTTTAAAAAGATGCACTGAAGCATTAAAATAAGTGACATTATGCAACTAATTACTTCAACACCTTCAAAAAGACATCTCAGCCTTGCTGACAGTAAGAAGGAAACTTTACTCTCTCAGTAGAGAAGTGAAACCTTTATGCTTGATAAAGGTGCATTTTTTTAGATATACAATACATTAATATTTTAATCACCACTGCTTCCACTTATAAACTCCTCTAAAAAAGCCTTCAGACATCGACACTTGGTATGGGTTGCACTGATTCAAGGCTTGCTTCTCCCATACCACCAGACAAATGCCATTCAATCACAAATGGTTGAAGAGATGCTGGAAAGCAACAGACACATGCTTTCTGGCAGTAGAAAAAGAATGCCAATCACCAGTTTGGCCAGCCCAGCTTTTCTGAATGGGAGGTTTACCCCCTCATTGGACCATAGACACTTACCTTTCACAGCGTCTTCCAGTATAACCAGCAGGACATTCACATGTGGGCTGTCCATCTGAGTCCAAGTAACAAGATGAAGGCCTTCGGAAGAAGAAAATTATTAGATTGGATGAATATGAATTATAGGTTATGCCTAAAGAATACCCTCGTTATTTGAAAAAAAAATGTCTTCGATAAAGTTGATAGATAAAGGCAAACTCACTGGCTACTGGAGTGTCCTAGACAAAGACAGGGTCTACATGCCTGTGGATCACCAGTCTTTGGATTTCCATAGAAACCAGGGAGGCAATTTTCACAACGGCGCCCAACTGTGTTATGCAGGCAATTCTAAAACAGGGAAAAAGGGAAAGTGTCATAAATTACTCCAGATTAGGAATGGTTCAACTAGTCAGGATAGTGTATTTTTCTTATATACTTTGGTAATAAAGACTTTCTTGACAAGTGATTCAATAACAGACTAGTTGATTAATAAGGAATTTATGTTTTTTTTATTCATATACATTTTATTCATATACATTTTTTGGTCTTTAATTTTATTCATCATAGTTGAATAGTCAACCATTTATCCAATAACCGACTATTTCATTATTCAGGCTGATCAGTTTGATGAGTTAGATAGCATTGATTTGTTTTGATTTTAGTCATGATAGTCAACCAGTAATCCGATAACTGACTAATTACTGAAATTACTGAGGATGACTAGTTTATGAAGATCATTTTATATAATATTAGCATTGATTTTATTTTCCCACAATGGTCAACTAGTGAACCAGTCATGCAATAACCAACTCGTTAATTATTGAGGTTGACTAAGTTTATGGAGTTTTTTCTTTTACTGTATACTTATAACTTTGATTTAGTTTTTCACAGTGGTCAACTAGTCAGTTATTGGATTATGGATCAATTAGTTGTAGAAAAATTTTTGTAAAAACAATCAATAATCAATAAGGTCAACTGTTTTATGTAAATTTTATATTATGTGTACATTTTTGGTTTTGATTTTATTCTTAATAAACGACCAGTCATCCGACTTGTAAATTACGGAGGTTGCATAGTTTATGGGGGTTCATTTCTTTTATATTCTTATTGCTTTTATTTTCACAGTGGTCAACTAGTTGACTTGTCATTCAATAATTGACTAGTGAATAAGTGAGGTTGACTTTTTTTTTGTTAGATATGCTTTCTTTAACTGTTTCTGAACAACCCCCCTGCTAAGAAACAAGTCCAACTGGGGTCAGATGAACCCAAATCCAGCCTAATTATACAGGGCTTCCAGTTACAACTGACTAGTAAACTAGAAAAGTCAACTGACCAACTAGGAGATTTTGAATATATGTTGTTTTGCACATCCTTACTTCATACAAACTCCATAAATCATCCAGGAACAGCATAATCACTGCAATGGAAAGGTTAACTCACCAGGCAATCTCCAGTCTCTGACTCACAGCCGCTGGCATGCCCATGGCAGTCACACTTCTCACAGGTGCCAAGATAAAGTCCAGGTGTACGGGTGTAGCCAACATCACAGTCCTGCAAACAATGAGTGAGTCAGAGGTGGCTGGGTTCACAGGTCTCTATGGATGAAACTCTGCATCCATTCTCTTCATTGACTTTAGAGCTAAAATGTTCCATGAGTTGCTAAGAACTTCCATTTAGAGATCAATAAAAATAAATAAAAGGCTGTTATTTACTTGACAGGCAGAACCTCTGCTTTAGGGGAAGGTTTTTGCATCAACTCAGGCTGACACAAGTTCACACAGACAGAGTGTTGCTATTTAAAGTTAAAGCAATATACCTGGCAAGAAGGTCCTGTGTATCCTTGAGGGCAGGCACACTCCTCCACCTCCAGAGCCCTTTCATTTCCTGTAGAGTGGGGCACTGCAATGTCCATTTGTATATTGGAGATACTGAACAGGACAGATTGAGATTAAACACTAATATCCTGTTCACAAAATCAGTTAAGCGACAGATAGGAACCTAACAGGACAATGTGACACCATCTAGAGGATGCATATATAAAGGACATCAAAAGTCAATGTATAATAAATGAGCAAGAGCAAAACTAAAAGTGCAAAGTTACCTGCTCTCAGCCATATTGTATGCATAAGTGGCTCTGATCATAAAGACGCTGATATTGGCCAAAGCCATCAGCAGGTGCTCTCTAGTACATGGCTGTCCATCTGACCGTCTCCATGCAGACTGGGGGGATCACAGGCAATGAAAACTCATATAGCAAATCAAGTTAGATCAAGTTTCACCTTATGGCCTTTAAAAAAAAATTATTATTAAAAAAAATTATTATTATTATTATTAAAAAAAATTAGATATCTTATATTATTTGTATAAGTATTTATTTAAAATACAAAATTTATGTGAACTATGAATGTATTATGGTTAAGATGATGACAAATTAATTTATTTGAAATATGAAATGTATTTTTATGAATATAAACAAAGGAATTATTATTTTTATAATGTATACATACAGCACCCAAAAAATGTCACTTACTTTAAATTAAATTCCTTTGGACCACATAATAAAGAGAAGATAAATAGATACATATACAATTAAAAATACATATATTTGCAACACACCTCTCTAAAAGGCACAGTGATGGTGGCTGGTTTTCCAGCAAATGTTCTGGTCTGAGAATAATGTTCCAGGAAGATGTTGTTGCCTTGGAGAACCACATTTGGTTGTCCATCAAGCACTAGTGAAAGAGCTTGCAGCTCATAATGCATCCTGTACAGCAGTTCTCCACCATATGCTGTGACCTTTACGCAGGACAGGAAAACATGTTTTAAAAAGCAGCACACTGACATGTGCTATATAACCTGACAAAGGCCAAATTGTAAATATGGCATTGTACCGCACAGGATGTTCTCACCTTGTCCCCTCTAAAACTCTGAGGCAGGACCCAGTAGTAGATGTCATTAGGGATACTGGTGAAGGATCGGTAGACCACCTCTGCACTGGCTCTTTGAGTGATGCCCTCAGAGATGGTCCTAGTATTTGCTGCATTGGAAAGTGTGAAGAGCTGGCCATTGACACCACCTCGAACCTTCAGAATAACCAACAAATATAAGCAAAAAACATTCAAACATCTATTTTAAAGGTACAACTATGAAAAGATTAGAGGATGTGGTTACCTGATCTCTGCTCCAGGTTGAACTGGCACACTGTTTAGTCACTCCCATACAGAAACACTGCAAGCAACCTTCAGGATTATCAGCCGCCAAATTAAAAGCGCCATTCTTACACTCATCGCAAAGAGCACCAACCACATTGGCCTGCACAACAGAAGAGCAAACACTGTTTGAACATTTATATGATGTATGTTTTCAACACTGTTAATAATGTTTCTTGAGCAGCAAATCAGCATATTAGAATGATTTCTTAAGGCTTGTGTGACACTGAAGAATGGAGTAATGATCCTGAAAATTCAGCTTTAAATTTATAGGAATAAATTACATTTTAAAATAATAACAGAAATAATAGAAAACAGCTGTTATAAATTAAACTTATATCAACTTTAAAAAACTTATATTAATTTTTGATCAAATAAATGCTGCTTAAGAGACTTTCCGATCCCAAACTTATTAATGGTGGTGTATTAAAAAGAGTATCTGTAGTGCAATTTAATACCTTGCAATAGCATGGTTTGCTGATGGGATTGATGGTTCCTCTGTTATCACACTTGGTAATCGCTGAACATGATGAACCACGCGGATATGGTTGACAAATTGCACCTGAATGCTTTGAACATCTGGTGCACCAACAGCTGGCATTCCAGCATGCGTGCACTGATGTTAATCATTACTAATCTCACTTTACCGTCATGTAAAATGAGCAGATGCCAATAAAGAAAGAGTTAAGGCAAACACATAAATCTTGCAGCTAATATTAATCGCATAAATCATTTACTATCACAACTGTAAACAAAAATAAAGGAAAAGGCTCACGGCTAGCAGCAGGGATACATTGGCCTGGGGCTGAAGAGGGTTGCCGACAGATCCTGGACATCTGTGGCAAAAAAAAATGGGCCAGATGATGACATTCCTTATATACATCATCCACCAACAAAATGTAGTGTAAAAAAACAACAAATAAAATGACAAAACGATCTGGCACATTACTTCTCACAACGTCGCCATAGAATAGGGGGAAAGGTATAACGTCTGCAGCATCACATGTTGCCCTGGTTGCATGGCCAGGAAGCAAGTATCAGAAAACCTGTAAACACAGCAACATTTTGTTATTTTGTCAAAATTCCATTCAAAAATTTTTTAGTACGATTTACTATTACTAATTTTAATTATATTATATTATATTATACAGGTTTTAGATCTTTACCGTCGTGACGTCTCTGTGTATGGACAAGGACAGGGTTTGCAGTCATCATATCTTCCTCGACTTGGGTCACCAAAGTAGCCAGGTTTGCATTTGTCACACTGAGGTCCTTCTGTGTTATGCTGACAACTCTGTCACATGACATTTGTGTGTGACGTTCAGTAAACTACTGATGCAGTGTATAAGTTATCTACATATTTATAAAAACACATTCTTACC
The DNA here is from genome assembly GCA_018155175.1 of Sinocyclocheilus anophthalmus. NCBI lineage: Eukaryota > Metazoa > Chordata > Actinopteri > Cypriniformes > Cyprinidae > Sinocyclocheilus > Sinocyclocheilus anophthalmus. The sequence continues at coordinate 114,690 of JADLZN010010535.1, forward strand.
AGGCAGTGTCCACTAATAGGGTCACAGGCACTGGCATGACCATTGCAGTTGCAGCCAGCACAGATGCCCAGGTAGGGTCCAGGTACCCGCTCGAAACCAGGGGAGCAGGACTCACAAGACAGGCCTGAATACCCAGTAGGACATCTGTGTGAGATCAACAATTGGCACAGATTAACACTTTCCACAAAGAATTCTCAAAAAACATCAACAACAAAATCAGCATCTGGACTAAAAAACATTTGACTTACTCTGAATTACTCTTAGTGTCCACAGAACATGCAAAATTGCAAACAGAAATAAAATATTTGAAGGTTTAAGCCAAAAACATGGGGTATAATCATTTTATTCACAGGAACATGAACTCCCCGCACCGCGAGAGGTGATTTGAGAGGAGCTTTTTATTTTCATATTTATATATTTTTATATAAAGGCACACTAACCTGCACTCCTCCACGTCTCGCGGGTTCCCCTGCTGTGTGAACTCTTTGGTGGTGGTCTCCATGCTGATGTCACTCAGGCCCACACTGGCCATGCGGTTGTCATAAATGGTGCGAATGTGGATGCTCTCCAAATTGGCCAAGGTCATCATGAGGTCATCACGAGTTGCGGTTCGTCCTGAGGAGTGCTGCCAGTTTTCCTGAGACACAGAAACAGAGAGGTGAACCACCTCACATAACACTAACAAGAAATACTGCTGCAAAACTACTTTAAACAAAAATAACATTTCACCATTTTAAATAATGATTTTTTTGGTATATGGTATTAATACAGTTTTATACTTCAGTCTTACACCGATGTTTTAGCAGTGTAGAGCTGACAATACTGCAAATTCATTACAATTTTACTCAAAACTTTGAGATTTTATTTGCTTTATTATTTTTAGATAATATTAAATAACCCTGTATTCTGTTGACAGCTCTTATATGAGCAAGTGTATGCCATGGTTATGACAACGTTTGTTTGTTTGTTTGTTTTTCCTCCAGTACTTCACAACATTAATTTCTTATCTTCAAGTAAAATGAGAAATGCTGAAAAAAAAAAAAAACATTTTAAAATAAAATTGTTAATAAAAATTATGTACACACTACTATTCAAATGTCTGCTCTGGGGTCAGCAAGTGTTTTTTTAAAAAGCAACAACACATTTTTGTTGCAACAAAAAAAAAAAAAAGGAAAAAAAAAAAAAAAAAGAAAGAGGGAAAAAAAACAAAGTGACACTAGACATGAGTACAAAGAAAAAAAATCTAATCTGTTTTCAACTGTAATAATAATAATAATAATAGGAAATGCTGCTTGGGCAACAAATCAGCATATTAGAAAGATTTCCCATGTGACCCTGGCACAATGATACTGAAAATTCAGCTTTGCCGTCACATGAATAAATTACATTTACAAATATTTTAAAATACAACAGTTATTTGAAACTCTAACAAAATTTCACAATATTAGTGCTTTACTGTATTAGCCTTGGTGAGCAGAAGAGTCTTTTTTCAAAGACATAAAAAGAATCCAAACCTTTGAACAGTAGTATGTAAAATAAATGTTATATATTTAAGCATTTCACATATGTGGCTTACCTCTGTAAACTTGATCCGTCTACGGTTGATTGTGTCAGGTAAAGTGGGGTCGCCTCTACGGTAAATAAATTTCTGCCCGTTGCCGCTCAGCACAACATCAGGTTTCTCCTTTAATTCCGATCCACCTCGCTGCAGTGAGTAACTCACTTTAAAATTCAGATAACCTCCATACAAGTCAACCTGTACAACACAGACACAGTGTCCAGAATACCAAGATACTGAAGCTTCCCAAGCTTTCAAAGACAATCAAGCTACCACATTTGAATATTCACAGTGACAGAGAGAGAAGAGACAGCTAATGATAGGGAGAAGATGGAAATGGGATTGCACGAAAACAGGAAGATACGGATTACTCAATGTTTTATTGAGCTCCTATCTACATTTGTTCAGTTGAGTATTGTGGAGGGGAGAGAAACCTTGTTGCCCAGGAACTGGCGAGGCAGAGTCCAATAGGAGTCTTGATCAAGGAAACGGCGAGACAGATCCACTAGCTGGAACTCCTCACTCTCTGGATTGATCAACATCTGAGTGGAGGAGAGAGGTGGTTGGGTGCCTGGACGACTAGGAAATGACACATTGACTCCTGTGGATAAAAAGATAGATAGACAGAGACAAACAGAAAAAGGTAGTGTATTATATTTTCAATACCAGTGTAATTGTTCCTTTAAAGAGGTAGTTCACCCAAAATGGAAAATTCTGTCATTAGCGACTTACCCTCATGTTGTTCCAAACATGCAAGACCTTCGTTCATCTTCGGAACACAAATTAAGAAATTTTTGATGAAATCTGAGAGCTTTCTGACCCTGCATAGACAGCAACGCAACTACCATGTTGAAGGCCCAGAAAGGTAGTAAGTACATTGTTAAAATAGTCCATGTGACATCAGTGGTTCAACCATAATTTTATGAAGCTACGAGAATACTTTGTGCGCAAAGAAAACTAAAATAATGACTTTATTCAACAATTTCTTCTCTTCCGTGTCAGACTTCGACACAAGTTCTTACTACGTTTCTGGGCCTTAAACATGTCAGTTGTGTTGCTGTCTATGCATGGTCATACACTCTCGGATTTCATCAAAAATATCTTAATTTGTGTTCCAAAGATGAACCAAGGTCTTTCGGGTTTGGAACAACATGAGGGTCTCTAAATTATCAACATGATCTAAACTTCACAAAAAAATTAGTTGGAGCATAATTAACTGACATGCCTGTTGGGCATGCTGGTACTTTTTTATAAAGTAAATATAAGAATGTCCTTTATATTGTTAGCAATATTTCAAGATGAAGACTTGCTGGACTGAAACAACTTTGAAAAATTGTGCTAAATTGTGAGTATCAAATGTGATGTATCAGGTTTTTGATGAACATTTGTTCATTTGCATTATGTTCGTTTTAGATATGTTTTGTTCCCCACAACTTAAACAGAAATACAGAGTGACCATTGATATTCTTAATGCATTTCATCTAAGTTTACAGTTAGAAGGCTACAGTTTTAAAAAATCTCATTGATTTACATTAGAAGTTAACTGAATTTCACCTTATTTTTTGGCCTTATAAAATTATAATTTAGTTTAGGCCTCTGAACAAAAATGGCTTTTTTCCCTCCTTGAGCTAGAATGACATTCAACAAAAAAACATATGCATATTTTTATATATTATGTCTGAAGGTAAATAAAAAATCTGACTGATTCAATGTCTGGCTTTATAGGGTTAGTGATAATTATCATGAGTTACACATAAGATGACACCAACAGTTGCCACAACAACTACATTCTCCAACTGTAAATCCATAAACATAAATGCAAAAATCTGAATTTTTAATCAGTTGAGTACCTTTGAAGTCCTCTTCCTCTGTGAAGCGCAGTGTGATTTGGCTGCGGTAGCGACCGGTGCTCTGACAGTGCTTTGTGATGCCAAAACAGAAGCATGGCATGCAGTGATCGCCCACGCTAAAATGTCCATCACGGCAGTTACCTGCTAACACGTACAGAGAGGATGACACAACTGGACAAGAACGACATGGAAGACAAAGGATGGTAAGACCACCACCGTCAGGTTTGAGCTGCCTCACAGTCACGAGACAACAATGTCACGGCATGTGGTCAAAGAACAGCAGGATAACCTGTGTCTCGCAAATAAAAGATGACATCCATAGTCTCTTCGGAAAGAAAGTATCAATCGAGAACAAACATAATACAGAACACATAGTAATCCAAATATGTTCGCACCATATGGAGCTGATGCAGTACCTGGGTTTGGTCTCTGAGACAGGCTGAGGACCCCGTCAGGAATGGCAAACACAAGGCCTTTAGCGTTGATGGCCTCGCAGGTGTACGCACCCTGGTCACCTTCCTTCACGTCGCGGATGGTGATCGTTCCTCGCCCATTCTCATTGGCCATTGTGATTCTGTCAATAGAATCATGTTTAAATTAGGGCGGTTTTGAGAGCCCAGCCAGGCCCTCCCATTTTATTTTACTATTTTTATTTGTAATTATTTGAGTTTTGTTAATTTAATAACCTTGTAGAAATGTAACTTGTAACAAATGGGTCTGCTATCTGTATACTTATTAGTCCATGTAGAAAAATATGATAGAAAAATTTGAATTGGTAATGAAAGACAAAAATACAAAAACTCTGCATAAAAATGATTTTAAAAAATCACATCTGACAGGAAAAAAAACCTACAATAGCCTAGAAATGATTATACAAAAGGAGAGAACGTGCTGAGGAGCAAATTAAATACAGCTCTCTGGTTATATATTAATAATGTCCATTAAGTATTATGACAAATAATAATGGCAAAGAAGCAACTTTAGAAGAACTGCTTTGAGATTCAATAATTGGAAAAGAGATAGTTCACAACCTTTTTGCCAAAAAAGAAAACCTGTTTCTTACTGAGTACATGAAGTATGGCCCTCTGTTTTCATTTAGACTAGTGCTAAAGTTATTCATTTAATTATTTATAGAGTTCAGCAAATGGAGCTCTGGGAATACAATAGGAATGGATGAAACCACAAGTATTCATTACTTTGCATTTATTCAGTCTTTAAGAGAATATGGACTGTATGACTTTAACCCAGATTGTGGACATCTTGATCAGTTCAGAGTTTTTAATCCACAATGCTTATGACATCCTAACCTACCTGTTACTGGTTGGTATGTGTCCCCAATTAAGACGCCATGTGATGATGGGAACAGGTACACCAATGGCAGAACAAGTAAAGGTCACAGTGTCGCCCCGCGCTACCGTGATGGACTCTTCCGGCGGGACGGTCACAGTGGGAGGTGCTAGGGTACAATAAAAGAAAACATATAGTATACTCATTTTACAGTACAATCGATTACAATCCACATATATAACTGTATTATATGAATGCTAACAGTAAAAGAGACATATGGACAAAAGAAACCACACACACGCAGCAAGTCTTTGATTCTAAATTGGCAGCATGTGACAGCACAAGTTTTATTTGGCAGATTCATTCAGTGAGATTAGCCAACCAAAGCCGGAGGCACTGTTGGCAGAAACAACACCAAAGCCGACTGTTAAATAAGCTACAAGCACAAGATACTGTATATGGGAGATGAGATCTAGATGTTATTGAAAAGCTGTATGAGTGCGGCACAACATTAATCTTTCTTTGATGACCATAAATACACAATTTTCAGGTTTTAGAAGAAGCATTACTGTTAGTAAGTCAAAGTGAGTGTGACAGTGAAAGAAAAGTGGAGACAAAAGAGTTACAGTGTTTGGAACGGTATGACAACCAATGTTTACTTGTTAAAGATTAATAGGATTCTAATGCCTTACCACAACCGTATTCATCAGAGCGGTCGGCACAGTCCGGCTCCTCGTCACACTGGTAACTGGCAGGAATGCATGTGCGGTCAGACAAACACACAAACTGCTCCGGGGCACATGTGTCCCCTGGATCTTTAGTGGCTGAAGGAATGAGAAACAACAATCAGTTATTAGCAAAGTGTGTCATTTCTGTGCCTCTAGTGGCAACAAACTGAACTCCAGGTTTCCAAACAATCTGTGGATGGAAGCTCAGTTCTGACTTACGGCAGTTCATCTCATCTGAGTTGTCTTGACAGTCATTATCCCCATCACAACGCCACAGTTTCAGGGCACAACGGCCGTTCTGACACTTAAACTCATTGGGTTCACAGGGAGATGGAGTTCCTTTGTAATTAAAAATATAGTTGTATAATAAATGCAGAGAACAGACTAATATCGCCAGCATAACGTGCTTGATTATAAAGTGGTTTTAATTCTATGGTAAATGAAATGGTTACAGCATACTGCTGCTTGTCCTACCACAATTGAACTCATCGCTGCCATCAGCGCAGTCTGTTTCGCCATCGCAAACATAGTCCCGTGAGATACACTGTCCATTCTGACAGGTGGCCTGGTCTGCACGGCAGGGTCCCAGGCCAGGTGGGGGTCTGGTTTTAGGAGGCGTAGGTGGAGTAGGGCGTACAGGAACAACAGCTTTGAAAATAAATGATATAATTAGGACTGTCAATCAATTACAAACACAAAGCACATTTGAAGCCATTATGATGTCAAGCATTGTAAAGCATGCATTAAAAAAAAAACAAGATCCTATGCAATGTATTAAATTAATATGTTTAACTGCCGTAAAATAAAATAAAATTGTATATTTTTCTGAAAAAGATATATTAAGACTTATCAAAGTGCATTTAGTTGGTTAGTCAGTTAAATTAACAAAGCAATGCCACTAATTTCTGAGACAACTGAGGACGCAATCTCCCTCACCACAGTTCATTTCATCACTGAAGTCATCGCAGTCAGGCCGTTTGTCACACACATACTCCCTAGGGATACACGCCAGCCCATCCTGACATCTGAAGTCGCCAGACAAGCATTCTCTGGGAACGGGAATCACTGAGGTGGCAGAGACAGACATATAAAAATCTGTGATGCACTGTACTTAATGCAATGCAGGGATCCAAGAAAAACTGTACATGATGCTTTGTTGAAAGATGTTTCAATGATTCAATTCAAGCTCATCATTGCCTTGCCATGCTAGACCTGCCATTTCAAGAGGATAGGCTTTGTTCACACGGGCAGCGAAAATCCGCTTTTAACAAAATCTTTTTAGTTTTTATAGTCTGAATAGCCAAAAAAAAAAATCCGGTACCTTAATCTGAAAGTAAAAAATATGGAAAGATTGGACAGCAAAAATTCAATTCCAACACAAACACAAACACATGACATTGTCTGAAAACGATACTTCAAGAGGTGCATTCCTGATGTCAGCTTCACTTCAAATCAATGACAAGCCATGCAAAGCCTTTTGGTCTTCTCATCATACTTAGGTCTTCATCAGAGTGCACACATGCATAAAGGTTCATTCATTCTTTATCCAGCCACTACATATGCTGAGAATTCCTTCAGTTCTCATAAGTGAACAAGACTGGACTGTGTTCTAAAGCACTATTGTCTCCATGCAGCAGACCTGGTTGAGGACAAACCTGGCACAACGATGGGCTCCACAGGAGGGGGAGTATCAGCTATGAACCAGACCATAACCAGACAACATTATCCATACTACATTTTTTAATGATGACTAGTTTCACACAGAACTACCAGAATTAATCGTTATATAACCCATAAAGTGCAAAACACAAGAGTATAAAAATGCAAGTTCGCATTATACACAATCATTTGATAATGAAATGATTATTATTGTATAATTATTACATATAATAATAATATACAATATATTTTTTTTTTTTTTTTTTTATGCCAATACCATCTTCCTGGCGCGAAAAGTGAATAACAGGAGTCATACAATTAATAAAAAGCTATACAAGACATTTAAGATAAATACAAGACAAAACTTCTAAAATAACTTAGTAATAAGTTAAATACATACTGTATCTCTGAATGAAAATGTTGCGTATTAACATATAAAACAGTGCAGTCCAGCAAAATATGTTCAACAGTGTTATGAAGGCATGATGGTGTTTCTTCACCTTTCAATAAATAATGTGAATTTTGAATGACCTAAACGGTACCTAGTAAAAAGAACCTGATCATTTATAGATTTGAAATTATTTTCTAGAATTTATGTCGTCATAATTTCTGTGGCATTTATCCCATTTCCTCTGCCACTTATTATTAATATAACAGTTTATTACTGGTCTAAGGTCATTATTATTGTTTATAATAATAATAATGATGATGATGATAATAATGTGTGTTAGTTTCTTATTCTGCAATTTATAAGCCTGCAAAATGTATTTGTCAATATCTGAAAACTGGAAACTCAATCACCCTAATTATTATTAATAAAATGATGATGATGATTATTATTATTATAAATTATGTTAATTTCATAAAATATTCTGCAATTTATAAGACTTCAAATATAGTGTCTGTTATATTGTGATTCTGATATCACAATATAACAATATGATATTCTTATAAAATCGCATTGCATCATTTAGTAAGGAATCATTGTTTACTCACTATTAACACTATAACTATATATATATAAAAAAACTGCACATACCTTCTCCAAGCCGTCTGAATTGGAAACCTATTACTGAGGTATCGTAGGAGGCAATGGTGCCCTCTTTAACCACTGAGAACAGGACACCTCTGATCTGTGTTTCATTAGAGTTATTATCTGAGCCGACATCCAGCTCCACAAACACATCTTTGCCGATTTTCCTGCAAATGTACACAGAGCACAGTTAATCAAAACAACTGTCCAAACTAACAAACCCCATAAACCAACTTAATATGGTTTGTTGGTATCCCAGGCTGGTCAGGCTGGTCTGTTTGCTGTTTTACACCAGCTTGGCCAGGCTTGAAGACCAGCTGGTTTAAGATGTTTTTAAGCAGAGTGATCATAATAAGTCTCATAATACAAAAAAATAACGTTTGAGTGTTTGACTATTTGAAATGAATTCCCTAATGATTGTAAAGTAAACTGACTATCTTTATACATTAGAAGATGCAGTATTACGTTAGTGTTTGAAACTGAAAATGGTGTTTACTTAATGAGAACCACATTGACGGTCTGCTGTCCTGCTATCCTGTTGTAGTCAGACTCAAGCTGTGGAGAAAATAAACACCATTAATCACCACATACTGGCCTTGCCTTACAAAGTACTTCAGTCTCTGTGTACTACATTCTAGTTTTACAGCTAAATACTGATTTAGCCTAAACATTAACACAGTACAGACAAAAATCAGAGGAAAGGCATGTGATCAATAATATAACCCAATACGCAGGTGGAGCACACCCTTAATTATTATTGTGAAAACTCTGTTGATGGTATTTCTTAAGTTCACAGTCCTTGAGTAAACGCACATACCGTATCGACGACAGCAGATGATATCTCTACAAAAGCAGGAGAGTAGATGTCATCAAGTTCAGGCCCATACTGGAAGGAGTTTGTGAAGTTCACCAGCGCCCGATAGTAAACTAGAAACAAGATGACGACTGTTAGACTCAATAACAGCACCAGAGAATAATCATTTTAGTCATTTACATCAATTAGCACTATTAAGCAAGATATTTGTCTCTATAAAAATATCTGCTAATAACATTTCACTTGACAAGCACAAATATACAAACTACACACAAATCAATATTACTGTCAATGTACTACATTCATTCTCAATTTTCTTTTATTAATTGTAATTTTTTATTTATTTTATAGATTCAATATTGTATATAAATTAATAATATTAGTTTTATTCTTTAAACTTATTATACAAAAGTTAGTTCTAAGGATGAATTGATATTCAAATTTTAAAAAAAGTTGGCTGATAAGTAAATGTATGGACTATAAACATCCAATATTAACATTCTATTGACACCGTTTTGTCTAAATAAATATAAAAGCACTAAAAATCATAAATAAATCATTTTAAATTCACTACAAATTAATTTAGGCTTCACAGCATTATTGAAATACAGTAAAAAAAAAATTATATTAATTTTGAAATTGTTACATAAAACAGTGTTCGACGTATATATCTGATATATCCAAAACTGATCAATTAAAAAATATATATATCACTAATATATAGTACTGGTATATCATGATTGTTTAACTGAAAATGTGAAGTTCATAATGTTAAAAAAAAAAAAAAATCCTAAATTTCCATTTTTTGGCCCCTTTTAAGCCCGGAAGACCAGCTGGCTGACCATCTAAATCAGCGGAGCAGGAGATTGGCCAGGATGGGAGACCAGAAAGACCAGTCTAAACAAACTAAGACCTAAAAAAGATATGAATAAACACGTAGGTGAACAACAAAATCAAACATGCCCCTAAAAACAATTGTCGGGTGGAGGCACATGTACAGTAAAGATGAATTGGGTCATAAAAAGGTCAATAATCATTGGAAAAAGTACAGCACTACAAAATCTATTCAGAAAAGGTTTCAGCATCGATGGCGCCAATTCTTCTGCAAAAGCTACTGTTCAATAACAAAAGCATGCTATTAGCTTATGCCCACGGCCTCACAGTACGTCAACCTTTAAAAAGCTCCAGCCCTTTTACTGCCCTCCCGGCAGCTCGCCTGTGTGGATTTACCCGATTTCAGTTTGTCAAACTGAATTGAAAAAGGAAGTCAATATTTGTGCTCTTTCTTGCAGTTAGCTGCCACTCGCCACAGTTCTCCAGCAGAGTCATGTTTAATGCGACGCAGCTTATATACACAGTCACATATGACCTTTCACTGCTCTTAATGCCTTTATAGATTTATTCAAATTGATAAAATATCACTGAGATTAATTAACTTGCTTTTCACACCATCTGGACACCTGCTGTCACCGTCCGGTCAAATGTATTTGCCGTGCACACATGGTTTATTGGAAATTAGCACTTACAGCTGACAGGATTTGGGAAAGAAAGTGGCCCAGAGCTCAATCTTTTCTAATTGCGCAATACATTGATACACGGCCGCTTGCTTCCTTAATGGCAACCTTCACTGCTGCTCTCATTACCGTGAAGAAAGTTAACTTTGGTCATTAAGGGACAGAGAGGGATGAAAACAAAGTAAAGGTCTTGACTGACTGCCTTTGTCCAGGCTGTAGGCAGTCTGGCCATGGTGAAGTAACAGAGGAAACCGAACATCAAAAAGTCCCGTCAAAGTGTTGGCACTGACCCGTGATTAATCGAATCGCTTGTGTAGGCACACTGAAAAAGCATCAGCCTCTCTTTTTCAACGGCTCAGCCTGCCCAGCACCCGTAATCTCATCTCGGTAGTTCTTACTAACAAGGCTGCAACTCAGAAAACCACATTCTCGCTCTAAAACGGGGCAAAGCCCCATTCAGTCTTTCCATTTAGGAAATCCTCAGTTGAATGCCAGCGAGGGCATTGAAACCGCATTCGGACAAGGGAAAAGACAGTGAAACAGAAGCGTTCCAAATGCTTAATTCATAAACTCTTCTCGCTATACAACAGCATAACTTTGGCAGCTTTGTGGGCTGAGCCCTCGATGGGACACACGGAGGCCTGTGCGGAAGACAAAGAGCTGATTGAGCCAATGCGGCCTGTCTGGCCTTTAAAGCATGAGTCTTTCAACTCGACCTTCATTCCCTTCTCTCCTCCTCCTCCTCCCTCCAAGAAGCCTTCACACTGAATCAAACACTCAAAGTAGTCTTCTTGTCTTATTTTGCAGCTCTGTGGAATGCACTTGGATGGGGATTCGCTGATTTTTCACCAGGCTATTCTCAGATGCAGACCATCCAAATGTCAAATGTGCATTTGTGAGAGGAAAACCTCCATCCATCATAATGCCACAAAGCCAGCTGGCAGGGCAACTTGTTGTCGTTCTGGTACTAAACAGAATTTCACACTCCAAGCATGGCAATGCGCATCCGGTTTAGCTTGTGTTTACTGCTCTGAGATCGTACAAGCAAATGTGTGAATGCATAAATTAGAGTGTAGAAGTGAAAATTAATGTGGAGCAGCCAACAAAAAAGACAGGAATAGACAGCAAATTATGTTTTTCAACCTTTGTGACAAAAAGTAAAAGTTTTCAGGTATTTCTGCTGTAATAATGACAACAAAAAAAGCTGGTTTTCTTATCAGAATTTGGATGTACAGGTATTGATATGCCAAATTAAATGAGTTATGAACAATTCATTTTGTGATTTAAAAACTATATGTTCTTGAACTAAAATCAAGAGTTATTGAGGGTATAGATGAAATATAATTTAGGTTTACATCTTGATTTTAGATTATTTTAATATATTAATATCGATTTATTTATTTTATTTATTAAACATGCATGATATTTAGCATTATAAGATGGTTAAAATAGATTATAAAATATGTCAGACATTTATAAATTAATAAACATGATATACGTTTAAAAAATGGTTTTCACCTTGAAAAATATAGTTTTACATTTTTGGGGAAATAATTAGTAAGACACCTTGAATAATATTTACCTGCATTCAAGGTGTAAGGAAAGTATTTTTATTATTATTTTTTTTTGCTTTGTTACACCACATGAGCCACTGAATTGAATTTTCTTGAAAATGCAATCAAGTTTTTCCAAAACCAAGAGTAAAATATTTGGCACATACTAGATTCCCTCTTTCTTTTAGAACACTTTGTCTTTATCGTAAACGCTCTAATATATGTCACTGACATAACTCTTAGTACTGGGAAATAGAGCAAAACAGGGTGTTACAAACTTATTTAAATATGCAGCTAAGATTCAATGGTTCCATTGTTTGGAAGCAACCATATCGAAGATGAAGCAAGATAACTGAAGAGTTCAGCTGAGAACACGACCTACTGTACCCATGTTGCCCAGCGCTCAAGATGTCCCAAGAGGACTGAGATACAGACAAAAAAACAGTGGCATCAGGAATTGGAGTCAAGGGTCAAAGTAAAAATCATTGTGCAAAGAGTGAATGGAACGAGAGGAGAGAGACAGGACATGTATGGAGTTGTTTTAATTTCAAGGACAGTGGGGAAACAATTAAAGAACAAAACATAAGAAAAGCAGATTTTACATATAGTGACAGGTGAAAATTAGAAGGTTAGATGCATATATCGGCCATTTAAGAAATATGTGATTCAGTAAAAATACCCCAGCTGGAGAAGTCACGGTTTAATTGACGCATGTTTTCTATTTTGAACGGCAGATTTTGATTTGTGTGTGTTTAAGATTTGCATTCCTCTGGCACAGCAGAACACTGACAGTGAAGCACTGAGCCAGAGGTGGCGCTGCATATGATCAACATCTGTCTATGAAGACACGGATCGCTGCGAGAACTCTCTCAGCCCGTTTTAAATGCCAGCTACAGTTATATCTTGGTGGGATCTCATTAAGTCATTGTAGTTTGCATGATATCCTCCACTCCAGCCAGTAACTATACTTCCACTAACTGCTTTTAACTCTTCAACGGGTGTATCTGTGAGAGAGAATAGGTATATTCTGGGCAACCAGTGGGAGGGCCACATCCTGTTTGCTACAGCATATTTGAAGGCACGGCAAAGAGAATTGGCCTTGATGTCAGAATATTCTGATTAAACATTTCTTATCATTATTTACTCGTCTCCATGGTGTTTCAAACCTGTATGACATTGTCTTCTGTAAAACATAAAAAGTGACATTTTGAAGAATGTTTCGATAGTCAATAGGGTCCAAAAGAACACTGGCGTCCCAGTGTATTATTCCCTTTAGTATTATTTATTTAATACTATAATATTTAATTTTTTTGCCATATTCATAAATTTATGTATTTTTATGTTTCATAAATTCTGTATGTTTAGCAATTATATACATGTTTGTCATTTGTATTTGTTGCAATTAAAGGAATTTAAAATAAGTTTCATCTATAATTTATATTTTATTTCGGCCTTACTTCAATAAATGAAAATGATATTTTAATAGTTTTAGTTTGCCAAAAACCCACCACACTGAACCCCACTGACTTTAACTTTATGGCCAAAAAAATACAAAAAAAGAGACTTTTAAAAAAAAGAAAGTCTTATAGCTTTTTTAATAATATTTATAATTACTGTGAATTAGCAATATTCATTTTCATTTTAATCATTATGTGTTTTATAAATTTTGTATGTTTTAGTAATTTTATGTACGTTTGTCATTTTTATTAGTTTTTATTATATTTCTAATACTTACTTTTTTAAATAAAAACAAATTAGAAATATTGCCTCTGCAACTTATTTTCATCTATAATTTATATTTTATTTTGGCTTTATTTTTTTAAACAATGAAAATGATTTTTAATAGTTTTAGTTTACAAAACCCCCCACCACACTGGGACCCCACTGACTTTCATTTTATGGCAAAAAATAAATAAATTAGATAAATTAAAAAAAGTAATTTTTCCAAAAAAAAAAGAAAATCTTACAGCTTTGAACCGAAAACAGAGTAAGCAAATGATTACAAAAAGTGTTCCTTTTTGGTGAACTGTCCCTTTAAATCCACAATGGGAATCAGATGCAGTTAACCAAAATATTCTAGTGTCAAGATCTATTATCTTTCATCTTCATTTATTTTAATTACATTGTTCTGCAATATAAATCTTCTGCTGTGACTACACTTGAAGACATTCAAAGCAACCATGCAATCAACAATATTAAAAGTATTTTGAAACAAGCTGGAATTCTTATTGATCTCTAAACAGGCACATGTGTGAATACCGGCAAATTTGCACAAACTTTCTATGAAAGATAACATAAAAGAACATCCATCTGAGTAATCGCATTCACATAGTCGGTACAGGCCGGTAACATGGTTGAGAGATAGTTTTCGTAATTGCTATGATTATGTATTGCTGTTCATTCCATCCCACGCTAAGTGGTGTTAATGAGGTATCCACAAATTCAAAGCGGTCCTGCATCAAAATCAAAGTGGCAAGTTGAATGAAGCGACACTATTAGAACTGTCCTTTTATGTACTGAACTGCTACTGACATTTTCACACTACAAAGCCCTCAGTGTGCTATCACAGAGAGACAAAGCAAGCACTCTTTATTCCTTTAAAGATAAAACAAGCACGAACACACTTCATTCTTTCTCTCTCTTCGTCTGTCTCCCTCTCTCGCTATGGTCTCTTCCACTAAGTTCTTTTGATCGCTTGAACAATGAATATTATTTATTTAGTTTGGCCACTGGAACCCAAGCTGCGAATTGTTTTATAAATCCCATAAGATGGATTATTACTTTCATTATGTCCACTCCCAGGCCTTCTGCAGGAAACCCCTGAAGCACAATAAAAACGCTCGCCTGGGGTGAAATGCAAGGATGTTTCCATTAGCACTAAAATGAGCTCATTCACTGCAGGTAAACTAATGCAATCATCATAACTTCTGAACTGAAACTATCTGCATGTATTACAGATGTGGCGGATTATTATCCAACAATGGGTTAGAACCTCAATGACTTTCAAATTCTGTCTGTATCTTTGCGAGTCTCATATTGTAAGGACATTTGTGATTGCAAATGTGTCCAGTGAGAGAAATGAAGCAATGTTTCCTACGGAGGAGGACAAGATTTTCCAAGGCAACGCATATGTTGCTGCCATAACAATGAGTGGCAGTGTCTAAGCATGAAAGCTGAAGTTCATGAGGAAAGATTTTTAGGAAGTTCTGTTCGGTAAACTAGTGGCTCTCAACTGGGTTTGTTTCAGGACGCAGATTTTGCATTAAAAAAAATAAGTGGTAGTCTAATAAAACTGAAAAAAAAAATTATTCTTCTATAATTTTATAATATATTATTATAGTCTTCCTCAAAATGTCTTCCTTGCACTGTAAGAGAGAGAGAGAGAGAGAGAGGAGGAGAGAGGAGAGAGAGAGAGAGAGAGAGAGATGAGAGAGATCTTTGCAGCCCTGACACAACATTACATCAACTGCACCACCAGGACAACCAGAAATGGAAAGCTGGGTGGCCTTTTTACTTTTGGAAGGTTTTAGGACTCTATACACTTATGATCTTTCTCAGATGTTACTGTCGTATGAAATCTTTTCACGTTTGCCTAGCTCCAGTCATGCACAAGTCGGCACTCAAATCTTGTGTGCAAGGGACCATTTTACCTCCGTAATAGGATTGAGATAAGGCATACATATTGTACGGCGAGGGCGGGGATGAGATGCGTGGGAAGGCGAGAGGGGCGGGTGGAGTAATTGCGAATGCGCGACTCCTGCGCCACTCACCGGTCTCGAGTCACACGGAGGAGCTCCGGAAGGATAAAAAAGAGGAGTGACGACAGTGAAAGACGAGAGAGGAACAGGCCTGGACTTTATTTTGTGTTTTGGTTCGTTTGTGCGCGCAGTCGTTACATACATATAATATATATATATATAATATATATATATATGATAGAGAGAGAGAGAGAGAAGAGAGAGAGAGAGAGAGAGAGAGAGAGAGGAGAGAGAGAGAGTATTAAAATAAAAAATGTTTAGGTTAATATATTATACATATTATTATATTGTCACCACTGCAGAGTAAGCCAGAGCTTTCAAAGAAAACATTTGCATGGATCCAAAAACAGAGATGAATAAGATTATTTTACAAATATGATTTCATTTTGGCTGAACACCTCCGATTACACTTATGACTTCACAAATTAACAAGTCTGTCCTTTGAGCTTCTCGCCTAGTCAGCACCATAAACAAACACAAATTCCGTGTGGAGGTGTTGAGATAAGAATTCTCATGGCCTCACTTCAAAATTATCTCCCAGCCATTCTCTCTAAATGAAAGCCCGTCTGTATGCTATGCTAACCTTTGTCTCCTCAGCTTGAAGTGGCTGTATGACCCAGTGTTCAGGGTCTGTACGAGGGCCTGTGAAACTCCTGAAGTTCTGTTGAGCTAAAGGAGGGTGAGGAGCTCTCCCACGTCTTTATCAGGCTTTATCAAGCGAAAAACAAACAAACAGGCCAGGAATATGCTGCGGCTCAGATAAAAGAGTCTTCTTGTATGCCAAGGGGATTTGTGACTGATGAAGAAAAGAAGCTGGATATCACCTCTATAGGCTGCTTATCCAGTGCCTGACTCAATCATGCGTTTTGAAATAATCACATTTTTGTCATTGAGCAAATGCCTTTCTACATACAGGACAGTTCCTCAGGAGTAACCTGGGGTTAAGTATTTTGCTCACGGGTAGATTGTTGACAGACTCCAATGCTCTACAGTTCATAAATCATCCCTTCTGTTGTTTAAAACAATAACCTTTGGGTTACCAGCACAGATGTCTGACTCTGACCACTAAGCTAAAGTACCACCACTCCAACTTTCTACAACAAAAAGCCCAGAATTAGCCTTAGGAAAGGAAAACCAAAATGAAAATCTCTATTGTATATCTCATAGAGTACAATTTGATTAAAATTAGATGTTTCTCATGAGGAAAAAGACCCAAGTAATCTCATGTTCCAGAGTTTCAAAAAAAGATCTAAACAAAGTCAAAAATGGTAATTTGGTAAAACAACAAAGTCTGCCAACAAAAGTCAGAGATTTCAATATAACCAAATCATTAAGAACCATTATAAAATTATATTAGATTTATTTACTTATTTAGTTTATTTTCATTTAAATAATATACAATATCATTTTATAATGAACATATATCAAATAATAAAACTATATAATATACTAAATCCAATCTCATTTACAGTAAAACTCTGCCATGAACTTGGTAAATCTATGTGACAATAACTATTAAATTATGTTTCTGTTATCAGTATTTCCAAATTCCAAGTAACATCTTTCAGACTGAAATGACGATTTCAAGGTCTATTCAGGTCCTAGCACACTTACATTTTAAATCTAATAATCACGATTATAGCTATATTTGAACAAGTTAATGCATCCTAACTGAACACAAATATTTAATTATTTAAAAAAAACAGACTGACCCCAAAATTTGAAAAGTAGTATAATTTCTCTTTGCTCTAAATTTGAAAGAATTCTCAAACTAAAGTAGTTTAAAGCAGGTTTACATTAGATTTTGAAGCCATTGTTTTCAAGGTGGATTTTTAAACCCCACTGTATATGAAATAATGACATAAATCTGAGTCATAACAACTATCAAATTATGTTTCCGTTTTCAATATTTCTAAGAAACATCTTTCAGACTGAGATGATACTTTAAATGAAAGGTAACCATTTCAAGGTCTATTCAGGGCCTAGCACAATTACATTTTAACTTTAATAACCATCATCATAATATCTTTGCTCATGCCACTACATTCTCTCAATCTCATAATTAACAATAAAGACCACTTTAGGCTAACGTATGTAGCAATTTCAATTACAGATGCGCCATATGTAAAAATATGGATTTGGAAAATGCATCAGAAAAACAGGATGCTGTGTAATATGTGCTACAGTAGCAGGATATGAACTCTCATCAGTGACAGGGAAGGAAAGGTGGTCACACAGACCTCTGGAAAAAGAGAGCACAGGTTAGACATCCATCCAGGAAGCCAAATGTTCTTTCCCAAGTGCTGTTAGGGCACGGATCTATAAATGGCTTTAGAGAATAAACTTCCCCCTTTAGAAGGGGGATTACCACTGGCTGACTCAGTCTTAACCTCTCCAGCCTTAAAATGTTATGTGGCAGATATTTTTGTTAAAAGATGTTTATTTGTCATTCACGATTCTACCAAATCAGAAATATGCTTGGATAAATGAAGACATCCTGACTTCAAACCAACCTCATGTGGTGTCTTGAACCTCAAAGATCATCAATGGGTCATTAGATCAGTTTTATGCTCCAGTTCAAACTCAGAGGGACGATTCGAGTTTCATCTGCTGAATTTGGGTCTACATTTAGCAAACTATGTGTTTGCTTTGAGAATTTAGAGTCTGTAGGTGGTCTGAGTCTCACAGAGGTGATGTTTAAGAGTTGACCCAATCAATCTGGCACCTCTTAGTTGACACTGTCACCCTCTGGTACTTTATCTTCTGAATACACTAAAGCTACAGCTGAAATATCCCTTTCTAATTTAAGAACCAGCATATTTGTGTGGACTATTTTGGGAGTAAAGCTCAGGTGTCGGGCTGCAGAGCTCTTACCAAAACAATCATTCCACCATGATGTCATGCAATACAATGCCCCAGACAGACATACAAAGGACAGACGGGGAAGCAAAAGTCATTCCAAAGAAGAAGTCCAAAGATAGAAAAGACAGAAGGGAGAATTACACTGCAGCTGAGACACTTTCAGTATATGTTATCTAAATAACGCAAGGTCTGTTTCCAAAATTAGGCTGGGTGCCACACAACACAAAGAATGAATTATTTTTATGTGACTATGTTGTTTCATTTTATAATAATAAATAACAGATTTTGTCCATTACAAATTATTTCATTAGCATAACAATCTGAGTTGAAAGTGCTATTAAAAATGCACATGAATATCATAATTTCTTTGTATTAGTCCCCCTATTTTGGCTTAAAAATTTCATAAATATTTCTTTGTTTTTACAACATATGCTACCATTTAAAGGTTTGGGGTGGGTAAGATTTTATGTTTTTGAACAAAAGTCTCTTATATTCACTAAGGCTGAATTATTTGATCAAAAACACAGCAATGCAGTAATATTGTGAAATATTATTAAAATGTTTTGTATTATTAAAATTTTCTCATTTATTTATATTATATTTTAACATTTCAATATATTCAAGAATATTTCTTATTATCAGTGCTGAAAACCGTTTGTTCTAATATCTGTTGTGTGTCGGGGATTCTATTCCGGTCTTTAGCATTTTTTCAATATTTTTTGATGAAAGAATCAAAATAACAGCATTTATTAGAATCGTTTCTTTGTTTTGTTGTAAAGAAAGTGACTTTTACGTCACTTGTTTTGATAAACGAGTGCAGCCTATTCTCCTAACTGATACCAAACATTAATTTTTTTTTTTTTTTTTTTTTAAGAAAAATAAAAAAAATTGACTGAACCCAAACTTTTGAATGGTAGTGTAATTTTCTTTTTCTTTTTTAATTTAAAGAATCCTAAAACTAAAATAGTTCAGATTTACATTAGATTTTGAATCCATTATTTTCAAGAATTTAAACATGGGACGTAAGGAAATCAATACATGACAGTGTTTGTATCGTCTGTTCTGGCTGCTGTTTCTTACACTGACTTTCATGTTTGCTGCAATGTTTACACGTCTGCATCTCAGCTGATGAAAGGAGAAATGAGTATTGTTTGGATCTCTGGCACAAATCTGAGGACCTTGTTATGATGAAGCTGCTGTCTCAAAGGCGGGTGACAGGATGTGAGAGACACAAATTCAGCAGACACAACAACTCTGTATAACAGAGTCAGCAGATCATTAAAACCGATCCTTTCCCTGCTTTTTTAAAAAGCAAGGACGTTTTTTTGCGAGAATCTGTTGCTCTATTACCTTCTTGTTTATCACACGCGTTATGAAATCTTTGTCTACTACTCGTCGCCTTAGGTTGTAATCTGCCTCTTAATTAAAAAAAAAAGGATTCTCACTTGTTATAGGCATGCCTGTCCTCCAACTAGGCTTGGCTCGGGGGTGCTTCCATCCTCTTCTCCAAGGATATCTGACTCATGTGAAAACCTAAGAGATTCTAATTAGCTTTTTGAAAAAAAAAAAGTTTGAGGGTGGTAACATTAGAAAATTAGTCCATCTATGTCACCAAGTGTTTTGCATTTATTTGATCAAAATCAATAAACAGTGTGAAAAAATAAAATTTAAAAAGAATTGATTCGTATATATTTGCTCAGTTCTGACATCTATGTTTTTTATCCTGCGATGACATTATGTCTATTTCGTAGGCTATGGTCTTCAGTGACATGTATGTTCAATTTAAAAAAGAGGAAATCATTCTAAAATGCTGATTCGCGGTTCAGGAAATATTTCATATTATTTTAAATGAAAACATTTGTGTTGCTTAATATTTTTGTGGAAATTTATTATTATTATTTTTTTTTATAAGTACTAAGCAGTGGCAGTCATTCAGGTGTTAGAGTCCCACCCAATGAAGAGAAAAAAAAAAACACAATAGTACTCTTCGTCATCCACATAGCCTCCCGGCCGCTTGTTTTCCTCTTCTAAGTCCTCTGAAAAGGGCACCTCATCCCACACTTTAGAGCTCTGAACTACCTGTAGTCAAAACAAATGAAACCACAATTTAAGGGATTTAAATCAGCATCTCCAAACACATCTTGAGTTATGAGAGACCTATAGAAAAGAGAGGCAAAAACAACAGTCAATGCCTTCTGGTTCCACTGAAGGTATAAGAGATAAATATCATGCCTTTGTTCTGTGCATGCACAAAAATGCATATCGCACACATCATAGAGACATGAAATGCAAGTACAGATGTTGTCCTTAAAAAGTATTTGGACACTACAGACACTTCAAAATGTCTGAATGTCACAGCATTAAAGTATCAAATCAAGTGGTATCGACATATAGCCTAAATTAAGCTAGAGCTAGACTTTTTAAGCAACGATTTTTAAACAGCTGGGGCCTGTTTCATAAAACAAGTTAAATATTTGAGTGAGTGAGTGAGTGAGTGAGTGAGTGACTCACCAAATAATAACCCGGCTTATTTAACCACTAATCCGGGTTTATTTCAGTTAGTCTGACTTATTGTCAGCTAATTTGGTTCAAAATAAGTCAGACTAACTGAAATAAGTCTGGCTTATTTGGTAAACTTGTTTTATGAAACAGGCCCCTGGTGTCAGTGTCCATAGGTATATTTAATCACATCAACTATGAACATATTCTACAACCGACCGACCGACCGACCAAAAATAACCAACCAAATAAAATATTATTATATATATCTTATATATTATATATAATTCGAGACACACCTACACATACACCCCACCTACTAGGTTCAAAGTTTGGGATCAGTAAGATCAGTTTCGTGCGCTCATCAAGGCTGTATTTATTTGATGAAAAATACAGAAATAAACACTGTTATTTTGTGTAATATTGTTGCAATTTAAAATAACATGTTTCTATTTTAATACACTTTAAAATATATTTATTCCTGTGATGTCAAAGCTGAATTTTCAGGATCATTACACCAGTCTTCAGTGTTGCATTACATCCTTGGAACTTATTTTTTTTTATCAATGTTGGAAACAGTTGTGCTGATTCATGTTTTTTTGGAACCTGTGATACTTTTTTCAGGATTCTTTTATGAATATAAAATAAAAAACAGCATTTATTCAAAATGGAAATCTTGTGTTACAATATACACTAACGTTCAAAAGTTTGGAGTCAGTAAATTTTTTTCGTTCTTTTTTTGAAAGTAATGAACTACTTTTATTCAGCAAGGATGTGTTAAATGGATAAAAAGTGATAGTAAAGACTCCTATTGTTAGAAAAGATTTTAATTTTAAATAATTGCTGTTCTTTTAAACTTTTTATTCATAAAAGAATCCAAAAAAAACTATGTTTCCAAAAAAAAACATGAAGGCAGCACAACTGTTTCCAGCACTGATAATAAATCAGCATAATAGAATGATTTTGAAGGATCATGTGACACTGAAGACTGGAGTAATGATGCTGAAAATTCAGCTTTGATCACAGAAATTAATTATATTTTAAAGTATATTAAAACAGAAAACCAACATTAGAAATTTAAATCTCACAATATGAAAGTTTTTTTCTGTATTTTTGATCAAATAAATACAGCATTAATGAGCACAAGAGACTCCATTACATACATGCATACATATATACAGTGGTGTGAAAAAGTGTTGGCCCCCTTCCTGTTTTTTTTGTTGTTTTTTTTGCATATTTGTTATATTTAAAAGATTCAGATCATCAAACAAATTGTAATATTACACAAAGATAATGCAAGTAAATACAAAATGCAGTTTTTAAATGATTATTTATTTTATTAAGGGAAAAAAGCTGTCCAAACCTGCCTGGCCCTACGTGAAAAAGTAATTGCCCCCCAAATCTAATAAATGGTTGTGCCACGCTTTGCAGCAACAACTGCAATCAAGTGTTTGCGATAACTGGCAATGAATCTTTCATATCGCTGTGGAGGAATTTTGGCCCACTCTTCTTTGCAGAATTGTTTTAATTGAGCCACATTGGAGGGTTTTCGAGCATGAATGGACTGTTTAAGCATCTCAATCAGATTTAAGTCCGGACTTTGATTTGGCCACTCCTAAACCTTAATTTTGTTTTTCTTGAGCCATTCAGAGGTGGACTTGCTGGTGTGTTTGGGATCATTGTCCTGCTGCATAACCCAAGTGCGCTTGAGCTTGAGGTCACAAACTGATGGCCGGACATTCTCCTTCAGGATTTTCTGATAGAGTGCAGAATTCATGGTTCCGTCAATTATGGCAAGTCGTCCAGATCCTGAAGCTGCAAAGCAGCCCCAGATCATCACACTACCACCACCATGTTTGATTGTTGGTATGAGGTTCTTTTTATGAAATGCTGTGTTGGTTTTACGCCAGATGTAACAGGACACACACCTTCCAAAAAGTTCAACTTTTGTCTAATCAGTCCACAGAGTATTTGCCCAAAAGTCTTGGGGATAATCAAGATATTTTTTGGCAAATGAGAGACGAGCCTTTGTGTTCTTTCTGGTCAGCAGTGGCTTTTGCCTTGGAACTCTCTCATGGATGCCGTTTTTGCCCAGTCTCTTTCTTATTTGTTGAATCATGAACACTGACCTTAATTGAGGCAAGTGAGGCCTGCAGTTCTTTAGATGTTGTTCTGGGTTCTTTTATGACCTCTTGGATGAGTCGTCGTTGTGCTTTTGGAGTAATTTTGGTTGGCCGGCAACTCCTGGGAAGGTTCTCCACTGTTCCATGTGTTTGTCATTTGTGAATAATGGTTCTCACTGTGGTTTGCTGGAGTCCCAAAGCCTTAGAAATGGCTTTATAATCCTTTCCAGACTGATACATGTCAACTGTTTTGATTCTCATCTGTTCTTGAATTTCTTTAGATCGCGGCATGATGTGTTGCTCTTTAAGCATGCTTCATTTTGTCAGACAGATTCTATTGAAGTGATTTCTTGATTCAACAGGTCTGGCAGTAATCAGGCCTGGGTGTGGCTAGTGAAATTTAACTCAGCTTTCTAAAATAATGTAGTTAATTGCAATTCTTTCATGATTTAACAGGAGGGGGCAATGAATTTTTCACGTAGGGCCACGTAGGTTTGGACAGCTTTTTTCCCTTAATAAATTAAATCATCATTTAAAAACTGCATTTTGTATTTACTTGCATTATCTTTGTGTAATATTAAAATTAGTTTGAATCTGAATCATTGAAGTGTGACATATGCAAAAATAAGATCAGAAGGGGGCCAACACTTTTTCACACCACTGTACTTACATATAATAGGTGAACAAAGATATAAGGTGAACACCTTTTACCTCCATACCTCTGGTACTGTAACACCCTAACCAAATAGCAAGGGCTGGTATAGTAGGATGTACTTTTTCATGCAGAGATTAACGTCACACCCATGAGAGGTCATAAAAATCAGATATAACAGCAAAAATAAAACCTCTGAAATATCATCAACTCGCATGATTTTCAAGAACAGGTTCAAAGTGTCAATATGTGATGTCGTCAGAAACATTTATTGTTATGTGGTTGAAAGACTCTTCACCTCCCGATAGCAATCATTAAGTTAAGTGGTCTAAACGTATTTATCTGTATTTATACAGTATATTCTGTTGAAGGCGTAGGACCAAGAAATGTTCGTTCTTTCCTACCTGCCTGTCAACGTATGTATTAGCATACCTCTGTGCACCCGGTTCGCGCAGACACGATACATCATCAGCGCGTTCACGTACGCGGTGCAGACAGAGCAAGAATCGCAGGCAAACATCAACAACCTGATCTTCCTTCCTTATAGAACTTTTACTAACTGTACTATACAGTTTACTCACCGGTGAATAACACATGATGTATTGTAGTAATGTTGTCTCTGGTGTTCTGGTCTGTGAGCGTATATGCGTTCAGGGGTGTGGCTTTGGACGGCGATTGCAGGGAGGGTGGGACGTTTGCTTTCAGTGCCATCAGGCTAAAGTTAGCATTTTCCAAGATCTCCTACTGCACCTTTAATATTGTTTAGCATTTCATAACACTAAATAGCCTATAAGAATTTCACTCCTCTAGTCAAAGTAAAATTTAACCAAACAATTTGTCAAATAGACATTGATAACTTGTACTCAAACTTGTAGTCAACCACGCCTACCTAAAACGGCTCGTTCTAACACTCCCCCACATGTCTACATAACGATGCGGGAAGATTTGCATAACGCCGCCCAAAATTCACGCAAAGAAAGAAGGCGTAACTTCGATTCTCACTGTAGTATTGTTGCCGCCGCCATGTTGTGAAGACGCTGTTTGTTTCGTTTGGAAAGCAAAACTACTTTGTTTGGCCTTACAAAAGAGGACGTGACTAGAAATCAGAGGTTAAGTTGTATTTACAACACTGTTCCGGAAGAGTTCAACCCAAATATTCAGATGTGTGCAGCGCATTTTATGGAAAACTATTTCCTGGCAGAGTAGACTACAATGCCTGCTGTTCTATAAGTTGGCAATTCCAACTTTGGGTCAAGACAGTCTGGTGCTTTTCTGACTCACAGTCTGTAAGTATGTTTTTTATATTTAAATAATTTGATTCAAATGTGAGTTTTGAGCAGTGGAGAGTAGCGCTTGTTGTCGTTTATCCGATCTCAAATGCAGACATGATTTTAAGTTTTTGAAACGCAGGCATACGCATGAAATTATATAATTATAAAGACAGTATAAGTCATTATAATCCGTAATTATGTCCCCACTGGATGCAACAAATGCCTTGTTTATAATGGGTTTTGTCTCGTCGCTCCGGGACACGGCATCACAGTATGGTAAGGGGCGTAACATTTCCGTCACACGCTTGAGGAATTCGGCCAATCACAACGCACTGGATAGCAGGCCAATCAGAGCACACCTCGCTTTTCAGAACAATGAGCTTTGCAAAAATCGACGCGTTTCAAAAAGGCGATGCATAGAGGAGAAACAATAATGTACATAATGTGAAAATAATGTTGTTGTTTAACCTTAAAAACCGATAAACACATTGCATAAACATTTCATTACACAAAATAATGTTTTTTTTTTAGCAACGTCATATGACCCCTTTTAAGAAATTAATATTGCTATTCAGCATGGAAATATCTAATTTATCTAAAATCACAGTAATTACTTCTATAATGTAACAAAGATTTCCATTTTAAATAAATACAGTTCTTTTGAACTTCTCTTTCATCAGAGTTCTGCTAAAAATATATCACAGTTTCTACAAAAATATTTAGCAGACACCCGTTTTAACCCTTTTAACACCCAATAATAATAAATGTTTGTTGAGCACCAAATCAGTATATTCAAATGGTTTTTGAATGATCATGTGACACTGAAGACTGGAGTAATGGCTGCTGAAAATTCAGCTTTGCCAACAAAATTAATAAATTACATTTATTCAACAGAAATCAGTTATTTTAAATTGTTTTACTGTATATTTGATCAAATGAAGCTTAGGTAAGCATGAGAGATAAGAAAAAATTTTTTTTTTTTTTTGCCAACCCCAAACATTTGAATGGAAGTGTAAATTTTAATTTAAATAAAAAATTAATTATGAATAAATGAACATATTAACTTTATGCATGGATTCTCTGGAAGCATTTTGCATAGTTAGCAGAAAATTTAACTCAACCAGCAGTGCCTTTTGCTTATTCGCTTCTTCTTTGGTCAGCAACAAAAGCTTTGATGATTTTATAAAATCATGTCTCTTCTGCACCCCGGTTCTCATCTTCACATTTGTATACGTGTTTGGCAAGATGCCACATTTGGCATTTTCGGTCTTCATAGCCCGCCAGTTCCCATTTCCCTGCATCTCCATCATGGCCGCAGCTCCCATTTAAATGGCTCCTACAAATAAATAACTTGATCGCCCCTCCAAATCCTTTATCCCCTGACTGAACACTCTAAAACAACAATCCTGGAACTTTTTCAAAGGGAAAGCGCTGACTGGCAAAATTCTTTCAATTGGATCTGCTCAGCGAACCTTTGGTGTGATCATCGCCTGCTTCCATGTCCCTTGGGATGGAGTCCTCCCAAAACGAGACTCTCTGTCATTATTGTCATCCATAATTGTAATGCAGCATATTTTTGGTGAAAAGACTTAGAAAAAGTATGTGTCAATTTCCTTGTCACCAGATAAGACACACAACTTAGCACAACTTAAGGAAACAAACCACTTAAAGAAAAAAATCACTACAGTATGAAAGAATTTACCATTGAAATTGACTATTCTTAACTATTGACTATTATTACAGGGTATAAATGTCAAAAGTATAGGTCACCCAAAATGTATATATATATATATATATGGATTAAAAAGGCTTGAGTTCACCTAGCCAAGAAAATGATAGCCCGGACAAACACACACATACTGCATTTAACTGTCAAAGGAATCCCACTGTTTACTTTCCAATTATGCCATTCACAATGCCAACAGTTTGTTCTGCAGGAACGGCAAAGAAACAGACAAAGCGCAACATTAGAGTCTATCGCTTTGCAAAAGATGTTTGAACCTGGTGGAAAGCCTCAAGATTTCTCTAGGCCTTACCCAGCTGCTGTTTACGAGGCAAGAAACCAAATTTGCCATATCTATGCCCATGGACAATTAATAAGCTGAGAGAAAAGGGTGACATAAATGGAATACAAAGGGAATGAGATGGTCTTGGCCAGTTTGCTTGGACTTCCACACTTCTAATGAGTGACTTACACTCAGCCTCCAAAGAGCAATAATGATGGCTAGAAAGGGCAGGTCTGCACTGCTGAAGAGTATTGGAGGCTTATCCGCTCCCACACACACCCCTCTCTGGCATTTCTAACCCACAATCAGACCCACGTCCAATTTCCAAGGCCTTATGAGTACAGCGTGAGAAAAGGATTTGAGTATTTTGGTTTTCTTCGCATTGGAGAGCAGATGTTGCAGCAATGACTCAAAAACTCTGCAATTACCTAATTTGCTATCAATATTTGCAACATGTTTCCCTTTCAAAGTGCTGTCAAAAATATATATTACTGCAATACCACACTGATTGTTAATTCAACAATTAATACTGACGACAATACAAACTCTTGACTACTGAATTGACAAGTCATTATCTAAAAGGCAATGGAAAAATTGAATAAAATGCTTTGGAGTGGCAATAAATTCCAGTACATGAAACCTGGACCTGCCAACACTGTATTACGTAAGGATTTCATAGACGTAAAGGGGATGTCGGTTCTTATAAACACACAAATGGAATGTAAACTGTAGAGCGGTAAGTAGGTGAAAGCTTGAGATATGCACTTTATACCCTCATCTGAGTCAGAATACCAAAGCACAGTCTGATACAGGCAGACCGGAGGGAAAACCTCCTGACCTCCATAAAACAACTCACTGTATACTGCAGGGCAAGATATGCTAGCAAATTTCTATTACCATTCTCCTATCATAAAATGCACTTCCTCTCTTGATATTGCACTACTTTTAGCCATGTTCCTTTCTTGAGAAGAACTGAAAGGTAGAAGTGAATAGTTGAATGGTGCACTGTTCCAAAACCTAGTCAAAACCTAAAAGGTATCTTGTTTTAGCCAAATGATAAGGAAACACTGGACATCTCCTTCATGCAATCACTGGGAGGAGCTCAGGGAAAAATAAACTCAAAATGGCAGACAAGAAACTTCTAAAAAATACCTCGTAAATAAAAATGGGCTTTTACATAATAATTAGGTGTCCTATGAATTACTTCAGAGTATCATGCTTGTTAGCTTAGCAATATGCTAACATCAAGCTCTTCATGGTGGTTATGTAGAAATGGAGATGGAGCTTCTGCCTATGTAGAATGTTCCAAATCAGTCACTTATGAGTTTCCATGATGGTTAGCAATGGTTACCCAAGCAGGCAGCTCACTATGTTTTGGAACAGTGCTAGGGTGAATGATGAGAGAGTTGCAGTGAAATTCACTTTTTCCACACCTATTATCTACAGGGGCTATAGAAAAACATCCATCTGACAGGCAGGGTATGACTACAGAGATAAGACACCAGGAAAGATATATGAATGCGCAAGTGAAAGAAATATCAAAAGGCATACAGGCAGAGGCGGACAGTAACTAAGTAAATTTACTTGAGTATTGTACTTAAGTACACTTTTTGAGTATCTGTACTTTACTTGAGTATTATTTTTTCTGGGAACTTATGACTTTAACTTCACTACATTTGAAAGACAAATATTGTACTTTTCACTCCACTACATTTCTATCAAGATCCTCAAAGTAGAAAGTCGTTACTCTGTAGCAGCTTTGAAAGTCAATGGGTGATTTTTTTCTTCTCTAAAAACTGTATTTTTTTTTTAGACGTACTAACAACCGTGTCGACTACATTAAATGATTTCCCAGCATTTTTTAACACTGACCAGTTGCAAATGTGATATTTATTTACAACAATTCAATAATAAGAAGTTAATATTGTGGTATATATTAGACACAATATTGTCTGATTTTGCTAAATTGTGTACGTGAAAATATTACCTATAAAGCCACAGATATTGTTGTGCATCTCCTAATAAAACACAATAGGTGTTGAACTTGAAGCAGGACTGCACAGACTGTTCTGTGTGTGACATCAAAGTACAGCGAGAGCGATTAGACAGCATTTTTTTTATTTTTGTTTTGATGCCAAATAAGCCTTGCTGTTGTAAAGTTATACAGCTACAGTTGTGTTTCTGGGTTTTAAAGCAGGTTTGATTTTTTTTTCTTCCTTATCACTCTGTATTTACAGGATTTCACTGTCCACTCTGTTCAAATGTGGATGAATGGCTACACATAGATGTGCACACACTGTCAGAGCTGTGTGAGATCACTACCATCCTGCTTTTGTGGGGGTGGGTAGGGGTGTTAAATATTTATTTATGTTTTGTGTTTTTCCCCATCGGTTTTTAACATTCTAAAAGCTCTTTACTATTAAATTACATTTACATTACATTTAGTAATTTAACAGACGCATTTATCCAAAGCGACTTACAAATGAGGACAATAGAAGCAATCAAAACGAGCAACAATATATAAGTGCAAATGACAAGTCTCGGTTAGCCTAACACAGTACACGTAGCAACGTGTATTTTTATTTACAATTAAATTAAGTATACTATTAAGTATTGCAAGTATTACATACAACAATAAAACAGTGCATTGACATAAAAAAGGAAATGTACTTTTGGTACTTAAGTACTTTTAAAAGCAAGTACTTCTGTACTTTTACTTAAGTAAAAATCTGTCTTTACAACTTTTACTAGTAATGGAGTAATATTTGACCAGCAGTATCTGCACTTTCACTCAAGTAATGGAGTTGAGTACTTTGTCCGCCTCTGCATACAGGTAGAAACAGAGATTCCTCTGCAAGTTAACCTCTCGGAGCAGGAGAATGCAAGGTGATGATAAACTGCCAATTTTGACACTAAACCTCAGTTTGAGCACCTTTAGGATAAAGACCATGATGAGAGAGACCCTTCAACTACATAAAGCACTCTGGAGAGGATTTGACACCAAACCTTCTCAGCAAACACATGCCTCATTCACTTTAAACATAGCATACTCAGTGGATGAGGCACATTCTTAAACAAGTTGTTACGGTCTTCCATATGGGCTTGGGGGAAGAAAAGGATGGACAAAGGCTGACAGCATACTTCTGGCAACAAGAACTCTTCCCTCAGGTCATGCATGCGTTCCCACGTAGACCCAAAGCATGCATTTGGGATTGAGCGAGGACTCCAACAGGCAATCCAATGAGTACTGGCCTAGATTTGACATACATGCTTCCCCTAATGTGCCCAGCGCAGCTGTTTCCCATGCTGAAATCGAAGCTGTGAGCTGGGAGTTTCGCTCTGCCACTGTTTAAACAATCAGGTTTCCTTGCTATTTGTCTTTTCCATTCTCTCAACATCCCTTCCCAGTGAGACTCTTTCTAGCTTCACTTTGCTATTGAGTGGCTCCATCACAATGAGCACATCTGAGCAGTCATCCAGCTCAGCGTCAAACCAATCTCCAGGCTTGTTACTCAGAACCAGGCTTTGTGAATAAGCAGCTGACCTGTGCAGGCTTGCATGGGAGAATCGGCATTGTGAAAAAGGAAAGGTCAAGAAACAATTAAGCACTGTTTGCACCTGGTATTAAAGTCTCAGGTGACCTGGTCACAAGTGGTCAACATTACTTTTTACACCTGGAAGTAAAGCTCTTGTTTTAGTGCAATGGATGATTGATAGGTAGGTAAGTGGTCCTGTCCAGGATTCATTCGAGCTGATTAGCACTTACACTACAAATGCTATGTGGTCACATGGGTTTTCAACTACCACCATGTATGGCTTGAATGATTCCATCGCAAAATGCTTGAGACACTTTACTACATCTGTATTTAGCACTGTCCACTTAGAATCAGATTAAGTGAAATGGACGTTAGTACTGGCTGTAAAACAGGGTCTTGGAGATTATGATTTGAGGAAGTTACAATGTTCACTTTTCCGAGAAGCTTTCCTTGACACCACCTCCCCAACACTTTCATGATTCGAAAAGTTCACTAAGGCACGGTAAAGGAAATCCATTTGAATTAAGTGTTTTAATCCAAGCTTTCTGAAGAAACAATCACGTTAAATAGTGAACACATTTAATTTAGGCTTTTAAGTATAGGACATTTGAGCTACTTTTTAAGCTAACTTTTACAATCTTAATACAAATCCTTTTGTATTTTTTGATTCATGATTCATTTTGGTTGCATTGATTCAATAAAGGAAAAGAAATCTGTCAGGCTTCATTAAAAATATCTTGACCAAACCAAACACTGGAATGAATAAACCACTCAATATTGTCCAACCTCAAGTGGTCTGCTATTTTCTAGGTGTGTACTTTGACTTTTTGCCATGCAAAACTTTGAATTTGACAGATTTCACAGTCTTAACTTGCCCGAACTTCCTGCAACTGCCTGGCACCTGTTTTGTTTTCACCTAATTTGCATAAAATTCAGCATTTCCCAACTTTTCCTGAATCTCTCATAGAGAATGGTTTGAAAATACGTGCTCCTGCTCCTGCTTCAGTGGTTAAGTAAGGCAACACCAACCTACTTGATGATTGAAGCACACTCACAACATACAAGAGGGTGCTAAGGCAGCTTCATCTGACTGTGTACAGTAGGAAAGTAGTGTGGTATTGAAGAGTACACACTGAGGTAACTTCAGCCACCATCTGGAAGTCTTACTCACACTGCTGGAATCCCGGGATTGACGGATCAGGGGTTTGTGGTCAAGGATTAGAGTCGCGTTTATTCATCACTTCCGTTAACAATAACTGTCTGACTCACCAAGTTACTGATACTAATCTTAAAGGTCAATACACAACATTTGGAAAAGTGATTCTAAAGGAGTGTTTGTGTGCACATTGTCAAGTTACACATACCTCATTTCTTAAGCAAACCTCACTGGAAAGTGCCATGCAAGATGAGTTTGGTTAAAAAGCATTTGATTCACTGTTATGGAAAGTATGATTCTACGCAATGAAGGAAAAGCTCCTAGTCCTAAGAGACCATGTTCTTTTTCTACATATAATTCTGCCCATTTCTATGACATCATCTGTAATGTATTTTAAGTGCAGAAATGGTGCATTTCGGACAGGTGATGCTCAGGCCAGACAGAGCCAGTTGCTCATATGACACAGTCATGAAATAAGAGCCTGAAGCCAGAAGGCAGACTATATCCAACACTAATAATGGCAACATCATAGGAGGTGCCTGGGCTTGACAGCATGACTCAGACAGTTTGTTGACAACTTGATGCCATACGACCGAAAATTAAGAGAGTGGGCAGAGTCAATTAAATATGAACTACCTACCTTGACATCGTGCTCAAGTTAGTCTGATTGCATATACTAACTCGGTTTTAATCAAGTGAGCTGATACCATCTTAATTGTCCTAATGATGTGTGTGGGTGGGCCGAATGTGTGAGCGCATTCCAGAGGAAGCAGCTTTCCCTACTTGTGGGGGCCCAGATGGCACCTATAGGAGAACTCTCCCCTCAATTATCACCCCAGCAGGGGAACCAATAGAGCTCCTGCACTTGCAGACCACCTATGTACGAAACCCCAAGGTTTCAATATTGCCTCAGACCACACGGTCACCACACTCCAATTTACACCATCAAAACAACCCGGAGGAGCTACAGTCCCACTGTTTCAGCCTGGAATGTTCTGTTCTGACAGCACCCCGTGTTTATGGACCTTCACACAATTATGTCACAGAGGATAAAACATAGGTCGAAAAATATGGGTCAGAGAGTTCTTACAAAAGCTTGTGTTTTAAAAGGTTTCAGTAAAAGATTTCAGCAGTAAACAATTCTATTATCATTATATGAGTTTCACTGAACATATCTTGCTCCATTTAACTAGAAACTGGTAATTGGAATAGGGGTGGTCAGTAAGATTTTATTCAATAAGGACACATTACATTGGTCAAAAGGGACAGAGAAGACATTTTTAATTGAGCAAAAGATATCAAATAAATGCCATTCTTTCATTCTGTTCTTCCAACAATCCTGGAAAAAGTATCAATTTCACACTAAAATATTAAGCAGCACAACAATTTCAACACTGATAATGATATAAACATGTTTCATGAGCACCAAATTAGCATATTAAAATGATTGCCAGTGACACTGAAGACTGGAGTAATTGCTGCTCAAAATTCAGCTTTGCAGTAATGTTGTCAAAAGTACCGACCACGATTCCATCGTGCTGAATTTGTTCCCCGCTAACTTTGCGGGCACTGTTGAGCAGATTCTCACACCGCTGATTGGCCATTGTGTTCATGTGCTCAACAGATATGCCTGTGATTGGCTACAACGATCATCGCTGATGCACACAGGAGTGTTTTGGTAATCCCTCTACAGCGTGATCCAAATATTCGCACTAGACCAGTTCCCTCCGATAGACACTTTCAAAAAACTGGGGCTTCTAACACTCCCGTGTGATTCTGTGTGAGCACTCAGTGAAGAGCGTGAAGCAATGATGATTGTAGCCAATCACAGTCATATCTGTTGAGTGCGCGAACACTATGGCCAATCAGCGGTGTTTAAAAATCCGCTCAACAGCACTCAAAAGTTAGCGGGAAATAGACGTTTTTAAAATTTCACTACACTACTTTGTAGTCATAAAAATAAATTGTATTTTAAAATAGAAATGTGTAATTCACATTATTACCGTTTTAACAGAATTTTTTATTTTTGAATATGATATCTAAAATATGCAGTATTCATGAAGTGAAAACACCTGGATGACCTGCTCCATCTGAAATTTTCAAGTGTCTAGCCTGTGGACACTTTACTAACGCATAAAGCCACGGGACCAGAGGAGCCATCAGATTTTAAAAATTAAAACAAGTCAAAGTAAATTTAAAATAAAACCTGTATACCTTAAGAGTTCTATTTCTCTGTTTTACATCGAATTCAGAACACACTATGAAAGTACAGTAATTCAGTCTTTGTTCTTTATCTGAAAGATAATGCATCCATTCATTCTTGCACTTTTTTAGGTAAATGACAAACGCAACTGAAATGAACTACTGGAGACTACAGACATCAGTATACATCATGTGACACCGTTTTTATATAGATCAACAAAATAAAGGAAAACACAGTTGACCCAATACCTTAAAACTGGCCAGCATAAGCCTGTGTTACAAATCTAATCTTCATAGCCTTTTTTTGTTGATAACAAATAAACAAACATGGCAGAGCAATTTAAGAGTCTAAAAATACAGCAGTGTTTCCGGTAATAAGAGCTTTATGGCGACCTGCACTTTGGAGACCGAGAGCAGCTCTAGTTCCCCCAGACAACAGCTGAGCGTGAAGTTGCTGAGGCCAGTGGCAGAGCGCAGGGGAAAAGCTGTTTATTTATAACAGGAAGGGACTCTGTACTGCAGCTAGCTGTCATTTAAGAAGAACTTCCTTTCTTGTCTTGGTGACGCTGTCCTCTTTCCAAAGAAACCTTGGCAAAGTGACTGAACATACTTTGAAGAGTGATGCCACAAGGCTCCAGAGAACCGAGACAGAGGATAGACACAATCAAACGGAATAATGTTCATCATAGCAGTGGACGTGTCAAGGATGTGTCAAGATGAGAGCACATAGGTTTATGAACGTTTGACAGCAATACAGTGACAGTAAGCCAGTTCTGGAGAATGTTACAGAGCGCTTTGGACAAATAAAGTTTAAAGTGCAGGACAAGTCGCACTATTTTCAAAGACATTTTCTTGAAAACTCTCCCTGTCAGCTATTGGTTGGACAAACAGAAATCTCCACCCCAACTCTTGCGATTGGCTGAGCCAATAATCTTTGCAGAAGATTCAAAGTCATATAGTTTCAAAACAACACGAGGAAACGATGAAAGCATTTTCATTTTTGGGTGAAGTTTATTAATACAAGGATAGAAGAGTAATTTAAAGGAAAATTGACCTTCACCTTATAGTAAACAACATCGCCTAGTTTCCAGTTGTAAATGAGTGCTCTTGAATGAATGTGTTTAAGAAACAGCAAAACAATTGAATTCATATGTAGAGTATGAACATCCAAGCCTTGCTCATAGCATGCAGGGCAAATGATCTGAAGTAAGTTGTGGCAGATTATTGACAATTCTCATGGAGCTCTGGTTTCTCACAAAGCCAGCGTTGGTGACAAACTTCCGATCCTTATTCTCATGACTGTCGGAGCTAATCTGGCACCACCTGTTGTCTTGGCTTTAGACCCCACTGTGCTGTGTTGTGCCAGGTCAAAGACAATTTAATAAGAGCTGCATTATTAAATGCCACACGCTGACATTCATCACAAAATGTAGAAGTATAGTCATTCCAAACAATGAAAGTCAATGGAGTTCAGAACAACGCTGGCAGTTTCAAAATATCTTCTTTTGTGAGAAAACCATGTCTGATACAGTTTATTCGGAAGACAATAACGAAAAAAAATATCTGACTGAAACAAAACAACATTCTTCTGTGATTACTTAGTATATCACGCCAGCCTGCCAAGAGAGGTTTAAAGTTGGATAACCACTTGCAGTCTGTTCTCGAGGTCATAAGTCCCGGTTCTATTCAAGACAGCCATGTCATAACTAACTCGGATTTGGCCGCGTGGCTTTGTGAGGGCTTTGGAATGGTCAGCAATGACAGCATTTCGGGCATTTGATCACATGGACTATAGACAATGCCATTTAGTTCTTAAGCTAGTCATTAGCAGAAGGGCTGTTTGGGGGAATTAATAAACAGTGAGTGACTTTTGGCTTGATCTGACAAGTTTCTGAATCTCAACCTGTATCAGTTTAAACCTGTCTTTGTTTTGAAATGATATTTGTTAATGAAATCTAGACGATCCTCAACACACATTGAGGGGTCACTGAACATTTGTTCATGCCAGATCAGCCTGGCTACTGAAAAACACGAACCAGCTGTTTTCATTCACTCATAATTACATGAGTATGACAAATAAAGTGGCAGCAGAAATCTGGTGCTCCTCAAAACAAACAACAGATGCTGTCTTAAATAATGAACACACTCGAAGCCTCTCGGTTATTAAATGAATAATTCAACCCAAAATAAAATTTCATTATTTACCCACGTTGTTTCAAAATTTGGTGGGGGGGGGGGGCAAGACAAATAATAATAAAAATAATCAAATGCAAATCAAAAAATTAAATCCATTAGAATAAAAATAAGCACATAAAACATAATACATAAAACATGATAGTTCAAGCTTGAACCGGAAGCACGCTTCCCGAAAGATGAATAAAGTTATGCTTGTCAGATTTTGTCACATAATTGCATCCACAATAAAAACTTTGTTTTACATAATATATACTGTATACATTTATTATATATATCTATATAATATTATATATATATATTATAGATTCTGCACACCCACACACAACCAACACACAAAATATATATACTGCAAATATATTTTATATACACTTAAATTTTCATTATATTTTAATATTTTATATAATAAACAAATTTTTCTTAAATATATAACATGCATGTTGGTGTATTTACATATACATAGCAACTAGACACAGTACACATATATTATGTAAACAACATTTGATTTTGGATGCGATTAATCACGATTAATCATTTGACAGCACTGATAATATTATAACAATCAATATTAATATTAACATGATCAAATTTATATTATTCCATTTAATTTCATGTAATATAAATAGTATTGTGGTGCTTTAAATGTAAATAACACATAATTTATAATTAACATTTTTAAACCGGATTCATTTGATAATCAATTTTGGGTAACTTATCCTCTGAGAATCACAATGCCGAGAACTGACTGTGATCAGCAGCCTTGAAAGAGTGTGGCAAGCTGATATCTCTTATAAATCAGAGGGTGTGTGCTTTAGAATTTGCAATTTTGAGATAAAGAAATTAGCTGTAATTACAACAAGCCTGATCAAAAGTTCCCTAAATGCAGTTTGTGCATGATTTGCATTGTCTTAAAAGCACATTCAAGAGAATCAAAGAGGAAGTTCATCTGATCAAAGGGGACACTTAGTGGTCTCACAGCAAGCTGCTGCAGGCTTCAAAGACCTGATTTGGCCCACACTTGGAATATAAAGCCCCAGTGAGGTAGCCTGATTAAGTATGAATGAAATTTGCTCTGGCAGGTAACACGCAGGGACCAGAAGATGCTACAGCTCTACTGACCCCTTTCGCACCCTGACTGTAGGGTTTGTGTGGCCGGACAGATGTGACATTCCTCTGGGAGGTAAAAATATCACTCAAGCCAAGTAGCTGAAGGTGAAATTTCATCCTACTATCAAACCTTGTCAAAAATGGCTGTGAGCAAGATTAAATAGTACTGGGACAGAAAACAAGCCAACTAGGAAGCTAAGTGCTTGCATTTGATGCATAACACCTGTGGTTTTAAACAACAAGTCATTTATTATCAGTTAAATTGTGATTAGGGTCACCAGTCAATATAGAAATGACAACTGATCCTCAACTTTCTTGCAGATTTGAAGAAAATGCATGAGTTTAGAAAGCGTAATACCAAAGGAAATTATTTACAATTTTATAAATTAAATTTATTAATTTAATTATGCAAATAAATGCAGTGAATAAAAATGCGGCCATAAAAGGCTCCATTAAGGTCTTATAGTCAGTGTTTTTTACTTTTTTGGCAATACACTGTGGCCACATTTCATTAATTCATTAATTTTTATAAAATACTACTGACAAAACTCATATTGTGCATCTTCAACTACACGTTTTCATATGAACAACCAGTAAATAACTACAATGATTCATTCTCACAGTTCGAGTTTGATTTACCAAAAATGACGACTCATTGGAATCAATCATTCAGGAATCAAACTACTTTAGTTCCGCTGCATGTTTTGGATTTGCTATGAAGAATCGACTTGAAGAATCAAATTATTAGTCAAGAAATCAAACTACATGGGTTGAACTGTATGTTCATAAGAATCATTCACTCGAGAGTCAGACTACACTGGTTGCTCCAAGTAGTCATTGCTACCAAAGGGTAGGGTTTCAAATATAAAAAAAACTGAGAAAGAGAACGTATGTGGTCTACATGCTTTAATTTACACCCAGCAAAGTTATAAACATTTCTCACTGTACGCTCTGTGTTTCACATACAGTGATGGATATTTTATTTTTATGAGCAGACGCTAGTGGTTCAAGTGGAAGCCATGGTTGCATATGTACTGAAAGCCTCTTTTGTTAGACCTCATGTCTACAGCCTCAGAATCATGATTGAAGGTTCCTGACATCTCAGCTCAATACTGTACATTTAGCTAGCAGCACTGCGCTGCAGTTGGGGTTATTTCTGGCCACACATCAGTAAACATTTCTGTGGTGAAGGTGTTCTGGGAACAGCCGTCAATGCTCAGCAGTTCAGACCACCACATCAGCATAAACTCTGAAAAATACTATAAAAAATGGGGGTGAGATTCAGGTAATCTACAAACAGGTCACTGTTTTAGCAACCACATGGAAAAGATACATGGCAAACATCCTTCTAACATCTAGCTACATAACCTGCTTGCTTCCTTTCAAAGTTTGATAGAACATCATCAACTCAATGTACAACTTCCAAGTCCATTTATTTACTTTTTGTAACTTTTTTCAAGATTTTTTTGACCAACAAAAAGTTTAAAAGAACAGTATTTAATAGAAATAGAATCTTTACTGACACTTTTAATCACCCTTTGTTGAATAAAATAAATTATTTGGGGGGAAAACCTTACTGAGCCCAAACTTTTGAAGGGTACTGTATATGAACATTCCTGCAGCCAATTATTTCGCTTGTGCATGTGAGAGGGGATCAGGTGTCCACTTTGTCTGCTTGAAATGCTTGGCCTCTGATTGGCTCATCCTAGCTCCATTCTCTGTTTTAAATCCTTGGGTTTAGCCTCCCCTTGTCACCCACTGACAAAGGATCAAGGAGTTGGCTGGTCAGAATCTGCAGGATTATCTCCGAACTCTGGAGAATCTTGAGGCCCTAGAAACACTTCCAACAAATGCGAGAAGAAACTAAAGAAGATTCTTCTTACTTACATTGAATCTCCTGTACGCTTCCAAAGGGCTCGGAGACGACAATGAGAATGCAACTCGAAGCTGAAAGCCTGATACGTACAAACCGTCTGAACTATTATTATTTGCGAATCATGCAACTTAGACATCAGAAGAATCAACAACAACAGTAAGAGAAGGATTCCACTTCAATTGGGCCAAAAAGACAGATGTCTTGTTTCAATGAGCTTTAACAGCTGTCCGCTTTATTAGCTTTAAAGTTTGATTTATTGTAAAAGAGTGGAGAATATTAAGGAATATTAGGGGAAAACAGCATTTGAATGAGTCTACTAATTAAAACACAAACAGAGTTTTTGATAAAACATCAACCTTTTGTAACAAATCAATATCTGCTTACATTTTTGAAACTTAATTGGGACAAACCAATACTATAACAAAATTCCCAGCTAGTTGACACATGGCAGCCATGCCTCTGATGAACCTTTGACACCATGAAAAAAAAACTATAAACTTCAAAAAAAGCTTTGCAGAGGTTACAAGGCAAAACCTACCTATGGACCTTTTTGTGTCCTTCAGGGAGTCATTTATTGTTCCAGGTTGAGTAAAGACTGCTTTACCACAAAAGTGCCCAAACAATTGTCTCTTTAAAACCCACTAGATTGCGTAACACCATATGTTTCCCATTTAATAGCAGCTGTTACGCATGTACTTCAAACTCAAATTATGACAAAATAAACATACTTTAAGGCAGTTTACTCCTCCTTGTATGGACCCTGGACACATAAAAAGCATGTCACATCAACAAATACATCCATTCTCTCAGTTAGACAACGCAGCCAGATCCCAAGTAGTACAAAGTGAAGACAATGGATATATGTTGGAAAGGGCTTTGATTTTAATTGAAAAATAAAAAAAACTGTAAGGCTGGAGATAAATCCATTTGTCCAAATTAAGCTAGCTAGGTTTTAATTGAGCTGGTGTTTTACATTGATTTTTAATGGCCAGAGCCTGATTTAAGTGTTTAACCCAACTTAATCCAATGGTAGGCAATGTTTCCAAAAAGTTGTAATGACTCAAAACAAGCTGAGCGATAAAGTAACCAAATGAGATTTTCAAAGTATGTCTAAATTCATTACATGTCTTCAGCTACCTTAAAAGACAGATGCATCAGCTCTGATTTTACACAGGGCAAACTTAGTACAGCATATCCAATGTTTTCCCAGAGGATACAAAGCCATTTAAAAGTATCTTGTATGCTAATCTGAAGTGTGTCTACATTAGCTAGTCTCAAAATACTGTGTAATGCAACCATCTGTTCTTAACTGTGATAAATATATCGTTTATACACAGCCTGCAGAAAAAAAGGTAAAACACTGTTTGTTCTGCTAAATTCACTCTGAATTTAAATCAAGTTTAACTAACTGAAGTTTATGCCAACGTTGTGTAAAAGGTTTCTGACAAAAGAATTGTATCATACATAGGGATGGGCATTTCGGGAAATTTCTCATTTCGATCATCGATAGGTTTCAAAAACGATTAATCTAGTAATCGGGGGCGAGGCTTTTGCAGGGGGGCGGGGCATGGCCGTAATGGAGATAATGAAAATATCTAAAGACTATTGTGAAAATGAATGTTAAAAATAAAAATATGACATGAAAACCTGTCTATGAAAACATGAACACATGATTAGGACATGTTAGATTATGATTATGATGAAGCAATGTTATTAATAAAGAAGCATCTAAAAAGGAATAGCTGCCTGAGGTGAAGAGTGACTTTATGCCAATAAACTGAAGCTCATTCTATGACACATCCTATGATAAATCAGATAACTTCGATACATAGCAGACGTAACATTACAACTTGTATCTCCACAATAGGATGCTAAGTTATGCGCTAGACAGAGAAAGAGAGAGAGAGCGAGCTCCTGCCGTGAATGCTTTTTCATGACAGCGCGCTGAAAGATGGGCAAGGACAGCATTTACTATAGATTTCAAATAAAGTTTTCATTATAAATGTATGGCAGATTTGTGTTATATTTTCATCTACGTTAAGTGTAATAGTTGTAATTAAGTTTTATTTTTAAGTTAAGTTTTAAGTTTATTAAGTTTTATTTTCCATAAATCGCCTGCGCGTTTTCAAAGTTTTTGAATTATGCCCACAAATATGACGAAAATTAGTATGGCTGCATTATTATAACATCAGTAATAATAATAATAAAAAACATCTAAAAGCAATATAATCATTATCGGGCATTGCATTTGAGCATGAAACTAATCACTGATATGCAGCGCTTTCAGCATGTAATAAATGTTCATGTTAATTAATCATACGTAGGCTAGCTATTACAACTTTCATCTGAAAAATTATTTGCCAATGCAGATGTGAGCTTGACCGAAAGTGTAACTCGGATTGCGCTTTAAAAACACGAAAGTACAATAAATTCACATTCTTAGACTACATTAGTGTCACTATTGTCTTTGACAGTCTGTCCTTCAGTGAAGAAGCAGTCTTTTCATATAGAGCATCTATTCTTGCCGTGACTGTTTTGCGTGATGGAATGTCATACTCGGGCTCAACGTAATGCATGAAATCTTTAAATCCTTCTCCGTCGACGAAACTAATGGGCAGCAAATCTTTCACCACCATTTCAGCAATTAGCTGTGTCATCTTCTTGGTTCTGCCTGCGTTGCATTTTGGTCTAACGGCAAATGATGCAATGCTCGTCTGAGTTGCCGCTCTGTTATCGCCAGACATTTTATGTGCAAATGTTAGATGATAGCGCATTGTACTTGTTGTAGATTTGTGTGACAGCATGGCGCTGCACAGCTTGCACTGAACTGTATTTTCATCGGTCTTCTCAAAGTGAAGCCAGACATCACTATGTGACTTTGAGGCCATGATTCTCTCTCTTCTCACATATTTTAATGCATCCTGTGGCAAGCTAACCAATCAGAGCTCAGGGCGCCACCCAAAGTGCTGCTATAACCAATCAGGAAAAAATAAATAAAAAATTTGATCATAGTTTACATGATCGATCATCGCTGTCACGGTCGAGTACTCGAGTACTCGATCACTGTTGCACATCCCATACATCGAACATATTTTGTGACTCTCATACATTTTCGTATTGATAATGTTTTTATTTAACAGACGGCCGACCAGCCTCTAGAGAATATATTAGCTAAACATGCAATTATTGAATTATTTCCTGACAAGGACTACAGGAGTAATGCCCAGATGGTAACTCTCATGCTTTGTAAACTCTCGCTGCTATCAAGGAGTAAAGGTGAGCAGGATAAAGGGAATATTGGCAGAACGAGGGTTACTTCTAGACAGACTTCGAAAAAAATATATTACAATACATTGGCTAATGGAAATCGCTACATTTACTTGGCCTGTCCCATTCCTCTAAACATACAACAAAAAATTGGCAGTAATGGATGACTGGATGTTTGTTTGGTTTAAGGCATCTGCTTAATGGCTCACTGGGAGATTTCAAAAAGGCACTGGAGAGCAAATTTGTTCAGTGAGACACTTAATGAATAGAGGCTTTTGCATTCCCCATATTGAGTTACATTAAATGCCTTTAGCAAATGAAGCATTCAACAATAAATAATTTTAGCATCTGAAATCGCTAACAATGATGTTTAGGTGGTAGATGTACTGACACCACCGAGTATACAGTGGGTAACAACTCTGTTGTCCAGGATGGCTGCTCGAGGAAAGAATTCCTCCAAAATGCACCACGCCTGTTTGATCTCATGCAACGAAAAAGCCTGATAAAGCTCCCAGACTAAAATTAAACATAACTCCTTCAAGCCTTCCTTCCTAAATCGTCCAATAAACATTCACTTAATAATGAAGCTAGAAACAATAACAAAGCACAAAACCAGTCAATTGTGTTAAATAAACAGACAGCTAGAAGGAGACTTACAAGGATATTAACTACGTATTCATCATGCATTGAGCCAGGAATCTCTAGGTAACAGGAAAAAGGTCAAACATACAAACCAGAAGCTATTGAAAGACTTCTGACCTTCCATTTAAGGAATACGCCAGACTTTTAACTTCTCACAGTAACAGCCATACCTCCAGCTCAACATCTGTGTGGCAGGGGAGTTATCGCACTATAAAGGAAAGCGAGGGGCCTTACCTGCCCATTCATTGGAAACAGATGTGAAGCATTTCATTTCCTTCTGGTTAATTACAGGCACACACACACAAATCAAGATGTCCATGAGTAAAGGCTCCCAACAGATAATTTAGCCCTAAGTGCTGTCCCACAGAGTTTTTACATTACATAAAAATGCCACTGAACAGTTCATAGTGGCATGATCAATCAGTATCATGCAGACTCATAATTTGACCACAAAACACTACAAATCTGCATGTTTTCTAGTCAGGTAAATTTGGATTTCATATTGACTAAAGTCACCCTTCTGGCCTTCTGGGCACTTTCTGTTCTTTTCCTCGCCAAATAAAATAATGAGCAATTATGGCATATCTCATTCTGTCGTATCATGTCAAAAAACATAGCAAAGGCTAGTAATTAAGACCGTATCCATTCTTCTGTTTCTATAGTCTCAGCACTGCAGGTTTTCGCCACAAAAGAAGAAAGTGGATTAAACTTGTGCTTACAGGCAAGTCTTGCACCCGTGCCAAGGAATTTGACTCCGCAAGTCTTTCCTCCGTGCCAGATCTCAATGGTAGTGTGCCCCTGACACCACCCTTTGTGCCCATGTCAAGACCACAACAGAAGCCTGGAGGTAGCGCCAAGACTTTGAGTTTCCAGCGGCTAGAAACCTACTCTACAGCAGCAGGACTTCTGGTTAGTCATCAATCACCACTGGAAGGGCTGTTTAATTATCTGGTTTAAAGGATAATGGCTTTTGCTGGCTCTATGTTGTATGTCATTATAAAGTCCAGTGTAATTAAGAACCTCTGGTTTGAAATGTCGCTCCCTGTTGCCGCTCGCCAACTGCGGGTAGTTGCCATAGGAACACAATGTTTATTGTTTGGACATCTATATTATATTTTCATGTTCCACATTATTCTGGTACACATTTACATTTGATCAGTTCTTGCTTTCCCTGAGAATCAGACACATGACCTTGGCATTGTTAGAACTATGGTCTACACTTTAAGATAAGGAAAGCTCACTTCACATTTAAATTGAATAACGGTTAAGTGGAATTATCTTCATTTCATAAAATATTCAAATATTATCAAGATAAAAATCAAAGATGATAATTACAGGCTAGTTAAAATCATAGATGGGCAATAAGAGTCAACAAGCTTGTTCTACTTCAAAGATCATTTACCGTCTGTTGATGTATTTTTGTGGGCAAAATCTACATTGGTCACAACATTTCGCATAAATTTCACTAATGGGACACTAATTTTTGAAATATACCTTGCCTATATGGCAAGGAGATGACTCTAAAGACAGTCACTGACAGGATGAAATTGCAGTTTCGGTGTTTATGTGTGGGTGGAGGCAAAATTGCACTAGGC
Organism: Sinocyclocheilus anophthalmus; assembly: GCA_018155175.1. NCBI lineage: Eukaryota > Metazoa > Chordata > Actinopteri > Cypriniformes > Cyprinidae > Sinocyclocheilus > Sinocyclocheilus anophthalmus. The sequence continues at coordinate 159,431 of JADLZN010010535.1, forward strand.
CAGTTTAGTCTGAAAACCACGAATATGTGTTCAAACCAAGAACAGTTTAGTACGAGCATGATACTGTTACAGTTTTTCAAGTCATCTATGCCCACAAGACGTGGATCATCGGTCTACTGTTAGCGATGAGTCAGATGTTGCATGAATAAATTTTTCTACATTTTTTCGTCTGGTTTCTAACACTATAACAACGATCAACTCATGCAAAGATAATAAACTTGCGTGAGCTATGATTCTGATAAAACGACAGTATAACACTACAGTGCAGAAAATATTGGAATAGGATTAAGTACACTTTTAAAATAGGGTCTGGTATGCATTTAATGGTAACAACAGAGGCCAAAATGATGTGCTGTGGTGATTTAAATCTGGCAAAGTACTTAAACACACAGGATTCACATTCCTCCTTTATCAGACAATAGCTTAGGTTTCTTTCCCACTGTTCATGCCAGCATTTATCTCACTTGCGAGTAGGTCAAAAACACTGTAAACTTTGATCATACAGCAGCCCCAAAGCGGTTGTAATGGATATAGGAAGGGATAGATATATCAAAACAGGTTTAAATAAAGTGAGCAAAGGCACACCATCAGCTACTCCCTTGCCGTTGAATAAGAGCACATAGTTGAAAGTCTGTGGTATCTGCACCAATCAAAACGCGCCTTACGCAAACATAGTGGTCTGCAATAACAGGTTTCAGAGTGGGATTGTATTTTTTCCATTAGAGGACTTTGGCATGAAATATGCAGCCTGAAACCATCAGTGGCAAAGTTCCTACATGGAAAACATTGCAGCAAAGCACTGAAACTTCTGGTCATGGAAATATAAATGAGAGATGAGAAGTTTGCAGTGTGGGATGTGGTTTTGGCACCATCAAGAGCAGGTGGCTCCCTAGTAATTTCATCATTTCTAGTTTGAACATGTTTGCTCTTATAGTTTGGTACCAGGTATGCTTGATACTGATCTGAGCATGTGGCTGCAAATGCAAGGATCACTTGAACCAACTGCCTGACACTTGCATTTGCACCTGACATTATATGGATACATCACTATCTACCTTTTCTTGATTGAAATGCATTATAAAAGCAGTAAGGAAATATTGGGCAAGACTATGATATAATTCTGAAGGGGAATAACTAGATACATTGGGAGAGAACACAAAAAGAAGTGAAAATCTAAAGAAACACAAACAGTTGAGTCAAAAATCCACCAGTGAAATCACTAGTTTTATTGAAAATAAATGTACGGAAAAGCTCAATTTAAAAAAATTGTGAAAAATATTATATCACCCCCAGCTCTTAATGCATCGTTTTTCCTTCTGGAGCATCGGTGAGCATTTGAACCTTCTGTAATAGTTGCATATGAGTCCCTCAGTTGTCCTCAATGTGAAAAGATCTCAAAATCATACAGTCATTGTTGGAAAGGGTTCAAGTACACAAAATGCTGGAAAGCCAAAGAATTTGTGGGACCTGAAGGATTTTTCTGAAGAACAGCAGGCAGTTTATCTGTTCAGAACAAACAAGGGAACAACTATCACAAAAAAAAAAAACATCTGTGGATCAATCAGGTAAGAACACAGTATTAAGAATCAAGGGGATGTAAACTTTTGAACGGGGTCATTTTTATAAATTCTACTATTACTTTCTCTTGTGGACTATATGTAAACATCTTTTATGTAAAATATCTTACTTAGGTTCCGTACTAACTAAACAATACCATTGTAGCGTCTCGACCAATCTGACACCCTAATTTTAATTTGATTTAACAAATCAATTATTCATTAGATTAACAAATCGTCACAGTCCCCTCACTCAATTATCTGGATGCCAGGATGTCTGCTGAACACCAGGCGCTCTGGTCACCACACATGATATCACTGGTTTTATGACCCCCCAGGAATGTGAGAAGGATAGTCCACTCTTTGTCCCAAGGAAAAGCAGAATAGAAATGGACTGTGTTCTAGTTAATTCA
>JADLZN010010535.1:161569-392301 GCA_018155175.1 Sinocyclocheilus anophthalmus
TAACCTTACCATGTTTAGTATCTATGATTTCGCCTTCTGATGATCTAAACAAGATTTTATATTATATGTTGGTACATAGGCAAGATATATTAGGGCCCTGAGAATCGTTAGTAATTTCGATTTAAATCCATTTGCAAATTACCATGCTTAGAAAACAAAGGGTCGTAAACCCTCCAGCAAATTGCCACCTCCCGCTCGGAAATTCCAATTTGCTCATTGGACAAGCCCATCTTGAAAGGCGGAGATCTTCTCCGACCTTAAAGGCCCGGCTCCAGGGACCCGCCCCAGTCGGTGGTTCGGTCAGAAGCAAAGATGAAGATGTGAGAAAAACGCTTCAGGATACCAAAGCATCTGTGCCAGGCCTTTTCTTCGGCCTAGTCCTTTCCATTCATCAAGTGACACTGACTCAAACTGGTTCTTCTCATCGACCCGAATTCAGCAAAAGATCTACGGGAAGCTTTAAGATTTGAATCAGGAATCTCTTTCAGACCGCCGAGATTCGCTAAGTATCAAACTTAGTCTTATTAATTGATACATTAGTTATCAGTTGCACCTTTTTAACAAAAAAAAAAAACAAAAAAAAAAAAGAAAAAAAAAAAGGTGGGTTTAAACTCAGAATCTGACGTATCCCTGAAGGCTTTGATCTGTTGAATATACATGCAAAGTGTTCCATAAAATCCATTCTTTATGCCTCTTTCTATGCTGAGTTAAACTTTAACCCTTTCCTATACCAACTGTATGTGTGTGTGTGTGTGTGTGTATGTGTATGTTAGACCGGCTTAATGTGTTTATGTAGTATGTTAGACTAGTTTAAGTGTTTATGTAGTTAATAAAACCTTACTTGTATCACACTTGACGTGTTCATTGTTTACTCATAACCGGAGTCAATAATCATGCCGATTTACGTTACAAACTTATAGAATTCTACAGTAAGAAAGTTATTTCCTTTAACCAGGAATTTAACGTTCTTGAATTGACCAGACGGTTGACCCTGAGTGGTCAGCTAAATATCTACAATGGATCTAAAATATGAATAGTTAATCATAACTAGTTATGGTTAATTATTCATATTTCCCCATGAGCTAATTCGCTACACTTCAATGAAGAAAACACGGGATAATCCAAAATAGGAGCGGAGCAAACACACATAAGGGCCTTTCGCACCGCGGGAACCTTTTCATAGTACCAGAACTAATTGTGGAACTACCCACTTTTTGGCGTTTTCGCACCGCCGGAACTGGGTGCGATTTTAGTACCGGACTGCCTTTTTCGAGAACCAAATTAGCTCCTACTCCGGAGCAGGGTCTAACCAGCACAACTGGTACTAATCGTGACGGAAGTAGACATTGATTGGCCAAACGTGTATGAAAACGCCATCACCCGCCATGATTTAAAACGCCGCGTAAACATACTGTAAACATTGTGTCAACTTATTTCGCAAGTATGAGAACAGCTATAGATGGACGGACGCTGAAGTGCAGGCACTTGTAGCACTGCCAGTTGTCGTTGGAGATTCTTAGTCCTCCTTTCTGGTCTTTCAATCGCTTTACGTATACGTCGACTTTCCATGTCCATTATTGTGAAACCCGCGAGACACAACAAAAACACAGCTCCGATCACAGCGTTCTCCATCCTCCTGTTGTTATTCTTTGTTTCTGTTGTTGAACGCCGTGCACAAATGACGTCGCTGTCGACCGGCTTACGTCACTTCTTAGTACACACTCTCGGTGCGAATGCAACCCTTTAAATGGTACTGGGAAATAGTTCGCGCAAAATCATCCCAGTACTGTACATTTAGTTCTGGAACTAAAGCAGTGCGAAAGGCCCTATTGAAACAAGTAGACCCGACAAACACTGAACACAAAGGCAGAGACGTAAATACAAAGGATAATTGGGGAAACACAGGTGCATACAATCATAATCAACTCAAAGGAGGGGGGGGGGGGGGGGGGGGGGGGTGGGGTGGACAGGAACAGGACCAAATAAGGACAAACAGGAACAGAAACAGGGGCAAAACAATGACACAGACTGTCCAGAATCCTGACAGCAGTATTGTAAAGTCTGATTCATTCTGGTGAATCGGGTCAATCAAAATGGTCTCTCATATGTGATGCTATATGACTGTTTGTAGTGAATCAGTACATCCCAAATGATCCTCCCGTTCAAGTGCTGGTCAGTCTGATTCATTATAGTAAATCAGTTCATTATAAATTATGGTCCTCTCTTTTATGTGGCATCATAAACGCTGATTCAGTCTAGTGAATCTTATTTACCTCTTACTTATTTACCTCTAAAAGGTACATTTTCGTACCTTAAAGGTACACATTAGTACTTCAAGTGTTCATATTAGTACCTGAATGGTAAATATTAACACCCTTTTAAAAGGTACCACCACAGTGACTTTTGTAACTTTTGTACCTTTTTTCTGAGAGTGTTTGAGGATGATGACCATCTAGGATGTACTGACTCACTAGAATGAATCAACATTTATGATTCCTAGTAAGACTGATTCATTATAGTGAATTGGTTCATTCTGAATGGCCCCCTCTATTGTGTGGCATTATGTATACCGATTCACTTTAGATTTTAGTGAACCTCCTAGATGGTTCTCTCTCTCTTGTGTGATATTAAAATTATTGATTCATTCCAGTGAGTCAAATCATCATTAATGGTCCTAACTCTCATTGCACTGGAAAGCCTGATTCATTTGAAACAATATGTACTGTGAAAGGGGCTATTCACATAAACTTGAATTATGGTGAATCAGTTAATCTTACATGGTTCTTTCTCTCTTATGTGGTGTTATAAATACTGATTCGTTTTAGTGGAACAGTTCATCCTAAATTATCCTCACTCTCATACATAGTGCTGGAACGTCTGATTCATTATGAACAATACATTTAGTTTGGAATATTCAAATAAATTAACAGATAAAAAAAATACTTTTTTTTATTTGAATCCATGTCCAATGTTACTTTGTTGCTTAAATTAGGGTGATTTTAAGGTATTTAGTGTAAATTCACTGGTTCAAGTTTGATACTGTCATCCCAACATCCCAACAATCATTTAATAAATTCTAACTTATTTTAGAATGTTTATATTTTTAAAATTCCTTATTTCATTTATAAAAACATTATAAATCATATACTGAACTATATAATCATTAGCATGTAGCTTAGCAATTTATGCAGAAACTGAGCTCAAATGCTGTTGTCATTGATGAAAAAATAAATAAGGAATTCAGTTCAACTGTTATGCTGATAATACAATTTGGCAGTAAAAATATAAAAAAAAGAAACAGGAGCATTTTCAGTAATTTCACAGGCCTGTGCATCGTTTCTGCTGTGGATCAGAGGAAGTTGTACCACATCAAGCCCAAAATAAGGATGAAATAGGCAAATTATGTATGGACAACATCAGTTTTTACTCCCAAACATCATAGCGAGAAGCTTCTGTAGTTACACATCTTCCCGTTGGTAAACGGCTGCAAGTTAAACAAGACACTGTGTCGCGACCTGCCTCGTTTACATCAGAGTGAATATAAATATATTGTGTGCAAATCTATGATTACCTGGCAATCTGCTTTGAATTCATAGCTCTCGTCCCTGTGGGGGGCTCTACATTCACAGTGACATTTACATGCTCCTTCTACAGGCAGCTTTATGAAAATCTCCACAGCGTGAATCAAGGGTTCCCGTCAGGTCTCAGTGAGCGCCCGGCGAGTAACGTGGCACCCACGACCGCTGCACAATCCGCAAGTACTCATGCTCATCAGATCTGCATGAAAATATGTCAGGGGGATTATAAAAGCCTAGTCACCTAATACAACCCCGCTGCAGCTCAATCCATGCACAGAGACGGGAGGTCTTTCATATGATAATAGCGCAGTGATTGCACTCCACCTGACATATGCTCTCACTTGCTCGTTCTCCCTCTCTGTCTGTCTGCCTCTATCTCTCTTTTTCTCTCCGATCACCCTTTGGAGACAGACCGGAATAACCCTTGACATGGCTATGTATACACACGCTCTCTCTAGGGAAGGACTGAAATAATATGTTGGTATTTTCATGATTCCTTGAGGGCTGAATTTCGTTGGCATACGCCCATAAGGACATCTAACAGGGAATGCTTGGAGCCACCAGACCATATCTCTAACAGCGCACATTCTTACATGTTCTCCAGTGCCCTGAAGCCTGAGCTTTAATTAGCTTATGAAATATTAAATGCTCATCAGGCATTGTTCTAAGTAAAGGCTGCGTGTGGCTGGGAATATTTAGAGCAGATCAAAGCCTGAACCTCCACAAAGACCTTCTTTGGTGCCTTATGCTCATGTTTACCTCTTGCACCGTGTCGTAACCCGACGTGAAGCGACAAGCTGGTGCAGCAGAATTGCAGCATATCAGAAAATATTTTAGGTCTAATATACAGTTATGTGGAGCAGTATTTTGGACCAAGTATACTTCACAGGGATGGGCTGCTAAGGATAAAACCTTAGATTTGCAAGGCAATTTATCTTTATGCATTTGGGAGATCATTTTATCCAAAGCGACTTATATTGCATTCATGGTATACAATTAATTCTAAAAGTCATGCTTTCCCTTAATCAAACCCATGACCTTGGAGTTGTTCTATTGTTTGAGCTACAGGAATGCCTCATTTAAACCTTTTTAAATTCTAATTCTTGTTGTGTAAGACACATATTAGGACATGTATTTCCAAAATATTTAAATATTCATGTTTTTTTTATTGCAAAAGACGTGCATTAAAATCTACTTTATCAGTACATGCCTTCCTCATTGTGACACATAACCAAGAGAAACAGCTTCACAAATGAGAAAAAAAAATGTATGTGGGGACTTTGTCCATCTGGAATTTAACCTTCGCTGGGAGTTTGATTGACAGGTGGTCTGACGAATCATAACGGCGAATCTGTCATTTTGTCCGACAATATTACAAAATTATATTTTGGACTCAAACTTAAAAAATCGTGTGTATTGACGTATTTCCATGGTTGAAAGATGCCTTCTGATGTTCATTCATGTTAATTACGTGCTATAACTAGGAAGAGATGATCGGCTCACGTAGTGCTTGCACTAAGGTGCTACAGCGATCTGTCATGTCACATTAAAGAGCCACAAAACAGTATTTATTATTGTTTGAATTTCTTAAAAAAATTACACAATTTGAAGGTTGAGACTTTGTTTCATACCAAAAGTAAACTCCTCTTTCTTTTCTGTCGGCATGTTGTCAGTTTCCTCTTTGCTCCATGATGAATTTTTCACTGTGTAAGAACATGATGTGTGATGTGAGAGCACCATGGGTTGTTGGATGTAGCAACAAAGGGGGCGTGTTTTTGCGAAGGGTCAACTGACTGGATTGTTGGAACATTGCTAGCTGTTGCGATCGCTGCAGTTATTTTCCCTCCCTCACATCGGTGCAAACATCATAAGAGGAACGTTATGGTGTGTACAGACAAATAATTTATAATAAACACTGAAATATCCCATAAAAAATATGATTTCATGTTGACATCAATGCAGTCTTAATGTAATCAAATCTCAAAATGGATATCCATTTCCCTTTCTAGGGAACTCGCGCTGCATCCTCCAGCAGATACTATGGGGACTGCCACCAGCAGTACCGGTGTCTGAAGCACGTGTGAAACAACTCTAATCCCATTGGCCCACGTAGCCCGTAACATCACAGGTGGGCGCCCAGAAGCATAAGAGGCCGTCTGTCGAACACGTCACCAACTGTTGTTGTCTTAAGGAGCCGTTTGCGTGACAGCGTGTGAAGGCGTTATGGAGAAAACCAAGGCAAGTGTGTGTTTTAGAAAGTGTATGCCTCTGTGTCCTAGATTTCTGACACCCGAGGACACACAATCTACAGTATGTGTTATATGTCTTGGTGAGGAGCATGCGTGTTCAGTGCTCGAGGGCTCTGAATGCACTCATTCTGACAAGTTTCCAATGAGAAAGATCCTTTTGTCTGCGTCTCACGGTTCGGATCCCACTGCTGCCGAGGCACAGCATAGACTGAGATCATGGGCTTCACTGCAGAGAGGTTTGAGAAGGGCGTGGATATGTAGGAATGTGCGTTTGACTCACGAGACAGAGAGATGCGTTCATGATGATGCATTTGCGGGCTACTAAGGGCAATGGTAAAGCTTTGCCTTATACTCAAGATTGTAGACAGCATTTGCATGAGCACGCTTGCCTCTCGAGGGAGTCGAACAGACATGCAATGCGTTCGTGGCAGTTTCTGTTCTCGCCTGATTCTTGAGGAATTCAGTGTTTGAACAGAGTGTGTTTGGCTCTTGGAGGAGCTAAATGCATGCTGCATGATGCAATTGTGCTGAGAAATGCCTCGTATGCTTGATTCTCTTTTGAAGAATGAGATTTGATCGCCTATTTCCCATGGTTCGGGTCACACGGCTGCCGAGGCAGCTAGGCAGTCCAATCACTGTGATTGTTGGTGGGGCATGGAAGGAATCTGACTGGAAGTGCTTTCCCTTTCAGGAGTTCCTTTCATTCTGTTCTCTCCGGAGGGATAGTAGTCAGCATTCGCATGATCATGTCTGGCTCTCGAGGTGCTCGGTGGGATCCAGATAATCTTTCTCTTGGGTCATCTGATCCTGCGGATAGCGCTACATTGGGCTCATCTGGTGAAAGTGGTTGGCAATGGAGATGAGAGTGTGAGTACTGAGTCTCCTCAACCTTGCTCCAGTTCCGCATTTGGGAAATGTTGGACGCAATGGCTACACTACTAAGAGACTTGATTTAGTCTGGTAATGCGAAAGGCAGAAGCCCAACCATGGCAGATTAGACAAGCCCTTTCTGGCCGGTCATGAACTCCCCTCCCCCAGGAGTCTCCCCTTTCTTCCTGATCTGAGATTGTGGGACAAGCCATATTCAGCTTGGCTGCATCTTTTTCAGCATTCTGATTACGCTGATGGGTGTGGCTGAGCGTGGATGTGCGAAGATGCCCCCTGTGAAGAGGACGTGTGAAGATGCCCCCTGTGGAGATTTCTCTCCCAGGGTGAGTCGTATTCTTCAAAGACTCCAGCTCTGCCTTCCAGACTTCTTCAGGGTGCATCTGGATGGCAGGGTCTATGTGGCAGCAGGTCAAGCTGGTGGAACCTTGCACACAATGGTTGTGTTACAAGCTTACAAAGCTGACTTGCTCAGAGACCTAGATGAGGGCAGGGTTTGTCCCCTGGGGTAGTCGAGGGACTGCGCCGCACCACAGACTTGGCTCTTCACGCCACTAAGCAAAGGTGGTTGTGGAGGTGCAACTGTGGTTAAATCTTAATGCTTTAACCTACTTTAATGCTTAATCTTACACCATCGCTGAGGCGGTGGTCGAGAAGCTTAGGGAGGTGAAGGCACAGTCCGCTGCCTTACAGGAAGTTAATTCCCCGTCATCTCAATCAGAAGAGTAGCATGGCCACTCGCACCCCTCCTCTCTCTAGAAGTTGGGCGCAGAGGCAGGTAAGCGCTAAGAGACGCTGCTTACCTTGGGCCCTAAGGCTGGAACAATGTTGTTCTAATGTGTTTCACTCTTCCAGCCGTCTCCCCTTGGGGTTTTTAATAGATGGTCTACTTCCTTTATCCTGCTATGGGATTGGAGTTGTTTTGCTGGTGGCAGTCTCCATAGTGTCCGCTAGAGGACACAGCGTCTTGTTCCCTCTCGAGGAACCATGGTTACATGCGTAACCCGAGACATTTTCATACATTACATTATAATGTTCACATGCATCATTTTATGTTATGTACATTTTTAATTTATGTTAATTTTTTTGTGTTTTATTTTGACAATAGAATGGAATATTAATATCTGTTAATTGTCAGTTAATGGTCATAACATGAAAATGAATACTACCTTATCGTATTGGCTAAAATTTTTATATTGGTACATCCCTAATAATAATAAACAGAGATTTTGTTCCCGTGCTAAAAAAAACCTTCCTATCTTCTTGGGAAGTGAAAAAAGAAGAAAGGAATATGAAATTGCTCAGCATATCTATTTTATTCCACAGTAAGAAGTTCTCATGAAGGCAAGCTTAGATAGAGAGTCGCTTTAAGGCAAACCTCTAAGGTAAAAAAAAATAAAAAATACTGTGCTACACTGGCAAGGGAAACGAGGCATTTTTTAATGGGTGAAAAAACTACTTTTGTAATGAAGTGGCTTATTACTCAACTGTTCATTTAGCGTTAACATGTTTAGCATTAAATATGTATTTTTAAGTGAGCCATATCTGGAGTTTACAACAGAAATGCTGTTTTAAACGATTAGACAAATTTGCAAAAGTTAGGATTCAGTTCTCATTCATTTCTATCGTAACAGTGACTGACTGTCATAAAACTAAGAAAGCGATTCAGTGACGTCAAGGCAATAATGTTATTCAAGGCACATGTGATCCAAGTTGACCGTTATACTTTCCTAATGGTAGAGCCTCAGAGGTTGGTATAGCGCTTATTATAACTCAGATCTTGGGATGTCCTTATATATATCTATATATATATATATATATATGATATATTATCTAATATAACATCCACTGGCTCATTCTTTAGGGCACTACATTGCAGTCTACTACACATGATGGGTGAATGTAAAAGTTCCAAGGTCAGAAATCTTTAAGTGGGTGGATCTTGTTAAAATAGGGTTGTCTCTTTGGTTTAGCCTTTATGAGTAAATCTTTTTTTCAATTACTTGCACAATAACTTGAACGATACCAATAACTGCAAAAGTATACACCATAAATATGATGACATACATGTGTCAGGGAGTCTCTGTCACCAGCTCTGCACTCCATGTCCCAGAATCCTCCCCGGCTGACACCTGTTCTCAGTCACGATCACCATCACCTGGAGTTCTAATCAAACACGCACAGGATGCAGATCGGCAAGCTTCCCGTTATCGGACTCAACTATCCACTTCTTCACACCCTCTTGTCTTGGTTACCGTGCCCACACCACTGAACTATACCGACACACTAGCTGAACTACGTTCCTGTGTTGCGTCCTTAGATGTTCTGTGCTCCATGATCCCGCTCTCACGTTTGTTCCTGCAATGAACCAAAGGTACATTACCTCAAGATATAGCCACTTATGAAATTTTTATTCTCTGTGCCACCATCACCTATCGTCTGCTCCTAATTCCTCCTCATTTAATAAATAACTCTGTGGGGACACTACCTGTGTAGTGACAACATAATATGTGAGCTTGTGATTATTTTGCTGCACCAAATGGAATTTGTATGACAGGACCTTTTCAAAACACATAACATAAAATAAAACAAGGTATAGTATGTCAATATGCCTCCGGTGCTCATATGGAAAGTCATCGGAAAAGCATTACGATGATATTGTTAGGGAAAAATATACACCTTATTATATAGAGTTTTTGCTTTTTGACAAGTCATTTCAATTGATCTCATGCAGTTAAACGGAGACCAAAAATGTGAAAAATCTGTGTGAAAGGAAAAAAAGGGGAATTTGTGCAATTCCAAAATAGTGTATACAGCAGCTGTTGATTGGACGGACCAATCATCATTCTGGATGGAACCAGTGCCACCCTGGCCTTCAACAAAGCTCGTTAATTGGAACAACCCCTGAATTCTGCACAGTGTTACCAGGCTGGCAACATTAAACCAAGCCGGTCGCACTAATTATCACCTAAGTATACATGGTGCACTGCTTGTGCACATCACCATGAGAGGCCCAATGAAACGACCAAGGTCACCCTCCAACGACACAGTTCTTTGCCAAATTATCCACAGATGGATTCTCAACGTGCAATTGCAGCAGGACAAATGATGCTAAATCGAACGGAGCACTCAGTTCCCCACAGGGGCACCGCGAAAGAGTGATGGAAAAAAAACACTGAAAAAATATGCTCAATCCTCATAATGAGAAGATGGATAGGAGAGGGCTCGAGTCACATTCACACAAGTGTGATGAACAAGGCAGAAATGTGCAAAACTACATATTTTCAAAATCGACTGGTTGTTGAAGTACATTGTGCCTGCACCACAAACAGTCTCTCAGTCGATGGGGTTATGTTGTAGCAATCAGCCAAAAAATACATGGTATGGTTGTCAAAATTATGATTTTGCTTTTCTGCCCAAAAATCGTAGGATGTTCAAGGTACCAGATCACATGTTACCTTATGAAGATATTGGGATAAGGTCCTACTGTATAAATCACCATATTAAAACGTAATTTTTGATTAGTAATATGCATTTCTAAGAACTTCATTTGGACAACTTTAAAGGCGATTTTCTCAATATTTTGATTTTGTTGCACCCTCAGATTCAAGATTTTCAAATAATTGTATCTCGGCCAAATATGGTCCTATCCTAACAAACCATACAAAATGGAAAGCTTATTTCTTCACAGTTATACTGGATGTGACATCTAAATAAAACAATAAAATAACTTATGACTGGTTTTGTGGTCCAGGGTCACATTTGATTAGCCAGTCTTAAGGAAGCTCTGAATAATTAGATCCCACAAGGTCACAATCAAGACTTCTTGTGTTCAAAGACAGCTGGACACTTAAAAAAAAAAAAGTTAGATGTGACACAATGGCCAAAGGACATCTGTCTGCATGTGTTCATATCCTAATAGTCATACGCAACTAAAAAAAGAAAAGCCCAGAAGCAATGCAATATGCATAGCAACTGACAGATATTCAGCAAATAAATATGCTAAATATCTCTAACACCTCACTGCACAAAATTATATAGTTCTCAAAAAAACAAAAAAAAAAACAGAGACCAGCGGATTACGTAATAAACGGAACATTGCTCAGAGTACACAATTTGTTCTTTGGTTTTCCTCAGTAATTACCTTGCAATTTACTGTTACATAAGGATAATTTGTTATGAAAGAAGAGCTCTGATGGCTGCAGCAGTGGTGCTTTAAAACAGATGAATTTAAAGACTCAACATATCTGAGACAGTTTGAGCAGCTGATGGATTCTGCACAAGCTAAAACCCCCATGACAAGATAAAGGTCTTTAAAGTTCACTCAAAAATGAAAATTCTGTTAAAATTTACTCATCATGTAGTCCCAATCCCAGCCCAGTCATCACGAAGAAAATGGCAAAATGATATTACAATATATACAGTGAGTGTTGTCAAAAATAAATAAATTAATACAAAAATAAATAAATAACCTTCAACTTTTGCTGAAACAGATTAATGCAAATCTGGCAACGTCTGGAAAGGAAATGTCACTAAACCCTACCCTAAATCGAACCAATATTGTGAATAAAAGAAACACTTAAGATAAAAACTGTCGTAAGCATGCCATTTTAGTTTGCTTCTACAAGGCTTTGAGCTCTTCTTTTGAATCTCGTAACACATGTTTTACAGGACTCATACACGAGTGTTCTCCATCACAAGTGCAAAGATCTACCAGGTGAGCTACCAAGTAAATTTACTACATCAGAAAAGCCCCACATATAAGTTACACACAGAAATTTTACACCAAAAACCAAAATTAAAGTTTTGGTAATTGGGTAAAAAACATGGTATGCTGTAGGGTGTTGTAATCACAGGTCATAAATGAATCATTAAAGTTCTTCAGCAATGGTTTTTGATATTTCAGCCAAACAAATTTTACATATTGCTTACTCTAGAAACATTGAAGTGCATCCACACTGCTGACATGTTTACCTACTGTGCACAATATAGACACTGACAGACAAAATGTGGATAAGCACTAAATAAACACTTCGACCGAAAAATTCATTTTCTTGCTGTTTCAGTCGAATATTTTTGGTTGCCAAAATTTTGGTGACTCACTAATACATATGGAGCTGATGTGATTCAAACGTCAAACTGTATTAGTCCACAAAGCATGCACTGTTATTACCTCAAAACACGTTTACCACATAGTATTATGCAAACTGTGCAAACAATCTGCTCCTGTAATCATAATTTGTGTGAAAATGAATAAATACTGTTTCACTGCCACTAGTGTTCATTTCAGCTGGAGTGAACAGTATGCATACATATGTTTTTCCAGTGTTGTGTCCAAGACTGCATGACTTTGTTTCTTCTGTGTAACACAAAAGAATATATTTTGTCCATACAACATGAGGAACGACATGAGGGTGAGCAATGATGTCAGGAGGACAGCATTTTTGGAGGAACTGTCCTTTTAAATCATCTTTTTTTAAAACACCACAACTAAAAAATAAAAAAAAAACAGCTAAAAAAAAGTTTATTGTTCGACAACTAGTTAACCATCCTTCCATTTCAAAAGCGTTCTATGGAAAGAAACCTGTACACACGCGCATGGGCGCACACATAGTGAAAGGGCGCATGCCCAGAGCAGCTGGCTAAATGACAGTCTTTCTCAGCCACTCAATCCCCTGATGCTGGAGGCTGATTTACAGACCTGTGCAGCGCTTGTCAATAACTCTGAGCTGCAAATGCTGGAGGGGGGGGGACTCGTCACGCGCGTTCTTCTGTTCTGCTGCTATATTTGGGCCTGCCGGTGCCCGGGCCGGCCAACTGGGGCACTGTATGGGGCCAGAGGGCAGAGGAGGGGCAGACAAAAACAGACTGCGGGACTCCCCACTGTCAGATGTTAAACAGGGGAAGTCCCGTGGAGCCCTGTCCATCACCCACTGCACAAAAAATGCAAAGCACCACCGCTGGACACTGTCCCATAGGAGACTGATAGGAAGAGAGAGTCAGAAGTTACACAGCCTAGAGCAGAAAGCTGATAGCGGCTTGGGAGAATAAAAAACAAACAACGAAAAAACTGTCGAGCTGAACAGAAAGCTCTCTAACGCAGAAGAAAATTTTATTTTCATTTACCCAAACCAAGTTGCTTGTGCTCATCCACACCTGAAGCTGTTATAACAGTCATTATCAGCATTTTATAAATAACTCTCATGCAAGAGGCCTTGCTGACAGCTTCTGATGCACTATCACCTCTAAGCAAAAGTGGAAGTCAGCAGCCAGCGGCATGCTCTCATCTGAATTCACCTAGCGGACCTGATCTGTAAACTTCATCAAGCCAGTGATTTCTGTTATAACCTTTCAGGTCAGTGTGCGAAAGTAAAAACAAACACATTTGTGTTTTAGAATCTTGTTCTATAGCCACTGAAGAAGTGACATCCCCATTACAAATTCCGGCATGTGGTGTTGTGGACACAGGTGGATTCTAGACTATAGATTAATCAGCCTTACCAGAAAATCCATGCTTGTTAACCATCACCAAGTGAGCAGTGGTGGGCCGTCAGGGCCAGCAGGGCCTTCTCTGCTGGCCCTATAAAAAATAAAATTGTGTGAAAAATATTTGTATTGATTATTAATGTCCATAAAATTGCCTATGACTAGTTTCGTTGAGGTTGAACTGGAATATCCTACATAAAAAAAGTCTGTAGCCAGCACTACAGATCAAATGTTGACGTTCAATGACAGCACGCCCTCTGGGTCTAGCTACGTGCCCAGTGCTACCCCCTAGCGTTAGTCGGGAATTTCCAAGGAGTTAAAGTGAAATTCAACATAAAGAAAATGACAGCCAGTTGCCGGCCTACTAAAAATGCCTTTTTCAAGGTGCTCTTTTGCAGACAAAAGAGAAATAACTGAGAAAGGATGACCTACTACACCCAAACAGGATTCGCTAACAAAGGCCAGCAAAGGTTTTGAGCACCATTTCAAAGATTGCAACTATGAGTGCTATGAGTGGCTAACAGCTAGCACCGAGCACAATAAGTTATTTTGTTGGCTTTTTAATGCGAGTAAAGGGACATGGAATGACAGCCACACAGACTTTATTTACAAGTGACAGGTGAGTGCTTTATTATTTGACGAGTATTGTGTCATGCACATTGTTATGGAGGTGTACGAGGTGCGTTGATAGTGCTGCTGTGGGTGCGTCGTCATTTTAGAGTGACGTGAATGTGCATAGTGACTTGTGGATTGGTGGATTACTTTTACTGATCCATGTAGGGAAATTTACTTTGCATTTAACCCACCCTAATCTAGCCTAATGTTGAAACTGCAGTGTTGCATGTTGTAAGAGTTGGTGCGGCCATTTGTAAAAATTATTTTTTTTTGGCTTCCCGTGCCATTCTGGAAAATGCCAAATATCCAAATGTATCAATATATAAAATGTACCATTACAGAATAAACCAACCACTGGCCTGAGCCTGCCTAATTTGCTCTCTTCAAAGGGTTATTATATTAGATTTTATTATATTAGATTATATTTTATTATACTGAAGAAAAGGGGTAAATCAGACAAATATTCAGGAATAAATTCATTAAACAATTACAGCGCCTTTATTATGCAGTATTTGCAGGCTATGCAAAAGTAAATTAACTAGGTGCCATTATTATTTATTTATTTAATTTTTTTGGCAAACACCACACCATGCTCTGTAAATGATGCTCATTTATAGAATGTGCGGGATTCACACACTCCAGCACTATTTGCCTGATGCAGTAGCCACTATTAAAATAAAAATATATTTTATAAAAAAGAGAAAGAAAAATATTTTATGTAAAAGGAACTGCAAATAAACCATGCTATGAGCAGTTATTATGCGTTTATTAGCATCAGGTACCCACCACCCTGTTGTCTAGATATTGGGATAAGACTTTGAAAAACCCATACTGGTCAACAACTAGCCTGAAATATTATTATTAGGCAGATATTAACAATGTGATAGAATAGCTTGAATAATGCAAGCTACATAATGATGAATGGAGGCTAATGCAGTTCATATATAACCTGCCAATTCAGTGACATCCACAGGTACATAAGGAGAAGATAAATTATTTCCCCATCAGTGCTTTTGAAATGAGTCAGTGGATGGAGGGGCTATCCGCTGTGCTGGACACATATTGGCCCGGCTGTAACACGCAATTAAAGCATCCACAGGGTGAAGATTAGAGTCATTAACAGTGCTTAAGACAAGGCAACGCACCAGTGAATTATTAAAGACCTGGGATTCAGAACCTTACCTCAGCACTTCCTGTTTTAGCAGAACTAACTTACTGCAGCATGTACATTTACAGATCTTTTACATACTTCTTTTATAACATTTGACTGTTTTCAGTCTTGTTTTTAACAGGGGGTATACTGTATGTACATTGTACTGTATGTGTATATAATATGTGAGACTTGTCGTTCATTTGTTATGAATAATTATCTTTTGGTTGAAGAAGAAAATAAAATAATACGATATTATCATTTATAAAACATTTTTTTTCATTGAATTTCTTGACAATAACAATATGTACACTACCTTTCAGATGTTTGCGGCTGGTAAGATTTTTAAATTTAAAAAAAAAATACGGTTTAAATGTGTTAATTGTGTCACATGATCTTTCAGAAATCATTACAATATGGTAATAAATCTGTTATGGTGCTCAAAAACATTTCCTAATATTATCAGTGTTTAAAACAGTTCAGCTGCTTAACATTTTGGGAAGGAAATGTGATTGTATTTAATTTTTTCAGGATTCGTTGATTAAAAGTTCAAAATAACAGCATTTATTTGAAAAATAAATCTTGTGTAACATTATAAATGTCTTTACTGTCACTTTTGATTTGATTTAGATTTTCTTTTTCTTTCTTTCTAAAAAATAAAAAAATAAATCACGCAAGCAAGGCAGCTGTACACTTTAGATCAGTGACCACATACTTTTTCAGCACCTTCGTTTACATAAGTACACACATACTGTGTTTCCCATTCATTTTCTCTGTGCAAAAAATAAACTGCAGCAACTTCAGGGTCTAAACCTTGAACCAGAACAACACACTTTGGGATGAATTATATTACAAAATTAGATTCAAGGCAAATAGGAATTTGAAAATTGGACGACAATAAAAAAAAAAAAAAAACAGCCACAATCCCTAAATGAAAAAAGAGAGACCGTATGTACCTATAAAAAGAAAGAATAAATCACTTATCCCAAAAAAAAAATAATTATGTAATCAAATCAGCCTGGGGTTTGGTGTATTTTTTATGTATTATCATCTCATAAAACACCTCTGAGTTTATTATTATAAACTATTATAAACAACTATTCCAACTGGATTTTACAAGTTCTGTTGATTTTATTTATATCCTATGCTTTAAGACTTACTACAAATTTATAATCAAAACCTCTTAATACATTTGTAAAACACCTTTACAACAAAACATTTATTTGTTTGTTTACTTATTTACTTTCTTAAAATGTATTAATCCAAAATTTGCCACATTCTGTGACTGTCACATTGCGCTACTGTGAGGAGCATGGAGACGAAGGACCAATGAGAGGAATTCAAACATATAGATTTTAATAACAGCCAGGGAACAAGGAAAACACACGCAGCAGTGTTGCCAACTGCTTTTCAATTGAAAGTAGCTAAAACTGGTAGCTAAATGTCACTAGATGACATCACAATGGCAAATTCACTGATCTATATAAAGATGAACGTAGATCAGCGGGCAAGATGAGAACTTAGATAAGGTTTGTCCAAGAAGTTGCTATATTTGTCCCTAAACTTTTGAAAAAAGTCTCAAAAGGGGCGGGGAAGTTGCTAAATCTAGCTACAAAGTAGATACATTGGCAACACTGGCAGCCAGGGAAGACATATACAATTCCAGACAAGGGAGAACAGAATGGGCTAGAACTCAAATAGGGCAGATAACGAGGGGCAGACAGGTGACGAGGATAGCTAATAACAAGGAGCACCTGGAACTAATATAACTAAATGGGGACAGGAACAGGAAGGACCAAATAAGGGCAAGGAAGGCACATGGGGAGCAAAACACACACAAAACAAGGAACAAAGTCTGAAAGTAACATTCAGCGTTATAGAGTAAATACTCTTTTAATGACTTAATTCCACGATTCTGCCCACATTTTCTGCATCACAAAATCCCAGCTAGAAAACAGTTACCACATTACCTAGCTAGGCTCCACTATCCTGCAATTCCTGCATCCATGGTAAAAAAATGATTTTTCTGATAGGTGGCTACTGCTTCAGTATTCAATATTAAAACACATACCATTATTTATTGCGCTCATGATCAGCCTGTCTTAAATGGTTTATAACTTATTGCTAAAATCTATTTCACTTTGAAGATTTGTAATGGTATTTTTACCAAAGTGTACACCCCCACGACACATACATACACATTTATTAAAGTGCTTTTCGTGTAAATCTAATGATCAATCACTGTTTCTTGCATGACTATCATGCTCACATTCAAGGTTACTGGGCCTCGACAGATGAAGAGTGATGGTTAATGTTTTACACACTGACCTCTGGGGGTCTGTGCAAACCAAGTGGGCAGTAACTCATTGTGATCTGTAGCCCTTGTGATCAATGTCCAACACATCCACACCCACCACGGCCATGTATCTCTCAAGGGAGTGAGAACGATGGACAAAGCAGAAGAGAGGTGCAAAGCTGGAGAACACACGGATTTCCTGGAACATAAGTTGTTTTTACCATCTCAAACATGCTGCGACTTCTATTCCAAAGTAACTTGCATAATGCAGTTGAAGTCTAGCACACACACACACACACACACACAAAATAAATAAATAAATAAAAATTAGATTTGTGCCGAATGACAGTTACGTGAGACCAAGTTTATTGGTATAGTGCATTTCCCACATGCCAGTAGTTTCAGTTAGGCTTGCAATACATTTGTTTAGGCTTGGCTTTTATAATAAATGTCGTTTATAATGTATGCTACTATAATTTATGTTTTACACATTTTTCATTCCTGTTCTGTGCTGTAAACCGTTAAAGATGAAGTTTGAAAGATTTGTTATAAATTCTCTTAACCCAGTTATTGTTTACTGACTACTATACTGTAAGTTTGCCATAATGGGTTTCTCTCCCCTCGAAACATTGAGACCCCAGGCATCATCAAAACATTTAGAGTGGTCTGCTCAGATCCTTCAATCTTTCCAGCTCGACCAATAGTGAGAGTTCGGGGCATGATTACTGTCACAGGCTGAGCCAGAGGGTGTTTAGCCGGGTGACGTATTACATGTAAAAATAAATTCAGATTCAATTACAGAAGTGAAAGCCAAAATTGGAAAACTTAAAAAAATATGCAGAGACAGACAAAGGGGGAAAACAAGGTGAAGAAATTTGATGGAATGTTTGGGTTTCAATCGAGATTCTGAGTTTCTTCTTGACAGGAAAGCTAAACTCATGTTACAAAGATGTTATAAGGATAAGACTAATCGTAAGGGTGTATCCGCTAGGTGACATTAGCACAGAAAACTGCATAATTCACCTTTAAATTATTTATTATGGAATCATGAGAACTAAAATCGTCTCAGGTTACTTATGTAACCATGGTTCCCTGAGTAGGGAACGAGACACTGCGTCCTCTAGGGGTCACTATGGGGAATGCCTCGTCGTGACCCGTGTCTGAAGCACGGTGCGACTATAGTATAAATAGGCGCCAGGAGAACATGTCATTCACTTCTTCATCTGATGCTTGCGTTCGAAGCATGGCAGGAAGCCTAGAGGACGCAGTGTCTCATTCCCTACTCAGGGAACCATGGTTACATAAGTAACCTGAGACGTTCCCTTTCAAGGGAACTTCGAACTGTGTCCTCTAGGGGTCGCTATGGGGAACGGTATACCCACGCCGCCATGCTGAGGGAAGTGCGGGCCAGAACCATGGCGAGCACTAAGTACCAACTTTACCATTTCATGGTGAGTTGCCCCTGGGACATCAGACGGCTGTCTGTGACTTTATCCCCTATGGCCAAAGGCCTAGGCTACATACCCAACTTACCTGTTAGGGCCAGACTCCTGGGCCCGGGGTAGAGCTCAAGGCTTGGAATCATAATGGATTCCTTTAAGGGGATACGACCAAGAACCTAGTATCACACTAAGTCTTGGCCTGTCACACAGGGGCTACCGCTTGCTCTTGCATAAGCTCTGAAAGTAACTGTCTCAACAGAACTCTAGTGGCCACACCCTGTTAAAGTAGGTATCCTAGGATACCTAAGTGGAGTGGTGCCCAAGGTGAACAGGGCTTAAACCAGCTCAAGAAAGGGCACGAAGCAACCGCGCGAAGCCCTCACCATACAGGATTTTAGAAAAGAACGCAAAGAACTAGCATGCAAACTTACCACAATGTGGATATTAGAAAGTGCACAAAGCCTTCACGTGCACACTTACCATAACATGGATTTTAGGATACCGTTCTAAGGGGCTCTCGTGGCACTCTGAAAGAGCAGCTCATAGATGGAATGGTGCATACCAAACCCAATATGTTTGAGAGTCACCAACTCGATCTAAAATATAAAGCTGGAATGGCTAGCAGTAAATCTCTAGCTGAGGGGTCAAACACCCAGCTCTAAAACGAGAGGGAGGCTCGGACCTACAGCATGTTCCAATACTGGAACTGCCAGCAGTAAAATTACCTAGCTGAGGGAACACAGACCCAGCTCTCAACGAGAGAGGGGGCTCGCCCAGCATGATCGTTAGAAATCAGAGGTAAGTGTACTGCAAGCTAGCCAAAAACTCAGTGCATCAGAGAGGTGGATTTGGAAGGCTAGTCACCCTGATGTACTGGTTTCCGGCTCTGGGGGAAAACATGTGAGAGGAGAACTCCGAACTCAGAAAGAATAGCGCGCTCATAGGCAACCCTTTGGTAAAGGGGAGCACTGCTAATACTACCACGAGAACAGCCCACGGAGCGAACCCGGGCGCTCGATAGGAAGCAGCATGCTCATAGTAACCCTCAATGGTGAGGGGAGCGATACTTCCAAGTGTGTCCAAAATAGAGACACACTGGTTGAGTGGAGCCCAAGGTACCAGGGTCTAACCAACTCAGAGAAAGGGAACGAAGCTACAACGCATAACCCATACCGTACAGGATTTCAGAAAGTGTGCAAAGTGCTCAGCGTGCACACTTACCACTACTGTGGATTTTAGAAAGTGTGCAAAGTGTTCAACGTGCACACTTACCACTATGTGGGTTTCAGAAAGTGCACAGAGCTTAGCGTATGCACTTACTATAGCATGGATTTAAATTTCCAGGCATCTGATCACAGATACCCTGAGGTACTGGGCCAAACGGGAGAGGCAAGCTCAAATACGACCCTCTAAGGCGAGGGGAGCACTGCCTGAGACAGCATCACACAAGAAGGTTCTCGCAAATGCCACCTATACTTCCCGCTCGATGCCTCAGCAAGAGGGGATATCCTGGAGCCCGGACATCCAGGAATCTTTTTGCAGCGTCGTACCGGGGGCCTGATGATCAAGAAGGCTCCCGCAGAAGCCTCTGACCTGGCCGCATGGTCCAGGAAATTTGAAGCCGGCACCAGGGCTATCATACCGGCCTGGACACAATAGCGACGAGTGAGGTAACACTGCAAGTTGAGGACCTGGTTTCTGAATCCAGCAAAGGGGTGCTTGCAAAGGACCTACATTAGAAAGGACAGAAAGACACCGGTCCCGGAAGACGCTGCAAAGAAATCTCACAGAAGGATTATACACACATAACCACCAGCACATGAAATACATATATATATAAAATGGATCATACTCACCCACCACGGTTCCCGTGCCGGAACCCCGCTCAAAAGGCGATTCCAGAGAAGCCTCTAGTCCGGACCATCAGTAAGGTGGTTACTATGAAAGTAATAGAACCAACCAAACCTAATAGGTCCAGCATAGGATACTATAATGCAGGAAATTTCCTACCTAACCTCGGTCAGGTGGAGTGCTGGTGGTTATAGGGGAATTAGGAAGGGGAAGAAAAAGGGCAGATGTGACACCCCGAAGGAAATGAGTAGATACACACATATCACTCTGATCTGGACGAAAGCGCTGACACCTTGTCTGGATCACATCCCTTAGGTCTTGCCTCTCTTTCTTCCCGATATCTGCCAGGTTCACCCACAGATGTCTCTCCGTTACCACCATCGCCGCCATAGACCTGCCCATGGCGGAGGCGGCCTGTTTAGTAGCACGGAGAGCAAGATCTGTGGTGCGGCGCAGCTCAGCTACCTGATCAGGAGAAAGGCCCTCGCCTTTATCCAGATCTTTCAGCAGATCAGCCTGATACGCCTGGAGCACCGCCATAGTGTGCAACGAAGCCACAGCCTGACCTGCTGCTGCGTATGCCCTGTCATTTAAGTGCGATGTATCCTGGAGGGGCTTAGATGGAAAGGAGGGAGTATTAAGGGAGGATGTCTCGTCTGAAGAGAGATAGTTAGCCAGCGTCTCTTCTACAGGGGGCATCCTCTCATAGCCGTTTTCACGCATCGCCCTCGATGTTGGCATGACTCGTATGCTGGAATCGATAGATGCGAGAAGAAAACGGCCTCTTCCATTCCTACTCGATTTCAATATTCAAATCAGGAAGGAATGGAAGGCTCACCTGAGCTGGACGGTTATGGTCAGAAAGATAACACTCATCGAGACGACCCCGCGGCGCCACTCTCTTGGTCCGCTTCCACGGCAAGTCTAGCCTCACCGTGCCGCGATCCATAACTTCCAACAGCTCACCACACGCAGGGCAGGAGGATTGGGAAGGCTCAGCCTCAGCCTCTTCGCCATCCTCAGACATCTCCTGCTCTTCCTGGGCTAAACCCAGCAGAGCACTGGCCCCCGGATCAGATGATGTCAAAGAGATAACATCATCCTCCAGCGGCTCTCTCTCGTCCGCAGCCAACGAGCGCGAGAAGGAAAACCCCTCCCTAAACTCATCAGCCAGGTCCACCTGCGATCCCCATGAGCTCATTCTCCTCCGTGCCTCAGCCGTGGGTCCTGAACCGTGGGGAGCAGATGGCTGCCCCTCTTTCCTCGAAAAAAGAGACAAACGAGAGCGGAGCTTTTCATTAAAATACGCTCACAATGCATGCAAATTGCCCCCTCAAGGACGTCGCGTGCGTGCTCCTCGCCCAAACACAAAACGCAGAGATCGTGTGTGTCATCAGGTGTCAAATAGCGACGACACGGATGCACACACCCTCTAAACGCTCTGCTAGTGCTTGCCATAACAATAGATAGTAGATCGCTCTTACCACGTTGAAATGCACGCTTCAAACAAAACAGTCAATGAAGACGAAGAAGAGAATGACGTGTTCTCCCGGCGCCTATTTATACTATAGTCGCACCGGTAGTGACGTCATGGGCTGTCGCTGGCCAACATGTTGTTGGTATTTTTTGAATGTATGCTTCAGACACGGGTCACAACGAGGCGTTCCCCATAGCGACCCCTAGAGGGCGCAGTTCGAAGTTCCCTTGAAAGGGAAACATGTTTATAGCGTTTATAATGTTTTTACATGTTTTGTTTTATTTACCAGTATTTTGCATTAATTAAATGTATTTTGTACTCTGATTGCAACAAAGCAATTTTGACCCAGTGATTCTTATGGTCAGATGCAGCTTTCTATAAAATACGGTAAGCATGAAAGTGCTTTCTGAAGGCACGTGCGGTTGTTGTTCTGATTAAGAAGGTGACCCCTCACTCAGAGCATAAACACAGTTGCCAAGCGTAAAGGAATTCACTCATTAGCAATGTGACTTCCAGCGCATCTAGCATGTATGTGTGTGTTCACAGAAGACATCTGGTGATCCTGTGGGAGATGTTCAACTTGGTTAAGCTGCTGTTAACTCTGCACTGTTGAGGACTTAATAACGAGAAATGAAAGAGTTGTTGTAGCTGCGGGCAGTATAAAGCCTGCTGTCTGAAAAAAATTCCTTTGGATGTTTGGAAAGTCAGCATTTTCTGACGGACGGCTTTAGAACTCTCTCCTCCGAAAGCAACCCTTTCTAATGACAGATGTTTAGAGAACAGTGCCAATGGCCAAAGTAGTAGCATGCTTTTTATTCATATTTGTGAGGCGTATTATAGGCAATGTTAAGATTGAAAGTGTTTATATTTCAACATTTTATTTTAATCCATAAGTATACAGAATGTACTTATTGTATTGCTACCATATGGTCTACTCTCCTACACTACATGAGGAGCAGTGGCCATTTTGAGCAAAAAACAAAAACAAAACGCTGTCACACTCAACCCCGTCACAGATATTGTTTCGTTCGGGGGTGGTAAACTTGTGACAGGGTTGAGTTATTTTCTTCATTTATTAATAATTTTAATAAAAAAATTAAATAGTTATGATTTCAGTAAATATAACTTACCAACAACTCATCCGATTGTTCAATATGATCAAATCATATTTGTATTATAAATAGAATATTTGACACAATATGTCCAATTAAACTTCGACCAGCATGTCCTACATCAGAAATTGCACCCACAGTAGCAGCAGTGCTGGGCATGCAGATATGTTGACCGAGAAGAAG
This sequence comes from Sinocyclocheilus anophthalmus, assembly GCA_018155175.1. NCBI lineage: Eukaryota > Metazoa > Chordata > Actinopteri > Cypriniformes > Cyprinidae > Sinocyclocheilus > Sinocyclocheilus anophthalmus. Next base: position 184,894 of record JADLZN010010535.1, read on the forward strand.
GGGATAATATGAGAAAGAGGGTAAACTGAAAATTTAAAATTAAAGATATTATATATATAATATTTATTTATGTCTTTTTTCAATGAAGACAACAATTAAGAATTAAATAGTTTCTTGCTGATTACCATCTGACACGTTAAGGACTAAAACAATAAAATTGTGGTTTTAGTTAAAAGTGTTAAACCAATCACATTGTGTCCATTACGGGGTTTGAGAATCAATAAGGTAGGAAAATAATAATAAAATGTATTATTTAATGATGAGGGTGGGGAAAATATGATTTATTGGAGGTTTCTGATAGGTCCCTAATGATGTGTGTGGTCTTTAGAAAATTACCATATGTAGTGAAAAATATGCCCAGTTGTAAGTGAAATGTTTCATTTCATTAAAGTTATGTATGTATGTATGCATGTAATGTATGTATGTATATATCACACAAACATACCATACCTACACACACACACACACACAGTGGGCTTTGGGTCATTGTCATGTTGGAAGGTAAACCTTCTTCCCATTGACATCTTTCTAGCAGAGCGCAGCAGATTTTCCTCAATAATTTGACAATATTTTGCCCCATCCATTTTTCCTTCTATCCTGACTAGTGCTCCAGTCCCTGCTGCAGAGAAACTCCCCCTTAACATGACATTACCACCTCCATGCTTTACTGGTGGAATGGTGTTATTTGGATGGTGAGCTGTTTTGGATTTCTGCCAGACATATTGTTTGATGTTGGAGCCAAATAATTCAATTTTAGTCTCATCTGTCTCAGAATCTTCAAGGTGTGTTTTGTCAAAGCTCAGTCGTGACTGCATGTGGCCTTTCTCGAGGAGTGGCTTTTTTTCTAGCAACCCTCCCATACAAGCCACATTTGTGGAAAATTTGCGATATTGTTGTCATACGCACACAATGACCACTCTTTGTCATAAATTCCTGCAACTGCTTCAGAGTTGCTGTAGGCCTCTTGGTCGCCTCTCTGACCAGTTTCCTCCAGCTCTTTCATCCAGTTTGGAGAGATGTCCTGATCCAGGGAGGGTCTGTTGTACCAAATACCTTCCACTTCATAATAATAGACTTCACTGTGCTTCAAGGCATTGATAAAGCCTTTACATTTTTTTTGTATCCATCTCCTGACTTGTGCCTGTCCACAACTTTATCCCAGAAATCTTTTGACAATCCCTTACCACTCACAGTTGATTGTTTGCTTCAGTTAAGGACCGAAATGCTTCAGGAAAGCTCTTTTCATGCTGAGCTAATCAAAATGACCACAGCTGATCACAGTTGAACGTCAAATGGCTTTGCGTGCCATTGAGAAGGTGATTAGCTGCACCTGATTGAGTTTACAAGTAATTTTTAGGAGGGGGCTGATCCTTTTTCCAACTCAGTGATTCTGTTTTTATTTTTTTCTGACATGTTGGTGTTATAAGATGTTATAAGATGCTCTGAGTAAATACAACTGGATAAAACAAAAAAAAAACTGTGAAACTGTGTCCATCTTCATATCAGGCTGCAATGATATTTTAAAGGGGTTGATTCTTTTATATATATGTATAAAGCAGAATCTCTGCCGGTTGGCACATGTCTACTGCCATATGGTTTTTACCGTCATACTGTGCAGCCGTCTATATATTCATTAATATGTTATTTTTAACATAGTATTTAATACTGTTTATTATTATTGCCAAGAATATATATAAAAAATAAAAAAAATCCACAAAAATACTTAATGACAATAACAGTTTTTACAATGACAATACTTAATGTAAACACATTTCTGACTGGTAATGGGAGGAAGAGAGCAAAATCACCTAAAATATCGAACTGCAGTCACTGTTTTCAGCAAAAGTAAAGAGGGATTACATCATCACAGACTTAAGAGGGCTGAGGCCATCACAGATTTGTGTGCTGGCAGCTAATCGCTGAGAGTTAATCGCTAATTTCTAGGGGGGCCGAGATGAAAGACTTGGGCTTAAGTCCTTCTAAATAAGCTCTAGAATCACCTACGCCTACTACACACGAGTTACGTGCACATCCTCAGCTGTTCTGAAGGACAACATGTGTGAACTGTTCGTACTTATCAGATATAAAACCACCAACAAATCAGATATCGCACATGGTTTACAGCAGAACCCAAAGGTAGCATCTTTGTTCAGCTTTCTTCTGAGCATGTGTGTGTACGCAGTGGGGGTGGGGTTTGGGAGGAGGCGAGTTCTACGCGTCTATGAAGACATCAGTCTCCTTGAAAAATATGCTGCTGCAGTCCACACATTGTCAAAATCTCCACACAACCTCACTTTCAGCGGAATGGCACTTCACAATGCCAAAGCTGCAGATGTTGTTAACCAGTTTAGTCTGCCACAGACCGTAATTGGTTCATATAAATCACATCACATTGCATGAAACCACCACCATCTGTCCTGAGCTGCTGACTGCCCAGAAAACATCTCCTGTCCCACCTGCCCCTCTTTCCTGTGTGTCTTGCTCCATTCCCAGGGGGAAATGAGAAAATCAAATATAGAAAAGAGCAGAAAAACGTCAGTTTATAAGGGAGGAATTATATGGCTCTGTTTGGAATGGAGTGCTAGCCTACTTCTTATGGTATAATGCATAAAACTGCATTTATTTGATCAAAAGTAGAGTAAAAACTGTAATATTGTGAAATGCAATTTAAAATAACTGTTTTCTATTTGAATATATTTTATAATGCAATTTATTCCTTGGATTAAAAAGCTGAATTTTCAGCAGTCATTACTACAGTCTTCAATGCCACATGATCTTTCAGAAATCATTCTAATGAACTGATTTTGGTGCTTGCTAATATTGTTGTGGCAACGTTACTTTTTTTAGGTAGTGTATAAAGAAATAAAACAGCATTTATTTGAAATAAAAATATAAATGTCTTAATTTTCACTTTAGATCAATTTAATGCATCTTGGCATATAAAATATAAATTTTTCTTTAAAAGGGTCATTTGTATTTTTTTTTTCCTGTTTCCGATTAATGTGCAGGGACAATAAGCAAGCTATCTGTCATGCAACATTATTAAATGCTTGTTCCCATCCCAACCAGCCTGACATAGCAACACTGGCACAACCAATGGCATGATTTTTGTGCACTCCCATTTGTTTGTCCAACCAATGGGAGCTAAGGGAAGTGTTTCGAAACCCTATTTTAAAAAAAGTCATTATGTTTGTTTTGGTCATGCTAGTGGTGCAGAAATTACATTCTTCACCTTTTAAAAATCGTGGCTATAATCACTTCCTGGTCATACATCGCACTGGAAATGGAAGGTCAATTCAAGAGCATTACATTGTAAGATAATTGTATGCAATGTGAAAATATAGTAGGTCATTCAGATATTCCATGTATACTGTGCACAATATGCATATTATATACTACACACAGTATGCGTATTATATACTGCATAGATGATAAGTATAGCATGCTATTATTCCACATATAGCCTATTTATTTTTCTCTCACTCTGTCTCTTTCCCAGTGTCTAATTAAGTCAACGGATTTCTAGCTACTAGATTTCTTAGATGTGACTAGCTGTATGCGTTTCTCTGGCCTTTGAAGCTTTTCATGATGACACAAGCGCTGAGAGCCTCCCTGTGGGGCTCCAGAATCAACGCCACAGTTAGCTTTAATGATCTGTCTTAAAGTAGATGCAGTAATCAGGTTAGTACATCAAAAAGAGCAGAGCATAATTTAGTTTCATCATTTAGAAAACTGTACAGATATTACAGCAGCAAGCAATAAACTATAAAGTGCAAGTTAGAAAAACAAAGCTTTGTCCGGATGGTGTCAAGTGTGACCCAGGTGCCTCGTCATGGTTGCAATCCGTGTCGGGCGTCCCACCAGAGAGCCACCGTGAACCAGAACTGTCGCCACAGTGCAATTTGTTCCGAGAGGAGAAAGCATCGCGCCACCTGCAGCACGTGCCAGCCCACCAACCCCAGAGGAAGGACACAGCAACAATTAGACTGCTGCATCTTCTGCTTTCTCCACTGCAGAAACAGTTCATATTTACTAGACCTGTGGCTTAATTATGGGTTTATGCTAATAGCAGAATCATTTCAAACATGTGGAAACAGGGCTAATTTTGCAATCATATGAATTGCCAAAATGCTTATAATAATAATGACAACACTGCAATGATGCTGAAAATATCAGCTAATCTTATCAAACATAAAAAATAAGATATAAGAAGTTCTTATGCTCACCAAGGCTGCACTTATTTGATAAAAAATAAAGTGAATTCAATAAAATTGTGCAATATTATTACCATTTAAAATAACTGTTTTCTATTATGAATCTTAAAATGCAATTTATTCCTGTGATGGCAAATTACGAAAATGATCTGTATGAAAATCATTGTTATGTGCTAATTTCAAAAACAGTTGTGCCCCTTAAAACTTTTGTTTTGGAAAATGTATTTTGTTTTGATGAATAGAAGAGGGTTCAGAAGGACAGCATTTATGTGATATGTTTGTAATTTGTTATATTTTGTAACTGTAAATGTCTTGATCGATTTAATGCATCCTTTCTGCTAAAAAAAAGTGTGTATATGCACACACACACACACACACACACACAAAAGTGATTTCAATTATGGTACACAATGCGATGACCCAACTAATCGATAACTGGTTATCCATTCTATTGATCAGAATCAGTTAAACGTTGATATCAGTGCATGACTACTGTTCCATCAAACCTATGTTATATACATATATTGTAAGTTTAAAATCAGTATCAATAAAGGTTACAATACAAACAGTTTTAACAACAGCAACATTTAATCTCTTGCTTGCTTGTAGGTTAATGTGATAAAAAAAATAGAAATGCATTTATTACTATATTAAAGTGGCACAACTAACAAAGATTGAACAGCAGATTAAGCCAGTTAAATGAATCAACTGATTATCAATTTTAGCATTCAGCTGTTAAATCTGACGTCATATCAAATAGTTGCTGTGGTCAACATCATAATCCATCAATCCGGCACTGCCTACAGAGGAAGAACACTTGAAGTTGCATCCTCCCATGCAGTAGATCTAGAAAAGAAGATCTAGGACTTCTAAAGCTAAAGCTGTCGTGGTCTCATCCCGGCTCTCTCTGTTCTGCAGTCTGTGACATTCTGACCCTGTTCTGTGCCTTCATCGCAGCCTTGCTGTCCCGTCCTGAGACACACTAACACTGATCCCAGGACCTCAGCTGCTGCCCTCACAGAGAGAGAGAAACACTCTCCAAAGAGACGTCTCATCGACTCATGCAGAGCAGCCATCAAAAGATCACTTTCTGCAAGTGCACCAGTGACATGGCTCATAAATCTGTTTTAACACCATCCTGTTCCCATCTTTTCCCTTCTGGCTCGTACCAAACTCACACACACACAGACTGTGTTCACTCTTACAGCAACGCATTGTCAAACTTTAGCCAAATAAAGGACATACGCATACAAAACCAGCATGCGATGGAAGGAATTGTCACCCGGTAAAGAGATATTTTTTGTGGCTCTACGTGTGAGGGTAACAAAGAAACATGGAGCAGTCTGAAAATACAGAGCAGAATGTGTCCCAGATAAGTCAAGATGAGGAAGAACTTAATAAAGCATGTAACAGGAAGCAGAGTTTAGAGGTTTATTGTTGCCGAGCAACATGGCCTCCGATCACAAGTATCCATTCCTCCATCCATCCATTTTCTGATATTAGTTTTACCGCTTTGAGTCCTTTGTTTCAAGTGTTATAATGCAAAGCAGCTGTTTTTGAGCTGGTGCCAGATTTATCATTCGTTATGAATAATCTGATCTTTTGATCTGCATAATCACATGAAAAATAAAATGAAATAATCACATGAGATGAAGTATCTTTCATCTGTCGGATATTTAATATAGAAACCATTTCCCATTGAGTTTCCACATTAAACTATATATCAATATAATTACTCATACTATGATATAAGATCTTGGTCACACTGCCAGCCTTTACTCAACAGTGTCAATACATTTTTATATAGGCCTAAAAATGACACCTCATTGTCTTTTTAAAACAAGAATTAATCATGCAAAATGGAGATGTAGGCTATCATGATGGAGGATCAAAGTAGTGACCCTCAACCCCTTCACAGCACGAATGCTCTGATATTCAGCCGTCGGCAGCACAAGAGTAATCATTACAGAGGAGCAACTACAAACCAATCCTAAAAATGACACATTTTCATCTGTTAGCAAAACATTCTGGGTTTCTTTGCTAAACATGATCTGAGCACTTTTACTAATGACTTCTAAATTGGACCTGATGCAACAACACACAAGTCATTAATTTGTAATATTAAAGGTGTCATATGATGCTGCTAAAAAGAACATTATTTTGTTTAATGAAATGTGTTTATGCGGTTTAAGGTTAAAAAACACATTATTTTCCACATTCTGTACATTATTGTTTCTCCTCTATACCCCACCTTTCTGAAACGTGTTGATTTTTACAAAGCTCATCGGTCTGAAAAGCGAGGTGTGCTCTGATTGGCCAGCTATCCAGTGCATTGTGATTGGCCGAATACCTCAAGCGTGTGACGGAAATGTTACGCCCCTTACCATATTGTGATGCCCTGTCCGGCCGGAGCGACGAGACAAAAACTTTAAAACCCATTATAAATGAGGCATTTGTTGCATCCAGTGGGGAAATAATTACAGGTTATAATGACTTATACTGTCTTTTTACGTGTTGCATCGCGCCGTGCAAACATAAAACCATGTCTGCATTTGTGATTGGAGAAATGACAAACAACAAGTGCTACTCTACACTGCCCAAAAAACTCGCGTTTGAGTCATCAGTGGCAAATTCTTTAAATATAAATAACGTACTTACAGTCTGTGAGTCAGAACAGCCGGCATTGTAGTCTATGAGGCGGGTGGGCTTGAGAACGGCGCGGCCGGCGGATTCGACGATGGAGCATTCGGCGGGCTTGCGGCAACCACATGTGACAACCCCGGGCTGGACTCCGCTTCGTCCACAGTGAAAGCCGATCCGGCGATCGACAGCGCGAAGTTTATGTATTTCCTCAGCAACCAGCACAGATCAGCTCCAGGCATGACGAAGCAGATATCGTCCTCTTTTGGAAGGCCAAACAAAGTAGTTTCGCTTTCACAGGGAAACACTAGGCGCCGGTCACTACAACCTACTACAAGCGAGAATCAAAGTTACGCTTTCTTTTTTTGCGTGAACATTTGGGTGGTGTTATGTAAATCTTCCCACATCGTGACGTAGACATGTTGGGTTGTGTTAGAACGAGCCGTTTTAGGTAGGAGTGGCAGAGTCTTAACTTTGATAAATAACATCTCTTTGGTTTTGAGACTTTAGTATTTGCAACTTTACAGATCTTCTTCTTCTATTTTGGGGGGCACCAAGAGAGAGCTTGTGTCACTTCAAAGAGAAAGGAAAAATTTAAATTGCATCATATGACCCCTTTAATACATTTAGAAAGATGCATTTTAGTCTGTGTAATGACACTCATTTTATTTAATCCAACTCAGGGATTCTTGTCACTTTAAAAGTAAAAAAAAAAAAAAAGACTTTCAAGCGAGCCAATCAAAATATTAAAGTCTTAATAGGAACAATTCAAGCCACTTGAGAACCAGCAGCGTTTGGCATCAAAGTTGGTGCGAGAACCCACATTTTTGTTAATACTAATAATTTAATAACACTGTTAATTACAATACTTAGCAAATCTCAATAGTGATGTCTAAATGAACTTGCAACATTTAAATAATTAGATTTTAGTGACTTATTTTTACTATATTTAGTATATATCAGTTTTCAACAAGAACATCAAAATAATTATCAACTTAATTCATATTCCTGGTTATAAAATTAATTAGTTAATAGAAACTATATAGACAAAAAAAAACTAACAAAAACCAGTGGCGGCTCGTCGGGGGAGGCACAGCTTCCCCATAATTTTGAGGTGAAAATGGGAGAAGGACGATTTAATGTTAATAAAATTAACAATTCATTTCAGTTCATATCTCAGAACATGTATTTTTTGTTTGTAATTTCACAGATGTAATACCATAACGTGAAAGCCCGCTTTTCTATTGCGAATGTGCAGAATCTGCTGATGTAATTGCAACCGCTAATGATAGAGAAGGGGAGGGGGAGGCCGGGGGAGAGCTGAGCTCTTGTGCCTCCGGTGGTAAAAAACATTTGTCAATCAGGCATGGTGTTCACTGTCAGGATGAGGATGTTGAGAAAGACCTGTAAGGAAGGCTAGCCCTTACGAGATAATAGTTTGAATGTCTCCCGCTGCGCTGATAATGTACCAAGTACTTATGATGGTAGCGATAGTGAATATTTGACGCCAACAGATTTACCAAGCTGTCATTCAAACCGTATACAAATTTAGGGAAAACAGCCTAAACTGGATATAGGCTACAGCAGTCAGCTAAATTAAATGCCGCAACAGGCAGCTCTCTTTTAACACAGACTTTTAAGAAGGGATGGATGTTTGCTTCAAGTGATAGGCCAGGTAAGTGAAATTATATTATCTTGCTGTATGTGTGTCGTTTTCTTTACGTTTTCTGACTAAAGGCAACCAAAAAGCAATTTTAAAGTGGTTAAGCAAATTATAATAATAATAATTGGCAGTGATCCCAGACCAATACAATTAGTGTGCCTCCTCTATTTAAAAACCCACGAGCCGCCACTGACAAAACCTGACTAAAAACTTTAAAATATTAATAGAAAATTGAAAAACAACAAAAACACAAAATTATTAAAATTTTACTAAAATTAAAATAAAAACAGGAAATAGAAAAAAAACCTGATTTAAAATATTATTAAAAACTATAATATTATCTCAGTGATACTAAAATAACTGCTGGTATCATTCAGAATTGAAATTTTGGTCCCTAGTGCTGACCACACAAACTGGCTTTTGGTTTTGTGATGGCCAGTACATAAATACAACAGATGTGATGAGATATTCATATTCATATATTCATTTTCTAGATGAATATATTGAGCTGCACCCTCGATGTAGTCCCTCTTTCATTCATTTTGATTGCACCATACTCAAAATACTCATTACTAACATCTATGGTGCTTTCATGGCCACTTTTCATCCTCCTTAGCTGGTCTTATGATGCAGCACTTCCTTTATCCTCTGAATCTGGCAGCCAATCAGACGACTGAGATAGAGAGAGAGAGAGAGAGAGAGAGAGCACGCATGCCCTGATCAAACATATGCTGAGCATATAGTCATGCATACACGTATGTGCCCGTCCCACGCTCGTGCACGTGCAGAAGTAGCAAAACGCTGCATCACCAGGGAGACCCATCAGGAGGAGCAGCTTTGAGGGTTACACAATCACATAAACCCACAAACACTCACACACTCACTTACGCACATAATGGTGACAATGAGAGGATCCTTAAAGAGAGAGAGTAGAAAAGAAGAGGACAATGGACAGAAACGATACCATATGCCAGGGGTCTGTTACTATAGCAACGCCACACTTCCTCTCTCTCTCTCTTTCATTCTTTCTTCCATATTTGCCTGGATTGAAGGAATAAAGGAAAAGCAATGTATTAAAACACGTCTACATTTTACACCGCATAGAATGAAAGCTTGAGGTGCACCATATGTCAATGGCACATCTGTCATTTGCCAATAACGATACATATTAAATCATTATTATCAATAGCAACAGTAAAACTGTGGTTGGTTATTTTAGATGATAGTATATTTTCTTGCTTTTTTTTTTTTTGGTTTGACTTGAAAAGTCTCATCCAGCAATGTGTGTAAGTGTCACAAGAAAAACGTCTCGGGTTACGTATGTAACCATGGTTCCCAGAGGGAACGAGACGCTGCATCGAAACGCTACGGAAACGCCTTCAGCGTGACCACGCTCTGAATAACATGTGTAATCAGTTCAATAGATGGGCGAGACGTCACGGGCAGGTGACGTCATGACCAGGAAGCTATAAAAGCACGTGCGGCGGAGCCAGCGTTAGCTTCTAGGAATGAAGCAAGCGCTGGCAGGGACGCAGGAAGTATGGCACCGAGACGTAGCGTCTCGTTCCCTTGGGGAACCATTGTTACATACGTAACCCGAGACGTTCCTTTTCAGGAACTCGAGCTGCGACGAAATGCTATGGGAACGAGAATGCCTCGCGTACGCCAGACTTTCCAAATCTTGCTAGTTGGATTTAGCATTGAACAGCTAGGGCGATCGAGAACAAGAAACAGAAGCCCAGGAGTGGCTAAGTAGGGCGCGGCTCGCCATCCCGAAGGCCAAATTTGGAGGAAGTGAAATCTTGACCCCCAACAGAGAGGGACGATCAGAGGACCCTCGAGGCTATGGAATAGAATCCCGATTCCACATTAGAACTAAGCTTCTTGCCGGCAGGCAGCTCAGCGCTCAGGCACCGCCAGAGGAAATGGTAAGGAAGAGGGGTGTCTTCCCACTGATGGCACGAGATGGGCTTGTGGGTAGCGCAGATGGTCCGCCCCCGAGCCTCAGGGTGGAGTGGGTTCAACCCTGCAGGAATAAACAGGACTGCCAGGATACTCCAAGAAATGTAGCAAGAAGGGGGGCACGTAGCTGGGGCGGGTGCGCGGTCTCCGGCAACAATACAGTTTCCTAATAGGGAGCTATGGATGGAGGAGGTCTCAAACAACCTCGGGAGGATAGACCGGAAGTTATGAGTGTGCTCCTCACAGAGGCAACCCCATGCAGCTCCTGGACGGGGCGTGCCCTCCGCTGGGAGAGGAGATCTACTCCTGCGGGAATCTCCCCGAGCGCACAAGTCGAGAGTGAGTAAATTCGCAGGCTGAGGACCCAACAGGACTGGCCCAGAACGGGGATACTGAACAAAGACAGGGCCATGGTGTCCCGAGGGCGCACTCTCTCCAGAACTCCCGGGAGCAGAAAAATCGGAGGAAAGGTGTACAGACGAAGCCTCGGCCACGTCTGTACCATGGCATCCAGCCCCAGTGGAGCTGGATGAGTCAGAGAGAACAAGAGGGGAAAGTGCGATGTCTCTCGATTCGCAAACAGGTCCACCTGAGCCTGGCCAAACACTCTCCATACCCGAGGGGGTGAAGCATCCATTCCCCGGGTCTCAGCTCCTGCCTCGACAGGATGTCTGCTACCATATTGAGATGCCCAGGAATGTAAACTGCTCTCAGCGAGAGGAGTTTGCCCTGGGACCACACAAGGACCTAGTGCGCCTGGCTGTAAAGGGGGCACGAATGCAGTCCTCCCTGATGGTTGATGTAAGAGACAACGTTGTGGTTTACCAACACATGGTGACCTCTTTAGGTCTGGGAGAACTCGAAACATGGCCAGCATCTCCAGGCAGTTTATATGCCATGTCAGATGGCGACCACTCCAAAGACCGCGGGCTGAGCGGCCACTCATGACCGCTCCCCAGTGCGTGAGAGAGGCATCCGTTGTTAGCGTTACGCGGCGACAAGGAGCTCCAAGCACCAGTCCCTGAGACAAGAACCAAGGTTTCCTCCACATGCTAAGGCACGTAGGCACCACCGCATGGACCTTGAGCATGCGAAAGCGGGTTTCGTGTTTCTCCTCGGGGGAGAACCCTTGTTATGGTGTGCCACCAATGTAGGGGTTCAGTACAGCCGGCCACGAGTTATCAAGTGGGCGCAGCTGTAATCCAGCCAGAGTCTGGAACTGCGTGACAGTGAGAGTGAACGGCCTTCTATTTACTCTCGGCGACTGACGTGAGGATAAATCATCCGAGAAGGGAGACTCAGACATGCCTGCATCATTGTCGAATCACACCACGCCCAGATAAGTGGTTATCTGTACTGGAGAAAGCACACTCTTCTTGGCATTCAGCCTCAACCCCAGCTCTTTCATATGGGCGAGAACGACATCTCGATGTCAAACCGCCATCCGCTCTGACTGAGCTAATATCAACCAAACGTCGATGTGGTTGAGTCGTGAAAGTCTGGGGTGAGAGTGCAAGGCCAAAGGAAGAAACCAGTATTGGTAGGCTTTTGCCCCAAAAACGAACCTCAGGAACTTCCTGTGAATAGGAAGGATGGAGATATGGAAATATGCATCTTTCAGATCGATCGTGACAAACCAGTCCTCGGACCTGATCTGAGACACGACTTGTTTGAGTGTGAGCATTCTGAACTTCAGTCGCAGATCTAAGATCGGACGCAACCCCCCAGCCTTCTTCGGAACAATGAAGTACCGGCTGTAGAACCCAGAGTCTGTCTCATGCGGAGGGACCACCTCGATGGCTTCCTTCCTCAAAAGAGTAACTACTTCTTGTTCCATGACCAGAGCCTGCCCGGGACCCACTAGCGTGGGGGTGACCCCGTTGAATCGAGGCGGACGAGAACCGAACTGGATTCCGTAGCCTCTTTCTACAGTACGCAGGACCCATTGAGATACATTTGGCAGTAGCTTCCACGCTGCTAAATAATCTACTAAGGGAATCAGTCTCTCGAGACTGATCTCTGGTGTGCCCAGAACGGCTAGTTCGGTGCCTTGAAGCGTCTGCACACCGACAGGGGACGCTGAACTAGCTGCTCTGGGGACCTCCGCAGAGGCCGCGAGCCTCTCAGTGCCGCTACGTTGCCGGGCGGAAAAGAGCCGCTGCGCCCTGGGACACGGCAGGGTTGGCAGACCGACCTCCTGAGGGCACTGAGGAGAGATGGGCACCGTGTAATGCGGTGTGAACCTCTCTTCCCCAGAGGGGCTTGCCCTCCGAGGTCCTGAGCCACAGCATCAGGACTCTCTTAGCTGAAGTCTCCTATTGAAAATGACGGCCCTCAGACCCACGTCGTCTGCTAGGAATACTAAACCACAGCCTGCTCGGGGCAGGACCCAATGAAGCACACTTGGCAGGGGCTCCCACACCGCCAGGTGACCTCCTGAGGGAACCAGTCTCACGAGACTGGCTTGTGGTGCGCTTAGAGCAGCTAGCTCAGTGCCCTGAAGCAGCGGACTGGCAGGGGACGGCCTACTAGCTGCTCTAGATACCCCCGTAGAGGTAGCGAGCCTCTTAGTACCGCTACGTTTCCGGCGGTAACTGAGAGAAGCGCTCGCCGGAGACCGCTGCGCCCTGGAACACGGCAGGGTTGGCAGACCGACCTCCTGAGGGCACTGAGGAGAGAAGGGCACCGTGTAATGCGATGTGAACCTCTCTTCCCCAGATTGGCCTGCCCTCCGAGGTCCTGAGCCACAGCATCAGGACTCTCATAGCTGAAGTCTCCTATTGAAAACGACAGCCCTCAGACCCACGTCGTCTGCTAGGAAGACTAGACCCCCCCCCCCCCACCGAGCGCTCGGGGGCAGACCATCTAGAACATCGTTAGAGGTAGCGAGCCTCTTAGTAATGCTACGTTTCCGGGCGGTAACTGAGAGAAGCGCTCGCCGGAGACCGCTGCGCCCTGGAACACGGCAAGGTTGGCAGACCGACCTCCTGAGGGCACTGAGGAGAGATGGGCACCGTGTAATGCGGTGTGAAACTCTCTTCCCCAGAGGGGCCTGCCCTCAGAAGTCCTGAGGCATTGGCGTCAGGACATTTACGACGAAGACTATCCAGCGAGGATGACGGTCCGCAGACCCGCCTTCTGTTAGAAGCCTTCGGCCTGGGAGCTCCACTTTGACTCTAGACTCTGCGGAGTACGAGTAGTGAGGGCCCCAGAATGAGGGGCTGGAACACGGTGGGTTGGGACTGCTCCGCCCAGCAGCCCCTGCAAACCGCCTCAACCTCCTCAAAGGAAGAGAGGTTAACGTGTGCTCTCACTCGAGAAATTTATATCCCCAGAGCCCCTGTATATCTAACTTCTAATAGTCAGATAAATACTTCATTTTATTCCTCAGAATTTAATGCAGTCAAACAACCAGACGAGTAAATACGGTTTAGTGTAGTAAGATTCACGTCAAAAACCGAAATGATGTAATATATGCGCCGCGCACGAGCCATTCAGTCACACGATCAACATCAATCCCTTGACAAACAAATGAGCTCTAAATCTAGCAAACACGGGAAGAGATAGGAAGAGCCGTCTCCAACCCATCCGCCAGATCATGTGCGATCCCCGCGATCTCAGTCGCCGCAGTGCCTCAGCAGCAGCGGGACCGCAATGGCAAGATCACAGGCACGAACACACTCCTCCGAGCGTGCCCGGCGGGGAAGCGTGAGTCGGAGCGTTTACATAGGGAACAAAAACAGATCGCCCTGACTGCGGCGAGATCCGATCATGAGTTAATGCTGGCTATATAATATAAGGCATTAAGTATGACTTGTGTAACTGTGTTTGGCATGGGCGAGCTCTTTGACGCCATACGTATCAATCTCTCGGAGGGAAAGAAAGGCGGAGCGTCGCGCTCTACGGGGGGGAAGTACCCGCCAGCGCGGGCATTCCGAACCCCGAGGAAAGAACGGGAGCCGGATCTGCAGTGATTAGCAGATCCATACGAGAAACACAAGAGCACAGCCGCCACTCCGCTCGAAGCGAAAGCGGGGGCCGGACCGCGAGGAAAGCTATGTGAAAGGCTCCTCCAAAGAGACCCTCTGAGAGCGAAGAAGGCAGTAAAACTATGGCTTCGCTTAAAGCCAAACCCGCACAGGCTGTGTGTGTACAAACTCGTGATAGAATTATCTTTGAGCAGGTCAGGAACACACAACTACAAGTGGCAGCTCTCGCCCTTGAAAGGCTTTGTCCTTGCATGAGCTTAGACATACAGTAGCTGGAGCTTACAGACTTTGGACAGACAACAATAAATAAGACACACAGAGCACTTGCTGAATGACAGAAAGCTGACGCTGACTCCGCCGCACATGCTTTTATAGCTTCCCGGTCATGACGTCATCCGCCGTGACGTCCCGCTCAGCTATTGGACTGATTTCACATGTGATTCAGAGCGTGGGTCACTGAAGGCGTTCCCCTAGCGTTCTCGACGCAGCTCGAGTTCCTGAGAGGGAACATTTGTGTTTTTAGATAAAGACTTTTCTGAAAAAGAACACAACACACACAAGTAAATAATTATAATATGAACAAAATTAGCATTTAATATGTCAATTTGTATTAGTCACAAAATTAATTTCCAACTATTTTTTTCACAAGTGAATTACTGTTCAAAAGTTTGGTTTCAGTTTTTAATACTTTTATTCAGCAAGGATTCTTTAAATTGATCAAGAGTGACAGTAAATACATTATTTGAAATTGAAATTTGCCATTCTTCAGTACTTTCTATTTATCAAACAATCCTGAAAAAATATAAGCCTATATTATGATTGCAAAAAAATTAAAAATAAATAAAAACTAGGTCACAACCTCAGGACAACTGCTATTATTCAATGATTCTGAAGGATCATGTGACACTGCAGACTGGAGTAATGACTACTGAAAATGCAGCTTTGCATCACAGGAATAAATTACATTTTAAAATATATTCAAATAGAAAACAGTTATTATAAATTGTAATATAATATTTCACAGTGTTACTGTTTTTACCGTATTTTGATCAAATAAATGCCGACTTATTGAGGAAAAAAAAAAACAAAATATTAGAAAGAGATTTTAAAAACATTTAAAAAATCTTACCAACCCCAGACATTTTAAAGGCTGTGTATATGCATGAGCAAGAATGAGAGTTATAGCAAAGAACAATATTTTCAGTGAATAATAACAGTGAATCTTAACAATTCACACAAATCTACTGTATAACTTAAGAAAACTTAGAATATCTACACGTCAGACGGACACCACTGGTGTTACGTATCCGGTCCATGAACTTCCGTCTGCTAGCCATCAGAGGTCACCCTTCCCATTTTCATTGACTCTCGCACTCACACTGTTGCATATCACCACGGACTACATATCCCATCATCCACTGCACCAACGACACACACACACTGTTGATTGCACAGCACTGATTGCACACAACTGTTTCATATCACTCACTCACTATTTCACACTCCATCTCACTCCTTCTAACGGCCGAGTATTGTATGCGCTTATCGCCAGCAGTGATAGCTACCTTACAGAGCCCTCGTTAGTTTCCTTGCCTTAGCCTAGCCTAGTCTTGCCTCGTCTGTTTTCTCGGTTTCTGATCCTTGCCTGTTTCCCTGGATTCATCCCTCTCGTCTCGCCCCTGTGATTCTGTTCGCAGATCAGTTGACCTTCGCTACGCCCAGGATTATTGTCATGTGGAATTGCCCCGCCCATACCTGTTTGAATTGTTCGACCCTGCCTGTTATGACCATGTCTCTGTCTAATAAAGCTTTGCACATGGATCCGCACGTCTCGCGTCTCGTCAGCCCCGTTACAACTGGCCACTGTGCTACATCTTGCATGTTTTCCAGCATCTTGCACCACGAATGCTGCATTTTCAGAACGCAGTGTTAAATTCAAGGAAGTGTGCTCAAGCTCTGTTCCATTCCATTATGTTCCGTCCAGCTGTTTAAATGCAAGAACATGTTCTGTGTCAACGCCCTGCATGTGCATTTGATGGTTACATGACACAACAACCTGTGAATTTTTTACCAATTCCTATCATCATTATGATCATGTTTCATAAATATGATAACTTGCTTCCATGTTGCAAAATAAGGTGGATAAATCGCAGAATAAATAGAAAGAAAAAAAACAGTATTATATAAAGAAAGAATAATAAAGCAATGAAACAACAGTAACAGTGACATTCAGGGGTGTTCACACTTGGCAGGTTTGGATAGATTAAAACGAACTCTGGTGCGATTGCTTTTTAGTGTGGTTCATTTTAATAAATATGAATGCTGCCATCTGAACCTTGGTGCACATCAAACAAGTGGACCAAGACCTATCTTTTCAGTGGGTCTTGGTCCGCTTCCAAATAAACTCTGATATATGAATGCAACACTGATCAAAGACATCTAAACTAATCAAAATCAGGATGCTATGTCACAAGATGAGTATATTTATAATTTCCTTGTTTGGTCCAGATCAAAATAACCAAGAGAACCGAACTACAAGTATAAACACACTCTTAATTACTCTTTTGCTGCTGTAACTGACTTCCAGAATTTAGCATACACCTCCAACATTTTACACATTGTATTATTCTGCCACATGCCAAACACACACACAGATGTATTGAGAGATCCCTAAAGACACTCCTCATGCAGATGCACGGGGCAGTCGAATAGTGGTTGCTAGGCAACAGCTAATGGGGACCTCAGTAAACAATAAACAATAAACCTGACACTTCCAACAATCCACACAAACACACACACTTCCCACTAACTCATAGCCCTGGGCAGCGGAGGGTAATGTCTAGGTGAATGGCCTGCCTCTCTTCATTTTCTTTGACTGTCAGTCCTCATCCGAAGAACAGACTGATCCCCTCGGGCAGCCCTGCACTCCTACTCAACCACTGTCAACAGATACACACTCACACACACACCTGTTGGTCAAAGGTTCACATGAATAGACACACAGAACAAATGTGCATATTTATATAGACATATTTACGCATAATGACACAAAACACAACATATCTGAATCCATAGGTGCACAAACACATACAAAATATCTGACATTGGCAGTCCTCTGCTATTTTAATAACAGGGACCACTGCCTCAGAAGAGACTGATTAATATGTGGATTACTCATACGAGGTCATACACAACAGAACATAGACACACACACACACGTTTATTTAGCATCTGAATGAGCACATAGCACATACTTCTTCTATAAAAAAAACTTTTACTATAGGCTAACTCTTTTTGCATTTATTGGACAACAACAAGAAAAACACATTGTTTATTAATATTTTTTCTTCCATAGGGAGTTTGTCAGTTAGCTCACTTTTATGGAGAATTTAAGTGAATCTGCATGATTCACAAAAAGATAAAAACACACCAAGGGAACAAAACACATAAACATACATATAAATAATAATAGATGGAGATATACAAGAGGTGTATAAAAAAGCCCTTGGGTTTTTTTGAGAACCTGTCTACTCTAAAAATATATCATCAAAAAAACTACCCAGTGGGTACTGGACATCAATGTGACGTCAGAAAGATGTTGGACCACAATGTTGGAGAGATGTAAAATATGTATTGCCATAAAAATCTATTGTTGGCTTGATGTCAGCCTCCATCATTAATAATTCAAACCTAAACTTAAACCAACAAAATATCACAATGTAATGATGTTATTATTTAACTTTGTGTAGACATCAACATTATGACATTTATCAGATGTTGGGTTTTGGTCACCATACCTTGTGTTTGACATCAATATGATGTTGGAATGAGATGTTTAGAATAATTTTGGTTGCTTACTACGACTTAAAACCAACAATATATTGACATCAGCTGTCATCAGTATTCTACTTGAAATTGATGTTGTCAATAGACACTGTTCTAAAATTTTATTTTGGTCACCCAACGTCAGAACCAATATTCAATCAAATAGCCACGTCTTATGGCATTGGTGGACTCCTAGGTGATCTGAGACGCTCTGATTTCAATCCAGCAGGTTTGTTGATAGTTTAAACAAACAAATAGTCCTCAAAAGTGAACAGAGCACAACAGGAATGGTCATGGAATGAAAACCCCATTGCTTTTTGCTTCAAATCGAAAGCTGTAATCTTACAAATTATATCAGAGCTGGTTGGTTCGGTTCATGGCCTAGTGACAATAAATGGGAAAAACCCACATACAGAGTGAATGCTCTCCATGAGAGATATGTACGGTGGCCGAGAAGTGCAAAGCAGATCATTAATTCTGAAAACAAAATAACAAATTACAAACGCAAATGCAAGTCTAAAAAACAAAATAACAATTCAGAAAGCACAACAACAATTCAGAAAACATTATAACAAGTCAGAAAACACAATGACAAATTTGAAAACAAAATAACAAGTGAGAAAACACAACGACAAATCAGACAAACAGGAAGAGGTAGGTATAGTTTGAGACAGCGCCATTGGTTTGGGATTACTCACCGCTGAAGGGACGAGACATCTGTCAATCAACGTATACAGGATGAACCAGCCGATAGCAGCAGAGTTGTGGTAGAAAGTTCGGAGATGGTATTAAAGTAGCTCAGTTTAAATGTATTGTATGAATTGCCCTTACTCTGAAATAAAAAATATGGGGTGTCTATTTCCATTTAGTTAAAAGTGGCTGTAAATCATCAGCTCCAGTGGCGCAGATGGGTAAGTGCGTGCCCTTGGCTTTTTGAGGCGCTCGACCCAGGTTCGATCCCGCCTTTTGCCGAATTTTTTTTCCCTCTCTTTTCCTGTTCACTATCTGTTTTTTTATTTTTATTTTTATTTTTTACTGAGCTCAATGCATTCATTCTTATCCATGAAGGATATTGTGTTGCTTCCATTTTCTTCTCAAAATGAGGTACCTTGGGAGATAGCATGATTTTGCAACCTTGAAACATATATGGGAATACACATATGAAATCAAAAACGTAGGCAGCTCACTAGCTTTACAATATACAGCACTATATGTACTGAATTAAAATGCATTTGACCATTCTTTGACAGAGAGAGAGAGAGAAAGAGAGAGAGCAGGTGAAAATTTGCTGATGAATCTGTTGGACGTGATGTCCTCTGCATAGAAGGTGACCCTGACACCCCCGCCATCTTCCTCTCACTCAAACACTTCTGTATCAACCGCCTTCTTCTTCTTCTTCTCTTTACTCCACTGGATAAACAGTGTGTTATCCTGTTCTTATAATTTTGCAATAAACAAAACTGTGCTTACCTTATCCATTTTGGCATATACAACTTAATGTCACAGAATATAATGAATGCAAACACAGACCAAATGAAGACCACGTCTACACAGGCTGCAGCCTTCTAGTGTAGCATCCTAATGGAAATGAAACCTCGTAAGAACAGTTAGGGTAACTGCACAAATACAGCAACTCCATGTGTCATAAGAATAGCATTTTTCATATGAAGTGTGTGGGAGATGCAAGTCAAAACTGATTTCATTAGAGTTCAGCATTAGCATGTTGCTAAGCTAATTAGGTAAAGGTGCGCTCACGCCATGTCAGTATTATCGATTGTAACTTGTAAAAAGCAATTTACATCCTTGTAGAATATGTCATTTAAACTTGTAAAGCTCTGACTTGTACCGCCTGATCAACATCATGTGGAAACACTCAAACTGGCGAAAGCTTCAGCATTAAAATGTAGTTAAATCTACACTATGTAACTCTTTACCCTCTAGCACAGGGATGGCGAACGTTGATCCTGGAGGGCCGGTGTCCCTGCATAGTTTAGCTCCAACCTTAATCAAACACACCTGAACAAGCTAATCAAGGTCTTCAGGATACAGGTAGGTATTTTTTTCAGGGTTGGAGCTAAACTCTGCGGGACAGTGGCCCTCCAGGATCAACGTTCCCCACCCCTGCTCTAGCAGTTAAAAAATTAACTTTAATGCATCTTGTGGAACAAAATTTGTTTTGGCTGTGCTTTGGCTCTGTTCCTGTGCACTGATAAATGTGGTTCAAGGCACTGGTGTACACATACAGGTAATCTTAGCTGACCAGATGGACACACAAATAATAGCTCCTTTGTTTTTTGTTTTTTTTTACAACCGCTGATTCACCTAGAGGTTTGCTGATTTGAATGATCCATCATACATTTTTTCTTCTTGTTTGATGCATCAACAAACTTTCAGCTTCACACTACCCACAGTCAAAGCTGCTTTTCTCTGTTTACGGATATAAGGTGACATGCTCAGGTGAACAATTTTTGTATGCAATTTCCAATTAAATCTGTTCCAACAGCTCTAAAATATAAATCATTATAACAGGTTTATAAAACATTACTTGGGTAAAGATATGGTTTGGAATTTTGAAGTTTAGGCTTTTATTAACATCTAAACAATGATCAATACAATACATGGAGCCAATAAAGATGTGTTCTAGCGTGTGACACACAAGCTTTTGTGATTACTATACGTGATGTGCTCTATGTATGTGTGTTTATTAAAGGGGTCATATTATGCGATTTCAAGTTTTCCTTTCTCTTTGGAGTGCTACAAGCTGATTGTGCATAGATAAGATCCCTGAAGTTGCAAAGACTAAAGTCTCAAAAACAATATTCTTTATCAAAGTTAAGACTCTGCCACGACCCCCTAAAATGGCTGGTTCTAACACGCCCCCACATATCTACATCACGATGTGAGAAGATTTGCATAACGTAGACCCAAATGTTCATGGAAAGAAAGAAGGCATGGTTTCAGTAACTGCAGTTAGTGTTGAAGCAGCCATGTCGGAGACGCTGTGTGTTTCTAGGCGAAAGCAAAAGCACTTTATTTGGCCTTCTGAAAGTAGATGCATTTAGGAATCTTTAAGATCACTTACAACAGAACAGCAATACATTTTATGGACGACCGTTTCATGAACCTAGGAGAGGAGGTAATTCTGACTTTGCTATGACAATATGGCACTTCTGAATCAGCTACTGTTTTTTGTTATTAGTTTAAGTATTTGCTATCGACTGTTCAAAGGCGGTTTTGGGAATTGTGGTGTGTGTGTGTGTGGGTGTGTGTGTGCCACGGAGACACAGGGTCACATCAAAGTGGAGTCAGCTGTCTTAACCCGTGGCTTGTGTACTGCAAACACATACCAGCTTCATCACTGTCTGTCACGCGACTCTGTTCCCCTTTCGGGCTCTGAATGATGTTAAAAATAAGGACAGTAGTACGGTCTTTACATTTATTTTGAAAGCTGAAGCTAGTGATTATGGTAAGGGGTGTTACATTTCCGATGCGTGCTTGTGGTGTTCAGTCAATCACAATGCACTTGGTCAGCTGGCCAATCAGAGCAGGCTGCGGTTGTCGGGAGGAGGGACTTTGTAGAAACGAAGCGTTTGAGAGAGGCGGGGAACAGAGGACCTGCAATAATGTACAGTATTTAAAAAAATAATGTGTTTTTTGAACATTAAAGCATGTCAACCTATTCTGTTACACCAAATACACAAAAAAATGATCTTTTAAAAAGCATCATATGACCCCTTTAAATGTGACTAAAAGCCTAAATTAAATCTGTTCTTCACATACAAAAATCATGTTTCAATTCACATTGATTCATTTTATAATGGCTTTATAAACTTTTTGGATCTTTTGAATTTTTGATACCTGGACTTTCAATGGAGGGACAAATATCTCTAAGGTTTCATTAAAAATATCTTTGAAGATTAACCAAAATCTTATTATATGAATTAATCTCTGGGGTTTTTTTTTTCACTGAGCTCGGTGCAATGGATTTTCGGATTGCCTTCTTTGTGAAGGATACAGTATGTGTAATGCTCTCTCATAATATGGGGGAAAAAGGCATCTTAAAGCATAATTATGCTTCCTACCATTTGTAACTGCCTTCATCCATATCTATGTAGGCAGCTCACAAGGTTTTGGAACAGAGCTGAAGCATTACTGAAGATCTTTGGTCTTAAATATCTTTTCACTGACACTCTTAGTTATTCAAACGCTACCCTGATCCTGCCCCTTTATTAAAATCCGGCCCATTTTTCTTCCACAGCCCAATTCTGCCAGACCCAGGCGTTTCCCCTGAGGACAGTGCAGGATGAGGCAGCTTAAAATTACATCCCTAAATTCTCATTCTGCCTTCATCATTTCTCTCCTCCGTTCCTCAGCCAGTGTCCTCTCTTTAACCCATCTATCTGCTCTGGCATTATGAATGACGGCTCTATCATGAATGGCTGATTACATGTAAGACAAAAAAAAGAACACTGGTCAGGTGTCTCCAAGCAGCACGTATCGCCTGACACAAGAGCCCACAGAGACCCAGCGTTTAGGGGGGCTAGATAGTTAAAGGATCTCCAAATACTTTCAGAGATAGAGAATGAAAAGGACAGGGAAGGGGGGAGGATTAAAGACTGAGAGGTGAAGAAAGAGAGAGTGAGTGGTCACAGGTGGGGTCTGAATTACAGCTTCTTTACCATATCTTACCTTCACATTGACTGTCCAGCGGAAACCCCTGAGAATTACACCTGCATGAGAATTACACCTGCACACACATGCACTCATCTACACACATGTCCATGTAAACCCTACTGAAAGGGGTTTAAAGTCTGATAAATCCCATAGGATAACCTTCTCATGTTCTATGTGGTTCTGGATAAACCCTCTATGTGCTGGTGCTTAAAAAAAGTCTTCATGTTGACCTGACGAAGCTGTAACTTAACTTCAAAACACATTTTATGTATCTACAATAAACCATATTGACAAGAACCCAAGCGGGGAGACTGGGGCTAGTTATCACATTTTTACTGTGAATGTTTCTTAAGGTAAGTCAATTTCCAATGTGCCTTGCAATCTTGACCACAAAGAACCTATTAAACATTTTCACCAATATTGATCAAAGTGAGACAATAAATAAGATAATCATGCTGTCACACTATAGGAAGTAGCTACATTAAACAGCAAATAATAGGCTATTTCTAGACTTTTCAGTGAATGTAAACTGTAAAACAAATTGATTATTGAAGTAAAAAAAATCTAATAGGTGAGAAAAATATCAGACACTTGCAAATATGGTTCAATTAGTTAATGCATTAGGTATCATAAACAGGGATGCACATAAGTGTTGCACATGTGCGACTGACTCCTTCCTTAAAATTATATTATATTCAATTGTTATTTAACAGCTATAGTAGGGGATAAATAGTTTTGGATGACAGGACTTGTGACAACTAGCCCCAGTCACCTCTATAGTGAAAATGCTTCTTGACTAGAAGCAGCCGTAAAATCCATAAATCCAATACATCTGCACACACATATACTGTATAATCAAACTACATTGCAGACAACACATTGACTTGTAGCACAATCTCCTGTACATTGATCTGTCTGTGCATCAGCTGCAGCACCAAATGCATGAAGTGGATGGGGAGTTTGCACTCATCAAAATTCAATTGCGGATCAATAATGCATGAGGCAGCCGGGTTCGACTGATGCAGAACAACCAAACCTACAGACGACGAGAAGACAGAGTTTTACAAGAACAACAAATATATTTGCACAACCCAAGCTGTGATTTCATGCCTAAAGGACGAGCATTGCTTACTTATGGCAAAATGCATGGCTATCAATGCCAATTTCAGCGTTTTTTGAAAAGCTTTCCATTTAAATTGGGTCGAATTGAATTGAGGTGGGCCGTAATGACATTACAGCAGAGCAAATGAAACCGTGGAAGGGAACAGTCCCTGATAGGATGGAGGGTGCAGATTTGTGGCTAAGAGAGATGAGCAGATAAAGATGGAGAGATAGAGGTGATGGAGGGCCACTTGTGGCCTGAGGTGATGGATGGAGGGAGCGTCATGGGGCAGGTGGAGCGGGTTTGCCCTCTAATGATTTTTCTCTCCATTCCACAGTGAAATACGTCCCTGTCTGCAGAGGACTGGCGGTATATTCCGTTTCTTCTCTCTCTCGGCTCTCTGACTCACTTTTTCTTTACGTGATGTTCTCTGTGTCTCTTTTGACACACAAACACACACATATGCAGTCTCAAGCAGAGTGGAGAGGTCATGTGCTTGGCAGGACTTGTTCTGTGATAATGTGGCGCAGTGAAAGCCTCCAGCAGAAGCAGCAGCAGCATCAGCAGCTCTCTCTCTCTCTCTCTCTCTCCTCCGCCAGGGATGTGGGCGTCTGCTTGCTTTACTACCTGCTCTGAGCCCGACCACCTCACTCCATTGACACAAGCTGCATGCCAGAACCATCCAAAGCTCTATTTCTAACGCAGACTGCAGCATTTCAAGTGCCTCATTGGCTGTTTAGTCTGTTCTTTAGGATTCATCTGGGACTGCGGTACATGGGCAAAATGGGGCTTTCTAAAATGCACTGAAAAGAAGATTATTTTGCACATTTTGTGCCTGCAGTGTTGTGCGTTATGGACTAGGTTGCGTTTGGATCACTTTCTGGTTCTGGCAGCTAAAACACCTTCAAATCCTCTGTAGGTGGTCAAAATAGAGTTGGTAGGTACACCTGATGCAATAAACACATTATTAAAAGTATATTTTGCTTGTACAATGTTTAAAATAGTTGAAACCATCAATGTGCCTCCTATAAAGATGAATGTGTTGTAATATATAAAGAATGTGTTAACTGGAGGAGATTTTACAAAACCATTTTTAACGCAGTGAATATATTGTGGCCACCGTATCACAGGGATAACTGCTTTACATTATTTACAAGAGAGATCAATGAAGAAAGTAAAATACAAAAAGTAAAGAGCAGGGCATGTTCCAAACCAGTCAAGGCAAGGAAAAAACTTCTTTTCAAGGTGTGTTTGTTAGGTACGAGTGGTGAACAATGTCAGAACTATACATTAATATAAAATTCAAATAAGGTTTGGACACAAGTGTGCACATATCGGCTATTGTGCAACAGCTTTAAAGTCCCCATGAAATCAAAATTTAAGTTTTTTGGGTGTTAGTGTCAATATGTTAGTCTGAAGGTTATCTATAAGGCAGTGTGCTCAAAAACAGTGACAAAATTCACATTTAGAAAAGATAAAGCCTCACAGCTTGCAGTTCGCACTGCCACTACTCCCGCCAAAATGGCTCAATACAATTTTTTCTGACTCACATCGTACTTCAAGCTTACTCATTTAACTTTCTGTTCCACAATCAAATGCTCATCTGAAGATCCCGAAGCGCACCACCGTGGGTGCCCTACATCTATAAAATATACACACTGAAAGCCCGCATAATGAATCGATCAACTACCCTTGTCCAAAAATTAGTAATTTTCTTACAGTGAAAAAATGGCACACGTAGTGCAAACACAACTCAAGAAATAAACACAAAGTAAAAAAACGTAAGAATAACACTAAAAAAATTAGACATATATTGGACAGGGAACGATTTCAGCTTTCCAAAATAAAAACCAATAACAAAGTGGTGATAAATAATATGCTTTCCAACCATTGAGGAAAAATAAAAAAAGAAAAGCTCTGGGATCTTGGGTGGGTTTTTTGTGGGGGTTGGCCGGCGTCCTGTGTCAAACACGCTCAGCAACCACCGCACACACAAACACTCGACAAACAACTTCCTGCTTTTTCCGTCCAAGACACGATAGCACGGAGTGGATCACATGTGCGAGTCGGTGCAGACCACAAAATGTGTCTGAGCTATTTGAATTCTACACAGAATGTTTTTTATAGCAATATGGATGAGATTGTGGCTGGCATACCCTGTCAAATGCGGCTTTACGGAGCTCAACGGCTCTGAAGGGCTCTAGCCCAAGCTGTGATATAAACGAACGCTATTGGCTATTTTATAAAGGGGCGGGGCTGCTTGATATGTCCCGCCCTGTCTTCCTGTTTCAGTTAAAATGACGTCAACACATAGAGTAACGCTGCGTGTTTCTAAGCATTTCAGGGGACCTTTAAATCTGACTCATCCAAGCATAATTGACCTTTATATAATATTATACCTCAAAATGTGATGTAATATTTTGGTCATACTGTCCATCCCTTCATACAACTTGTCCAAAAATACAGTAGCACCACAGTATTTTAGGTGCATTTTGACCAACTTACCATATAAGTCTAAGACAACACAGCTAGTGCAGTCATATAATATTTTGTATGCATTTGCTCTGTATTCAGACATACACAGATGTGTTCATACTGTACCAGGGACCCATTTTTTTTCTGGACTCCACAAAGAAACAAGCTGTCCCCCACATGAACAAGCAGCGATGGGTTTCCACTAGAGCCTCTGTGCATCCTGTTACTCAAACTGGACTGAAAGAACAAACAGGAAGGCTTTTCATAAAATCACACACAGAGAAACGAGCAGGATTACAGAGACGCTGCATGCAAACAGGTCGTGTATTGGAATGGCACTCCGCAAAAAAGCTGAAATATGTTAGCAGAGCTCTCGCAGTGTTTCGCCCTAGTTTGAGCAGACCCAGTCCTCATATAACAGATGGATCCAGTCTGAAGGGTGCTGCTCTCTCTCAGGGAGGATGCACTAAGAATGATTTGCGCTCGCTGTAGTGTCGTTTATTTTTATGTGCTGTCTGTTACTTTAGAGCCTGATTTACTAAGGGAATTACGCAAATTAGGTAACAGTGAATGCTGTTATGAAATATGCACTGGATGCGATTTGTACACCACAGTTCCATATCTTGCTGGCTGGTTGTAGAAGACACAGCAGCTTACCACAATCTTGCAAACTTGAATGGCACTCTACAGCTTCACTCCATCACCGTGATCGATACTCGAACTCGAAGACTAGATTATAACAATCAATCCGTTAATTGGATGAATCATTACTGCCATGAACAATAGCAAATATACACATGCACTCCTTTTAACTGAATTAACTATAAAACTGTGACACACCAAGCCAACAGTCGGCCATAGACCAATGTTGGGCTGTCATTAAACGCATTTTGGCCTAGTGTATGGTACTAGTTTTGGTGGCGGAGGCTTTCGGTGAGAGAGATCACTCTGATTGGCTGATCAGCTTTGCAAACTACTGCACGGGAGAAAAAAAGCAAGTGAAGAAAGCGAGCAAATGACACATTGATTTTCATTGTTTTTATTGTTTGCAGTTTGTATATCTGTAGTCCTAGCTTTTTTTGTTTTCCCTTTTTGAATGACAAATATAGACTACTACCGCCTACTGGTAGGAGAGTTATTTCATCTCACACAGGTGCAGAACCTTTATGCTATAGTTGGCCAATGGCTGTTGTCTTTGCGGTGTGTTTAAGTGCAACTTTTTGGCCCACACACAGACGACATGAGGCAACAACACTGTCGCTACTAGTTCTTCGATGTCGGTTTGGTGCATCTGGGTGTTAAGGCAGAACTACAGTCACCATATTGATGATCTAAAAGTAAAATTTGTTCCATTCAATATATGTACGCCTATCGTCTCTGTATTTTTAACCCCTTTTTTGAGCCTACCACTTGTAATCAAAGACCTTTCAAACGCAACTGACAAAGGTTGCTAAAGTTTTCTTTTTTTTTACTGTCATCTGGTTGATGTGGGCTGATTACAATCAGCCACATGTATGTGTGTGACAGCACTCCAGTGATCACTGATTTAGACCTGTTTCATTAGCTTGCTCTTATTCATACTGATGATACTTCATGAAAAAAAATGCTTCTCTGCTCTTAACTCCTCTCATCTAAACAAGTCTACATGAGCCTGCAATTCATATTTAATGCCACTAAAAGCAGCTGGGAAACTGAGCCAATTATCATCACTGAATGCTTCACACTCTCTCATACCCTACTGTAAAAAGAGAGGGAAGGAAAAGAGGCAGGAATGGAGAAACACAAGGCTAGAGGGCTTGTTGAGACAGCTCTCTTCCATTAGCACCGTGTTGCGTTCCTTCTGGGACGTGAGGGTGAGAGAGACCAACACTCAAACTCACTGTTGACCACTTTACATCATGTTTATGCTGGGACACACGGTCCTTCTGTGTGCTCTTCATGGGCAGCTGGGCAAGGGTGGGAGGACATGTCTTGCAATGATGGATGGAGTACGGTAATGACCAAATGTGCACAATGACATCAAAAAAACTATTTCTGCTAGAAAGGATACACTAACAAGAAATATGTACAAAAGATGCTATGGTGTTACCATGTTTTTGGAAATGGTAGGCTAATACCTAGTATTTTGAAGTAGGGCTGTGTAGCGTCTGGACCAATCAAAAACACAATTTTTCATTTGATTTAACAAATCAGTTATTCATTAGATTAACAAATCGTCACAGTCCCCTCACCCAATAAACTGGGTGCCAGGATGTCTGCAACGACACCAGGCCCCCCTGGTACCAATGGCAACTAATGCTGATATCACTGGTTTTATGACCCACAGGAATGTAAGTAGGGAAAATCACTGCATGTTCCATAGCAAGAGGCACAATGCACAGTAGAAATTGACTTTTCTACTAATTAATTCATTGGAAAACCTTTCTTTGAATGAACACACATATCCTTCAGCTCATGGTGTATGTTGTCTTTGATATTTTTAGACTATTCAATGCATGCTTGTGATGGAACCCATTCCTGTCATCTTGCCATATGTAATCATACCATGTTTAGTATCTATGAATTCGCCTTCTGATGATCTAAACGAGCATGTATATTATATGTTGGTACATAGGCAATATATTAGTGTCCTGAGAATCTTTAGTAATTTCGATTCAAGTTCCATATGCAAATTACCATGCTTCCACACAAAGAGTCATAAAACTACCCAGTATCTCCAAACTCCCACTTGGGATTGCCTTCTTTCTCATTGGACAAGCCCTCTTGATCGGCCAGGGATCTTCTCCCGACCTTAAGCATCACCACAGATCCCTGCTACCCCGCATAGTCGGTTGGTTTGTTTGAATGTCCTGAGAATGTGAGCTACAATGCTCCAGGACATCCTAAGTACGTGCCAGGCTTCGGCCTTGACTTTTCCATTCTTCAAGTTACTCTGACGCAAACTGGTTCTTTTCCTCAACCAACTTTCCAAAGATCACTTGAAAACCGTGGGACTGCAGCAAGCCTTCTTTTTTCATACATATGAGAAGTGCAAGTATCCAATTTAGTCTTTTAATTGATACTTGTAGAATTTGCACCTTTTTACAAGGTGTGTTTGAACTAAGAATCTGACGTTCCCTCAGGTGTAGATCTGCTGAATATCAAATGGTACCATAGTTTCATATTCTTATTTCTCTTCCCTTTTACTGCATTAAGCTTTAACCCTTTCCGATACAAACTGTATGCGTGTGTGTGTTTATGTAGTATGCTAGACTAGTTTAAGTGTTTATGTAGTATGTTAGACTAGTTTTATTGTTCATGTAGTTAATAAAGTCTTATTTGTATCACACTTGATGTTGTTCATTGTTTGCGCATAACTGGAGTCACTTAATCATGCAGATTTATGCTACATGCTCTGTGTAGAGTTGTACAGTAAGAAGGTTATTTCCTTTAACCAGGTAATTAACGTTCTTAGAATTGACAGACGGTTGACCCTGAGAGGTCAGCTAAATATCTACAGCGATCTAAATATTTATAATTAATTATCACTAGTTATGATTAATTATTCATATTTCCCCATGAGCTGATTCGCTACAGCTGGGCCTTTTTCATGTGTAATTGCATTGCTCCAGTCTTCAGTGTCACATGATCGTTCAGAAATCATTCTAATATGCAGATTTGCTGCTCAATAAATATTTATTATGATTATCAATGTAAAAACAGTTGTGCTGCTAATATTTTTTGTTGAAACATTTTTTTTTTTCAATAGAAAGTTAAAATTGATAAGAAATATAAAAAATATAGAGGCTAGATCTTAACTATCACTTTTGATCAATTTAATGCTTCCTTGGTATATAAACAATTTATTTCATTAAAAATAAAATTAACTGACCTCAAACATTTGAACGCCAGTTTACAATACAGAAAACAATAAGGTAAAAATGCTAAAAATGACAATGGCACAAGGACACTTCATTGAATATTGCTGAGTGATGATGGAAATTAATTGTTACATCAGTTTTGAAATAATTCCATGAAAAGGACACACACTAAACAGATTCACAGAAATAAATTGATTTCTAATGCCATTTTTGCAACTTAAGTTATTATTTACCTAATTCCTACTGCAAATAAAATAAAATGGTGCATGAATATAGTAATCATTCCATCCATGGTATATAAAAGTAACACTGTACCATGGTATTCCAACAGCACATTTACTATTATACAGTATACTGCATGTTGCCATCTTTGATCATGGGCACTTCACTAGCAACTTCAGAAATGTGACTTGAAAGACAGCAGACAAGGAAATATCACTACATTTCACACTTTAAAAGCCCTCAAAACATTTGTCACTCACAAAACAAAACATCATGAGCATAACATTTAGACAGATGATTTTGTAGAGAGGATGTGCAGCAAAAGGGAAGAAGTTTGCTAGAGTAGCGTAAAGCACCATCAGTATGCATGAATTGGACATTGTGACCAACGTTATCTCAGTATTGTGACATTTCTGAGTGATACAGAATACTGAATGAGAGAAAAAAAGTGTGGGGTTTGATTTTTTTTCTCATAACATTATGAGAATGCATATCAAATATTGATGAAGTTGTAAGAACATTCCATACATATTACATTAAGAATGTATTGTCCAAACATTTATATAACTTTTAAAAATGTTAGTGAAAGTTTTGAGAACGTTCCCTGTTAGCTGGGTATCTGCTATCAATGAGCTTTTCTAGTTCTTCCTTCATTCCCTTCGGTCTTCTGACTCTATTGTCTCTGACAGTGATAGTGATCTGTGGGATAATAAAGGCTGTGTTTACATTAGGAACAGTATTCCATAAAGCATCTCCTGATTCCCGTCTGCACCTCGCGGCTGATAGTGTCTTTAATGACAGCACAACAGCGGCTATCTGCAGCAGTCTGTACATACTGCAGATCCACTGAGATCCTGCTCCCACATGGCCATTGTTTAGGTATTGAGATGATAGATTTGTACCGGAAGAGCATACACACACACACACACACACACACACACACACACACACACACACACACACACACACACCAAAAACAGCTGAAACGCATGAAATCACATTCACTCAAATACACATACAAACCAAACCACTACTTACAGGTTTGGAACAACATTACAGAATTTCTTTTGAGTGAATATTAATTTTAAAAACAAAATGATATTCTATACAAAGAAGAAATAATTGAAGATAATCTGACGCTCAGCCAGGCACCCATATGCAAACAAACTGCAGATTACGTCTGGTAAAGGAGGAGAAGGGCGATTGAATGAAAGACATTTTTGGCAGTGTTGACATTTTTGCGTGTTACACACCATCAGTGTAGACATCAAAAAAGGCAGGAACTGTGCTCTCCAGCTCACTGCACTGGCTTCGGAGAAGGAGGCATTTAGCATTGAAACAGTCATAATGGCTGGTCACACTCTCACGCTGTTTTCCTTAATCTCATTTTGCTCCATAATCCGTTTGACACGCCGGCCCAGCGGCAGAATTCAGCCACAAATGAGCAGAGTATGGTGGGAAGATAAGCACCGTCTCCAGCCTCAGACGGGAGAGGAGAGCTGCAGAGAAAAGACTGGCACTCAATGACATGTGCAAGGAGGAGTCAACAGGAAATGACATGATTACTGGTAATGTCAACAGGAGGCAACAGCAGAACAGAACCGACACTGTGCAAGCACTGAAGACAGACAGTAATGAGGCCATTTTATGTAAGCAGAAAGGCAAATGTATGTAAATGCTGTGTGCGAACACAATGGTATAAAGAAACAGCTGTGGGCTTATGATCCAGTCAGCAACCTGCATTATGGGTAATTGCTTGCAAAAACGGCAGCAGTATTTGCTGTACATCAGAAGTCAGCGCTTGTATTCAATGTTGTGTGGTGGGACACATAAAGACATGGGTCTGTGAAAAGGGCTCAGTGGCTCTGTTCCAAAACCTAGTGAACAGCCTACATAAGCAGCTGCCTTCTAAGCATCCTAACTGAAATTGAATGTCATAAGGGATTGACTTAGAACGCTCTGGAGTAGCACGTTGAAAACGTGAAAATGCTGGTTTATAAGAGCTTCATGCCGTGAAAATATTCACAACGGCTTGTCTCAGAATTGTTTTCAACAGAGTTTGCCGTTAACATGTTGCTAAGCTAATTTTGTGATACTCCAATAGATTTTTTTTTAAAGTACACAAAAATATTGGTTTATTAGTCAAACATACTCAGCAAAATACATGTGATGGTGCCTTTGGCTTCATTTTAAATTTGAATAGACATTCAGTAGTCTTTTCAAACTAGGGGCAGTCATCTGTCAAGAAAGTAACAGACTTCATGGAATCAGTTCAGATTCAATATGAAAAACAGTAAAGAATCAAGAAAATACATTTGCATATATATATATATATATAGAGAGAGAGAGAGAGAGAGAGAGAGAGAGAGAGATGGAGAGAGAGTTAAACTAACCAAAAATTACAATTTAGCATGATGTAGTGTATATTTAGTTATTAAACATTTCAATTTAGAATATTTCAGACAATTTTGTTATTATAAATGTTATAATATATATTCACCTTCCGTAGTTCAGTTCCAAAATGTTTATCATTTGACAAAATATTCAGTGGTTCAAATTAATTTGGATATTCAACATTCCACATCCTTGAACTGCAAGAATCGCATCTGGTGCAACTCGGCCTCACCATGAAGTAGGTTGTCATAAATATACATCTGGCATCTGTCTGCTGTCAAGAAGTTCTAAAACAAGCCGTTTTTACAATATTTTTTTCCCTAATGAAGAGGAAGTATTTATTAGTATGAATATTTTTGTATTTATCAATTTATATGTATCACAATTATTTTATTTATTTATAGGATAAAAAGATCAAGGGACATTTCATTGCTTGTTACTTAAAATGTCAACTCATGAAGCATAACACAAACGTTGTTTGGTTGAAAGACATTGCTGTGTACATCAAACGGATGAGAAGCAAAGCTCAGCAATCATAAGAAGTCACATCACATAGAAGGGAAGAAATGAGAGACTTATCATTAAGCTTCTCATAAAATCAGCACAGCTCTTCCTGGACGCTGTAATCCCCGACACGCTCAGGGAAAACACCAGAGACGTCATGACTTCGCATGTGATTTCTCGAGTGGGACAAACACTGCCATTTCATATGACATTGAGTTTCCCTTCCGTTCTGTTGTTTGCACAATGAAAAACCAACAACGCTCTTAATTAAATTAGACATCAGCTTCAGAGATGCAACAGGAAACGATGAAAAGGGAGAGAAAGCGCGCTGACCTCATTAGCGGCTCTGACCTCAAGTGTATTTGAGGTCTCTGGTCGACTCTCAGGTCAATACAGGACTGCGGTGACACCTGCTAGTCAGAATTGACTGAGGTCTCCCTCTCAGGGTCATATAAATAAATACTGTTCCTTTGCTTATAGTTCTCCCAGTAGTGAGCCTTAATGAGTTGCTCGGTTTTATTCTAATTCATAATAACCAGCACACACTGCTCTTAATTACCTACAGCACAGCACCTTCAGATAAACAGCCACCTCAGTTCCTTTGGACCATCCTGCAGTCTTGTGCCTGCGATTACAGATTCATCAGAGACCATTAGAATACTCCCCAAATGCTAGAAAGACATTTCAGACACTAAAGTTGACACCTCTGTCACATCTTTTAAAGCTGGATCAAAATCACTGGCTTCTTGCATGTCATGCTTTTAAAAACATTCTAATTGGGTACTGGTAAAACACCTACTATAAACTGAAAAAAACTAAGAGTACTTGGCTAATTTTGAATGGCCGTCAATGGGCTAACAGAACCATGCTAACTAGCCTTGACACCTTGGTTTCTGCTGCACAATTGGACTGGGTTGAAAACAAAATGGATGTAGGTTTACTTCTAGTAACTGATGCCAGTGAACAGGATAGTCGCCGAGCAAGTCATTCAATTTACGATTACTTCAGGGTATTGTCTCATAGGATGCAACTGCTAATATACTGACAAAAAAATATACTGAACATGTTTTTTTTTTACCTGTGATCCAGTACCATCCCACTTTTAAAGTGTTAACATAAAAGCAAATAAAAACTGCTACAACTTTTTTTTTTCGATAAAGAAAATGACGATTATTTAAGAACCATTTAGCATTTTTGCATACTGATTTTAAGATTTTAAGCACTTTGATTTTTAATCTGATTTGAAGCATTAACCTTTTTTTGCAATATTTTCATGACAATTAAGTAAATTACAGTAAAAAATAATGCATTTATGAAATCTTAATTAAAAATTAACATTAAATTTAAGCTATAAATACTGCCCCATTTAATGGACACATCAATAATGAAAATGAGGCCTTTTTGTTTAGTGAAGAGATTTCGGTTGGAAAATATGTAGAAATTTCATAAAACAAAATTGTCACAATGTAAAAACATTAATAGTCTAAAGAATGTCCAATGATCTTTAAAAAAAACAGCATTTTCTATAAGCAACATATATACTACCATTCCACTACTGGGTAG
Source organism: Sinocyclocheilus anophthalmus (assembly GCA_018155175.1). NCBI lineage: Eukaryota > Metazoa > Chordata > Actinopteri > Cypriniformes > Cyprinidae > Sinocyclocheilus > Sinocyclocheilus anophthalmus. The sequence goes on from JADLZN010010535.1 coordinate 219,981, forward strand.
TTTATTTTTTGTTTGTTTTTTTGCTAGGGAGAAATTATTAGTTTTATTCAGAAAGGATGCATTAATCAAACGTGCTGAAAAGTGACAGTAAATACATTTATGATGTTATAAAATATTTTATTTCAAATAAATGCTGTTCTTTTGAACTTTCAATTAATCAAAGAATCTTGAAAAAAACATATGATTCTAAGAAATGTTCTTGAGCCAGCCCAAATCAGCACATATTAGACTGATTTCTTGAGGGATCATGTGACACTGAAGACGAGGATGAATGGCCCATGAAGAATTCAGATTTAGCCATTACAGGATAAATTAAAAAATACATTTTAAAAATAAATATGTTAAATTATACAGTTCATTTACATCATCCCCACCATAATAATATTTCACAAAATTCTTTTATTTATGTATTTTGACCAAATGAATGCTGCCTTTGAGAACATAAAGCATCCTAAATATCTTACCAACCTCAAAGTTGTAATCAGTAGTGTAGTTCATATTTCTTTCTATTTACTTTCTTTTGATTCTGTGCTGAAATATGGCATGTTCTTGACAGGTTTCCGAAGATTCACCCTCAAATATCTGCATATTACAGCTGTATCTGCTTCCACGTTCTGCGTCATTCAAGAACTTTTTTCGAGTGAAGTCCTTCTTAACGTCAGCGCTACAGCATGTAACTAAGTTCACCACAACGCACTCCTCCTCTTGCCCACCCCCTTGGTCAGAATCCCATTGTGCCCACCCCTTGATTGTACCCTTAAATATAACCGTTAACGTGTCCGCGTATATTCGTAAAACATTCCCTTGAACTGAACTTTGCAAGTGCACTGGTTATTTAAGTACCGTGCAGATTTCTAGATTTCAGAGGTTTTGTACATGTTCTCTAACAGAATGCAGCCTGACATGGAAGATTATTAGTCAGGTTATAAAACAGATCTCCGGCAGAGCATGTGGCCATTCTCCACTCAGGAGAATGAGAGAAGACTCGCATGAAGACAACGAAGACAGGCCTTGATCTTAAATGCCATGTTCTAGAGGCAGTCCTGAGGGACCTTAAGGAGTCTTTCTGCGGCAGGTGGCTGGTGCGACATAGCCTTGTAATAGAAAGATACAGGAGAATCGCACATACAGATACTGCCTGACAGAGGAGCCTGGGATGGCAGTAAACGATTGATGGGGAAGAAAAGCACCAAATTAACTTTTGGCTACATGCATGTATTAGAAATGAGCTGGATCTCTGAAGACTAAAGCACATACTCCTAGTGCCAAATGGGGTAAGAGAATGACTTCAGCCTCCAGCAGTGGATGTGATGTAAGCGCCACAGAGAGAAAGAGGGTCACTCTTTAGGGCTAAGAGAATCAGGAACAGAGCATTCCGTAGCTTTGTATACGACGTCACAAATTGAATTAGACCGGAAGAAAGGGCCAGGCCTGGACCTGCAGGAAACAGCACTCCAGAGATACACAATTACTGCTTGTTTGCTTTAATGTGTGTGGGGCAAGAAGTGTGTGCCCCTGTGTGTAGTATTTATGTGATCTGTTGTAGTGTTACATCATATCCAGCCAATCACAGTTCATACATCTGACTTCCTTCAATATATACATATATATATATACATTTATATATATATATAAATGTTTAGAAAACAAATAAAGTAGTGTTGCTGAAATATAACTTCAACTATCACATAATTAGACAAGTAGTAATATTTATAAAAACAGTGACCGGGATTATTATTTTGCCAGCAGTTCAGATTTCTTCAGATGCCCTGTTAACATTTTCACTGGCTCAAACATAAATTTGTTATGATGAAATTATGAAATGAAAAAAATTGTTTGCATTTATAAATTTTACATATCTCATTATATATACATTTTATATTTGTATTTAATGTTTATTTTTTAAATATAAAAAATATTATATTATACATATTAAATCAAATGTGATGCTTTCTTTACAAATAATATTTGTAGCTGAAAATTATACAGCAATACTTTTTCACAAACACAAAAATTTCCCCCCTCCCCCCCATGGTTCACAAACACAAAAATTATGTTTGACTATCACAAGTCAATTTTGACAACGTTCCAAATGTCACAGAAAACCCCACCCTACCTTCTTTTTTTTTTTTCCTTTTCCAATATTCTGTTACATTTAAATATGGAAGAAAATATCTGTCACTACTTCCAGTTCATTGCGACTAAGTATACAAGGTATAACATTTTGATGCACAAGTCAAGTTCAAGTCAATCAGTCCGAAACTCTCTCACACTGGTTCTGGGCCAGCGGGCTGTCCTTAATGTTGAGCCCTGCATTTTTGTCAGTATTCTACTATGGATTCAGTTCATTATAGTGACAGTGCTGAGTCAACCTTCAAATTCACACAAAAATCTATATGCTCTGAGTAACAGTGGATATATTGAAAAAAAAAATCGGACTTCATTTTCAGTAAACCCAAATGTAAGGTGAGAGGATGTTTAAAGCAGTGGTTCTGAATCAGAAGGCCTCAGCACACTTCAAAGGGGGCCACAAGATGGCTTAAAATGGTTAAATAAGACAAAAACAGCTTTAAAGTGAGCTAAAACAGCTAAATCTAGACACAAAGAGACATCTTTTTTATTTATTTATTTATATTCTTGATAATTTGTTCTTCTAGAACTATTATTTAAGAACCAGACCTGCGTGGCATATGGAATTATTGTTATTTTAGACCTAGCCGAAAGTCTGGATTTAATAAAATCTTATGAAGTTGTCAACATCCTACCTCCTGTAGTTTGTCTCCGTGCACCTAGAGGTCCCCTGTTTTTTCCTCTGCTTTAGTTCTTCCTCGTGTGGCCTTGTTAGCGTTATCCAAGTCACCTGTGCCTTGTTTTCCCCAGTGTATTTAAGTGGTGTATTTTTCCTTTGGTTCCTCACTCGGTTTTTGAATCTTTGCCCTGTGTCTCCTGCCTGGTCTCGTTTTCTCCCCTCGTGGACTTTTGTTTTCTAAAGTGTCCTGCAGTCAGTTTGGCAGGACATGTTGCCCTTGTTTTCTCATCGCACAGTACAGGAAATATGAACTCAAAAATCTGATATAGCTAATCGTTTGGCAATGACATGTTTTATATGCTGTTCTGTGCTGTGGTGGCTGTAGCTGCTCAGTAGTCTAATGCTCTATTAAGGTACAGGATAAGTACCAGTCCTATTTCATGCATGTGCAACAACAAAATTATTCATCACCATGACTGAAGAGGAAGAGAATAACACCTGAATAATGACTGAATGAATAGCCTTCTGGGGATTATGCAGAAAAATCACTACTGCGCTATTAACGTTATTGAAATTCCATAAAGCACTGCGCCACCTCTCTGGCTCTCTCACACACACAGTCATTCTGTTGTTCTGTCTCTTTGCAGATCGCAGGACACCTAGAACCATAAATCTCAGACTGCTTCAAATGAGAGGACATGCCCTCAGCTTTGTCCCTCCATACTGAGGTAATTGCCATCTATGAGAGCAACCCCGGTGGACAACATCTTAAACAAACCTAAGGTGGTTTGCTGGTTTAAGCTGGTCTTTCTGCCTGGCTAGCTGAAAAGCGCCCAAAAGTGCCCCCCCATTTTTCTATGACAACACTAATAGCACACAAAACACTTAAGGTACCAAAACGAATCACTTCATTACCATGGACATGTATCATTTTATTATTTTAAGTATTGTACCATGGTATTTGCATGATATTCCAAGGTGCATGAATATGGTTGTCATTATATATAGTGATATGTAATATAAGTACCACATTACCATCTGATGCTGTACCAAGGTATTCCCATCTTTGCCTGTTTCAACTAGTGTTGTCTCGTGAGCACACTCACAATAACTAGCAATATAGTATTCCAATTTTAGGATTTCAATTGTTATATATATATATATACAAAATCAAATGACATATTATAACTTTTTTATATTGTATATTTATAAACACGCTGAAATTGCTAAGTGGTAGCTTTGAGTTTAGTTTAGATGTTTTCTGCTAGCTACATTTTTCTGTAGCTTTCCCGTCATTTCTTATTTCTGTCATGGATCATCCATTAGTAGGCTTTAGTGGATTTGGATAATGTTTGATACAGCTGAGGGGGGAATCACCTGAACACACCACACAGTAAAGACATATTGTTCGACATTCCAATAAGCTCATTTCCGTCTAACCTAAACTTGTGCATTCAAGGTGCCAAAAAAATCCATCTCCAGTAAAGCCACAAGTGCGCGCGCACCGTGTATCCGATGACAAAACAGACCGTACACGTGTAAGAGGCTTTTTTTCTCATACGCTCAACGTGAAAGAAATGTGATTACAGCATACATGACCAGCTTTTGTTAGAAGCCGTCAACAAACAAACCAACACCAAAGGGAAAGGCAGCGTACGCCTACCGTGCACTCTTCCATACACGTCCGCACCGAATATACATCCGTTTCATATTTCTGAACCAAAAGCTCAAACTCTCGGTATTTCTCCTGAGCTCGTCGGTCGTAGCGTTGGTAAGCCTGAACGCACTGGCTGCATCCCGACGCATCAGCCATGTCCAGGCTACAGGTCAAATTGTCCGGACTCGTAAACCCGTAAAACAAATCCAAAAGCGAGTAGGAGTTACAAAAAGAAAGATAGAAATCGCTCAGGTTCCACTCGGAGAGGCCCGAGCACACGGCTTCCGCCTCGTCAAAAGTCAAGCAGTTTTTGGAGAGGCTGTCAGGATGACAAGTTTCAAGTCTCCACAGAGGTTTGGTAGAATTGCCTATAAAAATAAGACTCTGCTCTCTCTGATGGCTGGGTGAAAGTATATGGTTCGTGTGCTCCAGCCGTTTGTCTCGCGTCCTCGTCAGTTTCGCCTCGGCGCAGAACCACAGATGATCAGAGAGCAAAACGGTGATAAACAAAAGAGAGGCTAAGGACAGTCGCCATCTCTGGGCCCTTTCAGAATCGGTGAATAATGGCTTTTCGTCCTCTCGGGGTGCGAAGCAGATTTTTAAGCCGTCATCTTGCTGCCGACACGTCCAAGCACCCCTGGTCATATTTCAGGAAAGAGCAGCACTGGCCGACTCCACCGCGACGGCTCCTCTGCCACAAAATGCATTGATTTGAAATGTTTTCTTCCCGTTCAACAGCGCTCCCGGCAGCTGTATCCGACCTTCTGGGCTAGATGAAGCCGCGCGCGGTCATATCTCCGTTATTCCGCATGGCTCCCCGGAGAAAAAGCGCTCTCTGTGTGGCAACATTCCTCCTCTGTTCCCGAAGCTCCTGCCTGTGTCCCCGTATCTCCTCAAGGGAAGGCGAGACGCTGAACGAGCTGCTCTTTCCCTATCTGGGCGGATTGCCTTCGATCTTCTCTGCTGTTTATCATCATCATCATCTTGGGTCCTGTGTTAAGTTGCCGCCATGTTCGTCTTGAAACACTTTTTGGGGAGCTGGGTCATTTGCGTCATCTCCATCCTGGCGCAGTAACACAGATCTACAGACTACAGGCGATGGATACACGCGCGCGCGCGCGCGCCCGCTCTCTCTCTCTCTCTCTCTCTCCTCTCTCTCTCTCTCTTTCTATCTCTCACACACACACACACACACACTGGACGTGTCAATATGAAAGATCACTCATCATAATAAATTGACATTTCCCCGTTCACCCCCTTGGCTTTTACTCGTCCACATTCATAGTCCACTTATCTTCAACATCCCGTCACGTTCCAGTCCAAAGCGCACCGTTCATTACAAGCTCCGAGCAAAATAAACGACGCAGTGTGGAGGTGTAAAGACGCGGTGGCCCTAAATAACATCGCTTTGGCGGTGCGTAATGTCCTTAAATGCGCAAAGACGGGAGGAAAAGGATGTCACAACATGTTGCGTGAAGGAGAATCAGCGTGTGACAGAGATGAAACGGCATTTGTATGTCTCGTTCATCCAGTTCAGGCTGAAGTGTATTAGTATGCAGCGTGTAACTGTGTGTAAGGAGCCGGGCACAGGAGAGACATCTGGGCGTCAAAGCAGCACGTTGGAAAGCGAGCGCGGAAACGTGATGCGAGTGTGTGTGTGTGTGTGTGTGTGTGAGAGAGAGAGAGAGAGAGAGAGAGAGAAGGATACTTATGATTCTGTTCTTTACATGCGAACCTTTGTGGCGGCATGGCCCTGTTTGATCCTGCTTTCAAAGTAAACAAAGTGTGCGTGCTGTGCACAATCACCACGCGCTTGGCTTCTGCCTTTCTGCCTAATTTGGGTACTGAACGTGAGGAGAGAGGCGAGGCTAGCATGTAAATAAACGTTTTTTACACACTTAGAGTCGCCAAATCACTGTCAGGTTCTATTGCTTGTAGTACTACCATGCATGATTCTTTCCTTAAAATTAATTGCAGCCCCTAGAGAAAACGAGAGGGTTTTCCTGATACCAAAGTAAAATATATGTGTTATTATTACTGCTATTTTAAATGGGTCATATGATGCGATTTAATTTTTTTTTTCTCTTTGGAGTGTTACAAGCTCTGGTGCATAAAGAAGATCTGTAAAGACTAAAGTCTAAAATCCAAATAGATATTCTTTATAAAAAGTTAATATTCCATCCACGCCTACCTAAAACGGCTTGTTCTAACATGCCCCCACATATCTACTTCACTGTGTGGAAATATTAGCATAATGCTGCCCCAATGTGCACGCAAAGAAAGAAGGCGTGGTTTCAGGAACAGCAGTAGTGTTGAAGCAGCCATGTCAGGGAGACACTGTGTATTTCAGTGCGAAAGCAAAAGCACTTTATTTGGCCTTCCGGAAGTAGATGCAATTAGGAATCATTGGTTAAGATTTATTTACAACAGAACAGCACAACCCAGATGTTCGAATTTGTGCAACGCATTTTATGGATGACAGTTTTTTGAACTTGTAAGAGTACAAGGCTGGCTGTGCACAAGGCTATTTCTAAAAAAAAAAAAAGGTCAATTCCGACTTTGCTATGACAAACTGGCGCTTCTGAATAAGCGACTGTAAATATGTTTTGTTATTAGTTTAAGTATTTACTATTGACTGTTCAAATGTGGAGTTTTTTCTGCACGCGAGTAAATGCGTTTTGGTGTTGTGTGTGTGTTTGTGTGTGAGGGGAACAGGGTCACATCACAGGAGAGTGAACTGCCTGTCAGAAATCATAGCACGTCAGCGGTCTTAACCGCGGCTTGTGTACTGCATCATCACTGTGTCTGTCCCGCGACTCTGTTGCCCTTTCGGGCTTGAACTGATGGTAAAACTAACTAACTTATTAACTGTCTTGATATTTACTTGAAAGCTGAAGACGCCCCAGCTCGCGTTATGGTAAGGGGCTTTACATTTCTGACGAGTGCTTGTGGTGCTCGGCCAATCACAATGCACTGGGTCAGCTGGCCAATCAGAGCAGACTGTGCTTGTCAAAGGAGGGGGCTTTGTTGAAAACGATGTGTTTGAGAGAGGCATGCATAGAGGACCTACAATGTACAGTATTTGAAAAAGAATGTGTTTTTTGAACATTAAAGCATGTCAACATATTCTGTTACACCAAATACACAAAATAATGATCTTTAAAATAGCATCATATGACCCCTTTAAATGTTAATTAATATTTGCTATTAATGAATATTAATAAAGCCAAAATTGTGGGGGTTAGACCTCCTTTATAACTTTTTTGTAAAAAATTTGTGGCCCCCCCATCTTAAAAGTACATGTTCTCAATGATCATGTAAAAGTTATAAATAATGAGAGTATTAATGTTTTGTTAGCGTTCCCGTCAAATGATGATCCTAAAAACGCTCCATCAGTGTACTGTTTTCTTTGGTTACCATATAGTTATCATATTTATTATTTTATTATAGCTTTACATATTAAAAAAAAATATCTCACAGAAATGTTAGTGTTTTGTTTTAAAACTTAAGATAGGTATAATTCGTCATTTGGATAGATGCGCTAAGGGCAGCACAAGACAATCTGAGCTGCCCAAGATGAACCTCAACATTTCATCTAAACTGTGTAATGAAAATGTGTAAAAAAGAGTTTATATATAAGCTAGAGGTTAAAGTGTCCCAAATAAGCCTGAGGCAAAAGCCCCCATAGACACCATAATTTGCCTTTCCGTGAATAAAAATGAGGCTGTGAGGAAATCAATGTACAGTACGTTCAATAGAAGGTCCTATATCATATCACAACTTCAAAAAACAAACAAAAAATGCTTTCCAGAATTTTTGTCAGCAGGAATTTTTTGGAAAGACATTTTCAAAGTCAGCTTAACAATTACTGTAATAGCAACATGAAAATATAATATACAAATAGTATAATCACACATGCAAATATACTTATGAAATATTTAAAATATAATATTTTAAGTAGCCTTATATTTAAGTGCATAGGCCTATTTACTCTAAATAACAATGCTGGTACCCGACTTTTCAAATTTCATAACCTCTCAAATTACAATATTCTTGATAGCTACAGTGGGGAAAAAAAGTATTTAGTCAGCCACCAATTGTGCAAGTTCTCCCACTTAAAAAGATGAGAGAGGCCTGTAATTTTAATCATAGTTATACCTCAACTATGAGATACAAAATGAGAAAAAAAATCCAGAAATCACATTGTATGATTTTTAAAGAATTTATTTGCAAATTATTGTGGAAAATAAGTATTTGGTCAATTACAAAATTTCATCTCAATACTTTGTTATATACCCTTTGTTGGCAATGACAGAGGTTAAACGTTTTCTGTAAGTCTTCACTAGGTTTTTACACACTGTTGCTGGTATTTTGGCCATTCCTCCATGCAGATCTCCTCTAAAACAGTAATGTTTTGGGGCTGTCGCTGGGCAAAACAAAAAAAAAAAAGAACAATACGGATTTTCAACTCCCTCCAAAGATTTTTTTATGGGGTTGATATCTGGAGACTGGCTAGGCCACTCCACGACCTTGAAATGCTTCTTACGAAGCCACTCCTTCGTTGCCCGGGCGTTGTTTGGGATCATTGTCATGCTGAAAGACCCAGCCATGTTTCATCTTCAATGCCTTTGCTGATGGAAGGAGGTTTTCACTCAATTTCACGATACATGGCCACATTCATTCTTTCATTTACACGGATCAATCGTCCTGGTCCCTTTACAGAAAAACAGCCCCAAAGCATAATGTTTACACCCCCATGCTTCACAGTAGGTATGGTTTCTTTGGATGCAACTCAGCATTCTTTCTCCTTAAGTTGAGTTTTTACCAAAAAGTTATATTTTGGGTTCATCTGACCATATGACATTCTCCCAATCCTCTTCAGGATCATCCAAATGCTCTCTAGCAAATTTCAGACGGGTCTGGACATGTTCTGGCTTAAGCAGGGGGACACGTCTGTCACTGCAGGATTTGAGTACCTGGCGGCGCAGTGTTTTACTGATGGTAGCCTTTGTTACTTTGCTCCTAGCTCTCTGTAGGTCATTCACTAGGTCCCCCCGTGTTGTTCTGGGATTTTTGCTTACAGTTCTTTTGATCATTTTGACCCCACGGGGTGAGTTCTTGCGTGGAGCCCCAGATCGAGGGTGATTATCAGTGGTCTTGTATGTCTTCATTTTCTAATAATTGCTCCCACAGTAGATTTCTTCACACCAAGCTGCTTACCAATTGCAGATTCAGCCTTCCCAGCCTGGTGCAGGTCTACAAATTTGTTTCTGGTGTCCTTTGACAGCTCTTTGGTCTTGGCCATGGTGGAGTTTGGAGTGTGACTGTTTGTGGACAGGTGTCTTTTATACTGATATACTTTTTCAAACAGATGCCATTTATACAGGTAACCAGTGGAGGACAGAGGAGCCTCTTAAAGAAGAAGTTACAGGTCTGTGAGAGCCAGAAATCTTGCTTGTTTGTAGGTGACCAAATACTTATTTTACCGAGGAATTTACCAATTAATTCTTTAAAAATCCTACAATGTGATTTTCTGGATTTTTTTTTCTCATTTTGTCTCTCATAGTTGAGGTATACCTATGATGAAAATTACAGGCCTCTCTCATCTTTTTAAGTGGGAGAACTTGCACAATTGGTGGCTGACTAAATACTTTTTTGCCCCACTGTACATCTTAAATAAAAATATATCTGTTAATTTGTCATTTGTTACAATCTGCAACATTTTAATTATTAGAAATTAGACCAATTATTTGGTCTCATGGATCAAATCAGTTTCACAGTGCATAAAGACAAACAGGTGTTTAGGAAAGTGCTGTGGTGGTTTTGTTACCATGTTGTTTTTTGGTTAAAAAAATGAAATCTCACAAGTTTCAAGCTCACAGGCTGACGAAGAGCATGTTACGTTACCTTGTGTGAAGTCCATTATTAAATTGTTTTGCATTTTTGGAGCCTTGTTGTGCCAACTTTTGTTTGTTTTTTATTATTTTCTTTGTCGAGCACCCAATTTTGAGCATTTTTTGCCATTGATGTGTATGCTTTGGTTCCATCTTTGCTAACAATTCAGTGCAGAGTAGCTCTCATAATGGCCAGATTATATTACTGATTAACCCTTCCCGGGCTAAAGATTTTAGAGGAAGTGCTTATCACTCATTAGAGAAAATCAGCTGGCAGAGCAAGAGGAAATCAAAGATTCACATGGAAAATAATGAGGATTAATAGTGCCAAGACTGATCATCTGTCGCCGATCTGAACAGAACTTACCCCCTCCCATCCCAATATTTAATGGACAGAAAAGGCATAAAAAGGCCAAGCCTAGATGAACACATACACATTTCCTAGAATGAACATCTCTCTTCTGTAAATATATTTAATTTATACATCACTCGTGTCAAAAATATAAATAACTAATACAAAAATAACAGCACAAGTTAGTGTTTTCCGTTTCCCAGTTTTTTTAGTGTCACCCAAAGGCTAGAATCTCATCTACTCTGTGGAACATTCTAAAATTGCCTGTTCATCTTCTAGAATATTTTCAGTGTTCTCGCACAAGACTTTCAGCATACTCATCAAGAGATCTAAATTATGAATTGTGGGACAAGCCGGGGTGAAAAGTGAGCACAGCGTCTGCATTAAAATCAAGATGATGAGTAGCACCTGTAGAGCTCACCCCCATCTTCATTTTGATTATATTTATGGACGTATCATCATAACAAGGGTTTGGTCTTGATGTCAGCAAATCAATAAGTTACGGCAATGTTATCTTGTGCTCAGTGGGCAGTAAAATCTAATGATATAACAGCTCAATGAACCCCCTTCAAACCAACATTCTCTAAAGGCCGCTATTTACACTTCCAGGCGCCACACACAATGACGTGTTGGGAAGGGGAGGGCCGTTCCCCCTTACCCATCTGTCACCAGTTGCTCATTCTGTGTCAAACTTTAATATGGGAAATCAATGTAATGATCCCAAGAAACACCCCTCTTTTGAGCAACTATTCATTTGTAGCATTATTATTATTTATTATAGTTTCACCTCCCATCGTCAAAGCAACTGAGTAACCCGTAAGACCTGGCAGAACACCCTGAGTGTACATATATAGTGCTGGTGTCATTTGTCAAACAGAACCAAGGATCCTGTAAGTCCTGTGGACTATGTGGTTGGGGAAATTGTAGTGGAATAAATGGTAGTTAGACATATTAAGCGAATGAGATTAATTCTTTCGCAGGTCAATGCTCTGCCTATAGCTTGATTTCTGCCAAGACAATTGAAAATATGGCCAAGCATCTCTAACAGCTTGCTAGACCAGCAGCACGACCATTTATCTGTTTTTCCTTAAAGTTAGGTTCCCCAAAATTAGATTCTCTTAAAGTGATAGTTCACCCAAAAATCTAAACTCTGTCATGATTTACTCACCTTCATATTAATCCCAAACCCGTAAGACTTTTCTTTAATCTTGAACACACAAATTATTATTATTATTTTTTTTTTAATGAAAGTTTTGGTTCCTCTGTTTAAAGTCCAAAGCTTGACACGTTCAAAAGTACAAACAGAGATTAGAAAGACTGCACGTGTTTTGGTCTCGAAAGAGAGTATTATATAATAAACAAGATTTAATTGACCTTTATTCACAAATAAACATTGCTCACACACATACATATAGAACATCAAATGGTAAATTGAAAGCTCAAACTTTCAGGGTTCTGGATCACTCGGTCTATGTAATTCATGGTATTATGTGACCGACGCCCTGACACTGCGCGTCATTTCCATTGGTTTTCATGTGAGCGTGGCGGCGTCGAGGTGCTCGAGCCGGGCCTCACATCGTCTGCGTGTAACTGTTTCATTTGGAGCGTGGTGTTCAGATCCGGCAGCTGTCTTGAGTTTCGGTTTCGGTTTCGGGGTCCGACACTCGCGCTCCTGTTCTGTCTGTTGTGGGAGTGTGTCTCGAGTTCGCTCGGCCGTGCGCTTTTCTGTCCACGTGTGTTGTGTTTTGTGTGGCACGCGGTTTGTGTTCAGCCGTGTGTTTTTCTTGTTGTCTTGTGTGAACACGCGTCTTATGAGTATTCTCATTAGCTGTGTGTTCCTGTCTTGTTTTGTTCAGGCACATGGCTTGTGATTGTTTTGCTGGTCATGTGATGGTGTTTTTGTTTTGTGTGAGCACATGGCTTTTTGTCTTTGATTCGGTGTGCCATGTGCTCATGTCAATTGTCTTGACCCCTCCCATCTTGTTACCTGATTATTAGTTAATTTGCCCCACATGTGCTCCCTCGTTACCCTCCTCATTTGCTCTCCATTTATTCTCCTTGTGTTTGCAGTCCTGGGTCCGTTCGTTGTCGTTATTTCCCCCTGGATGTCATCGTCAATCCCTGGATGTGTCCAGATCCTGCCTTGCCTTGCCTTGCCTTGCCTTGCCTTGCCTTGCCAGCCTGTTTTTCCCCCACGGGGCAGTTTGTTACAGTTTTGTTTATTTTTATTACCAATTAAAAACCCTTTTTCTGCAGTACTGAGTCCTCGCTCCATCCTCTACCCCTAAACCGTGACAGTACGAACTGACCAAGATGAGGACTCAGCGGAAGAATGGTTTGCGCCATCCACCAGCCTCCACTCTCTCCAGCCCCCACTACCAGCGCATGCTCCAATTTAGGACCTTGAGCTCCCTCCGTCAACAGGGGGCTGATGTTAGGAGTTTTGCCCTGGAGTTCAGCGGTGCTGCAGAGGTGTTGGGGTTTAATCATGCGGCCCTCAAGGACCTCTTTAATTACGCCTTTGATGAGCCCCTCAACTGGTGGAGGATGAGAGGGCTGGATCACCTATCATTTGAGGGGTTCGTCAGATTCCTAGCCCGTCAGGGGAATCCTCTGGCCGAAGAGGCTGCAGCGGCCCCAGTGACGCCGAAGAGGCTGCAGTGCCCCCAGCGTCTGCTGAGGAATCTGCAGCGCCCCCAGAGGTGGCCGTTGAGGTGGCAGTGCCCCGCTCTCGGAGACGGATGAGGAGGAATGGGTACGCCTCACCACTCCTAGAGGCAGCTGGAGAGGCTGCTGCGCCCCTAGAGTTGGCTGATGAGGCTGCAGCGCCCCCGTGTATGGCCGGAGGAGGCCGCAATGCCCCCGAGGTGGCTGATGATGCTGCAGCGGCCCCGAAGCGGCCGAAGAAGCTGCGGCCCCCATTATGCCGGAGAAGCTGCGCGGATCCCCCTTGACGGCCGAAGGCGGCCTGCGCCCCAAGAGTGGCCGATGAGTGGTCAGTGCCCCGCTCTCGGAGCGGAGAGAGAGGAGATAAGTGCTTCCCTCCATCCCACATGGGCCTGAGGCCCGTCCCAGACCCTCCCGGCGCCTTGCCCTGCGGCCCGCCCGGGCTCCTTGCCCTGCGGCCCCGCCCGGGGCTCCCTGCCCTGCCGGCCGCCGCCCGTGCTCCTTCCCTCCGTCCCCGTGCCCAAGCTCCTGTGCCGCCGGCCCGCCCAAGCCTTGCCCGCCGGCCCGCCCAAGCTCCTTTCCCTGCCGGCCCGCCCAAGCTCCTTGCCCTGCGCCCCAAGCCCAAGCTCCTTGCCCTCCGTTCCCCGCCCAATCTCCTTGCCCTGCCGGCCCCGCCCAGCCTCCTTGCCCTGCCGGCCCCGCCCAAGCTCCTTGCCCCGCCCATGCTCCTTGCCCTGCCGGCCCCGCCCAAGCTCCTGGCCCTGCCGGTCCCGCCCAATCTCCTTGCCCTGCCGGCCCCGCCTAGCTCCTTGCCCTGCCGTCCCCCGCCCAAGCTCCTGCCCTTCGGCCTACCGTCCACCCCCAAGCTCCTTGCCCCGCCCAAGCTCCTTGCCCTGCCGGCCCAGCCCAGGCTCCTTGCCCCGCCCAGGCTCCCTCCGGCTCCGCCCTGGTGGCCTACTGGTGTTCTTGTTAGGCCGGAGCCTCCCTGGTCTGTTCCCATGGTCCCGCCCTGGCTCCCCGGGATTCCTGGTTTGCCTGAGCCTCCCTGGCTCAACCCTCCCACCCCTCCCTGGTTCCTGTTTCTTGTTAGGCCGGATCCTCCCTTGTCTGTTCCTCCTCCTGGTCCCGCCTATGGCTCCCCAGATTCCTTTCTGCCTGACCTCCCTGGCTCAACCCCTCCCTCAGACCTCCCCCCTGTTTCCTGAATGACTTTCTGGGTTTGTACTGCGGTCACTGTCTTGGCTCCCCTCCTCCCTCCCCCCCTCTTTGTCCCGTGTTTCTAGATTTCCTGTCTGTGTTTTGCCTGTTTATGTGCTGTCTTGTGTTGTCATGTTTGTTCTGTCACGTTCCTGTCTTGTTTTTGTTGTGTCTCATTAGGGACGCCAGGTGGCGTCCCTTTTGAGTGGGGCTAGTGTCAGGGTTCTGTCACTTAGGTCTAGTGTAATTCATGGTTTTGTGAAAGAGCCCTAACACTCCCGTCGTGTCGTTGTTTTCATGTGAGCGCGCGGCTTCGAGAGTGCTCGATCCGTGCGCTCTCGTCTGCGTGTACTGTTTCATGTTGGAGCGTGGTGTTCAAATCCCGGCACTCAAGTCTTGCGTTTCGGTTTCGTGCCGGGGTCCGGACACTCGCACTCCATGTTCTGTCTTGTTGTGGCAGCGTGCGGTCTCGAGTTCGCTTGGCCGTGCACTCTTCTGCCCACGTGTGTTGTGTTTTGTGAAGCACGCGGGTTGTGTTCAGCCGCGTGCTTTTCTTGTTGTCTTGTGTGAACATGGGGCTTATGAGTTTTCTCATTAGCTGCCTGTTCGTGTCTCCTGTTATAGCACATGGCTTGTGATTTTTTTTGCTGGCCATGTGCTTGTGTTTTGTTTTGTGTGGGCACATGGCTTTTTGTCTTTGATTCGGTGTGCCATGTGCTCATGTCAATTGTCTTGACCCCTCCCATCTTGTTACCTGATTATTAGTTAATTTGCCCCACATGTGCTCCCTCGTTACCCTCCTCATTTGCTCTCCATTTATTCTCCTTGTGTTTGCAGTCCTGGGTCAGTTCGTCATCGTCTCTCCCTGGATGTGTCGTGTCGTGTTGTGTCCAGATCCTGCCTTGCCTTGCCTTGCCTTGTCTTGCCTTGCCTTGCCTTGCCTTGCCAGCTTGTTTTTCCCCCACGGGGTAGTTTGTTACAGTTTTGTTTATTTTTATTACCAATTAAAACCCTTTTTCTGCAGTACTGAGTCCTCGCTCCATCCTCTACCCTAAACCCTGACACAAACATACTTGATGTTGAAGTTTTGGTTACTTGGAGATTCAAAGGAGGAACAGAAACCTCAGGTTTATTTAAAAAAAAAAATTGTGATTCAAAGATGAATAGAGTCTTATAGATTTGGAATGAATGAGGGTGAGTTGCTTGGTTGGATGGCAGGTTTTGTGTTCATTCTAGCTTCGTTGGCTATTTTCTTGGAGAGTACAAGTTAATCACTACTGTCTTCAGCAATATATATATCATATATATATATATATATAATAAATAAATGATCCTTGCGTTACTGAAAGTAAGATGCTTCTTTTAACCCTCAGTAGGGTTAATTTCATAATTTTTATTGTCATTAAATTTATACATATGTAAGTAAATGATGACAATTTATTTTTGGGTGAACTATTCCTTTAAGGAGAGCACATTACGGTGTGATGACTGTATTGTTGTTACATGTTGTACTGCACAAAGAGATAAGCTATTGCACAACAACATGTCTACAGAACCAGCAGAGACCGAATGTTGTGTTGTGCACATGACGTTCATTTATTATGTTTGTGTCTCTCGCCGTTCGGAAGTGCACAAAGAAAGCCTGAATCAATTAAGGAGCCGGGTATCATAGGTGTTCTGTAATTAAATGCGTTGTGAGTCTCAGGGTCCTCACACCGCCCCCAAGGCCTGTGTTAAATGAATGAGCAGATCATAGAGTTGATAAATGAATGTGGAATAACAGGACATGGCTGCTGACTTTGGCTGCTTATAATACAGATATTGGCTACACTTTCTTTGAGGGTTTATCCAAAACATGACTACTGCTGAATACAAAATAAATTGTTTGCAGAATGTTCAAGCACCATTAACATTCATTGTATGGAAAAAAAATTATATTATACTAACCATCTCCTTTTGTGTTCTGCAGAAGAAAAAAAAGTCATACAGGTTTGAAAACTGGGGGTATATAGATGAGATGCTGACAGCCACCATTCACAAAGATAACGCTTGTGGTTTGCTACATTCGAACATACAGCAAGACTCCATGATCTATTTGATAGGAGCTTAAAGGGATAGTTCACCTTCAGTTGCTGGTCCCCATTGATTTTCATAGTATGGAGAGAGAGAGAGAAAAAAAAACACTATGCAAGTCAATGGGGACCAGCAGATGAAGGTGAACTATCCCTTTAATGAACTTTTCACAGCTTTGTGTCAGAAGTTTTCCTATGTAGGCATAGCCATGTGTTAATGAGCATATGTAAGGTGAGCTATCAAATTAATCACTGCAACTGCTCAGTTCTTTTGGGCAGAAACAGTTTTAAGTTTCAGTTGTCCGTTTTCTAGATAATGATTACTGGTGTGGAGTCACATGCATATAACAACACCTTCACATATGCATGGACACAAAAATGCAGGTGGATAAAATCCTTCAGTGTTCAAGATCCTTCATGATGACTATTTAATTTGCTAAATGTAAAACAACAACAACAACAAAAAAAAAACACCTTCAAACTTGTACAGACACACAATCTGATTTGGTGAATCTCACAAAACATGTCAAGAACATATCCAGGTCAAATTTCAAAACAACCTCAGTAAGACAAGTAAAAGTTTGCTACATTGTTTATTACATAGTTTTCCATAAATTCTTCCTAATACTACTGAAATACTAATGAAGAGTATTTTACTTACAAACACTTTATTTGAAGGTACAATACAGAACTCTGAGCTCTCTACTGACACTTGTGGTTGAAACATGAAATTGCACGTTACTTGTGTAGGAAAAGCGATAATAAATATATATAATATAGCATATAGTAGATATAGATATACAAATTCTGAATTTTTCAGCATCATTACTCCAGTCTTCAGTGTCACATGATCCTTAAGAAATCATTCTAATATGATAATTTGCTGCTCAAGAAACATTTTATTATTATTAATGTTGAGAACAGTTGTGCTGCTTAATATTTTTGCGGAAAACATGATACCTTTTTTAAAGATTCATTGATGAATAGAAAGTACAACCCCCCCCCCAAAAAAACAGCATTTATTTGAAATAGCTTTTTTTTCCTCTTTTTTCTAAAAATATTTACAAATGTCATTACTGTCACTTCAGATCAATTTAATGCATCCCTGATGAATAAAAAGCATCAATGTATAACTTTTGAACTATATATGATATATACATGTATCATCATGATTATACATCATTTGTTTACTGGCTTAAATTAATGCTGATTGTAGTCATAAAACATTATAATACAGTATCATATACTGTATAAATGGAATCAACAGCAAAATATCATCAAGTATTATCAACAGTCTTTTGAATGTATAGTCGCAAAATCATGAAGGTAAACGCCTCACAAAACAATTTTCATCTGAGCATTAGCTAGCTCTCCAGGTGGCAGAGCCTCAGAATATTGTCTGTTCTGTTCACGGCTCGCAGCGAACTGTGCTGCAGTCATTTGTCGGTGGAGACAGTGAGCATTCAAACAGAGATTGTGAAAGCTCAAGGCTCAGCTATTTACTTCTCGAGATCTGCGGGAAATATCTGAGGTGTGACTTTTGACCTGCCATCCTCACAGCTTTCAAACACACCCTCACAGCATCATCACACGACTTCCCCTGTGTTTCACATCACAGCTTTCAATAACTAAATCGCAAGTACATAAGCACACCATCCTGACCCTGGGCTGCAGTTCTTAAAGTTCTTACCGAGAATCGATGTACCGGTTGAATTCTCTTTAGCTGTGCACAGAGCAAGACAAAAAAAAATAAAAAAGTTTGAATAGGCTATCATTAGACAACTAAATGCAATAGCCAGGGACCTTAGCTATCAGACAGTTCAGCATTGCAGGTCAATAACACAGCACTGATTTAATAATAAAAAAAAATAAAATTAAAAATGCATTTCACTGGCTTGAATACAACTTTTTTGTTTGTAATTTCTAAATTGATATTCATTTTAAATATTGGGGTATTATGATATTTTGATATGCCCATAAAGACAAAAAATGCCTGGGTAATACAAAAATGTCAGCCTTATACCATAATGAAGAAAGAAAATCATTAAACAAATGAAATTCTTGGCATACTCTTTTGTCATTACTTCTTTGACAAAATAATTAAACAAAACTGTTTCACTGCTTATTAATATTTAGAAAAACTGAAGCTGTTAATTTAGAAATTTGCTAAAAAAATACTTTGAAAAATATATAGGAATACTTTGAAATAATTATAAGATCAGGTATATAAGGAAATATATATTATTAATTTAAATTATTAAAGTATATACATATTTTTTACTGCACAATGGCAGGTTTATTAGTTAATTTATTTATTTTCATATATTTTTTCCTTCCAATTTTATTGGTTTTCTTATAGGAAAATGTAAAGAGTCAGGAAAGCAGTGGAGAGAGTTCAGGACATGGCCCAGGCCAGAATTGAACCTGGCTCAAACACCTTGTTGATGTGATACGATGTGCACAAGTGCACTACTGTCTGTACCACTCATTCCAACTATGTAGGTTTTTCTTCATAATTAAATTTAAACTTTATCAAAAAAAGTATAAAATTTTAGTTTTTTTATTCACTGCACAAATTCTGATGATTATTGATTCATAATGACTTATTTTCACATGGTTCCTTGCAGTGGTGTATAAAGTACCTGAAAGCCATACTCAAGTAAAAGTACAGATATCTTACCAGAAAATGACTTTGGTAGAAGTTGAAGTCACCGTTTAGAATATTACTTGAGTAAAAGTCTTAAATTATGTGATATTTATTGTACTTAAGTACGAAAAGTATTTTTTTACTCTTAAATGTACTTAAGTATTGAAAGTAAAAGTACAAGTAAATGCAAAATGGAAAAGAAGCAAATATATATATATATAAAAAAATGTTCATACACAGCTTGAGTAGCAAGATTGTGTTCAGTTTTAACTCTTTCTTCTATTTTGTATTTTTGGGTAAGAATAAGAAGAACTTCATCTGGTACTTAGTGTCTTTCATTCCAACATAAAAAAACATTTCTGGAATCTGCATCTGAAATAGCATTTAGATGTATTTACACAGTTTATGTATCTCAGAGGGGACATGGATGCATTTAAACTGCAGTTACAGATGCATAAATAGGCCTAATGTTTTGTTTTTAACATAAACATTGAATACTGATATTTGAAATAATTTAAAACATGAAAAAAATAGAAGAAATGTGAAATTAAAACCGCCAGTAGGGGACAGCAAGTGACTGTTAATGAGTGAGTCATTGAGATTCAACCGATTCATTCAAATGGCTGATTCATTCAGAAACAAAGCATTTGACTGTGTTAATGAGTGAATCACTGAATCATTTATTCAACCGATTCAAAAAGCGGATTCATTCAATAAGTAAACACCATTGCTCAGAGACGCAAAACAGTGCTGTGATCTTTGTTTGGAACTATTTTCGTTAGCAAAATTGAGCAAAACAAGCAATATTATGTCTAAAATGTAAGTCACTTATTGCTTTACTGAACTTGTATAAAATTATTATTAAATGTGTTCATGCTGAAATCTGCAGAAAAACGGTACTCTTTGTGTGATATAGATTAAGTTAACTATATTAAATTATATAAATATAAAAAGCATACAGAAGCATTGTTGACATCTACAATTTAGAATGCCTGGAATTTTGAGTTTTAATAGACTAATAAATCAATGTGCGTGTGCACTCTGTGTGTGATCTGATGATAATGTCAGATCGCACATCATTACAACAACACTTACCATATTATCGCAGACGATGCTGTATCGCACACCCCAGACTCGTCTTGAGTGGAAAATGAATCATCCGCAGTTGTGCACGCACTTGTTTGCACGTGAGCACGAGTCTAACTTGCAGACGCCAGACCACTGATTCGTCAAACCTGCTTTACTGCAGTCCGTGTTCTTCTGACTTCGGACTATTTTGTAGTAAATAACGAATATGCTTCTGGGAAATGTATGGGAGTAAAAGTATACATTTTAAGTAGGAAATGTAGTGGAGTAAAAGTAAAAGTTGGCTGAAATATAAAAACGCAAGTGTGTGATTTGTAAGTTCAAACATTCTGACATTGCTCACCCCCCCCCCCCTCCCCACCAGTTCAAATAAAAGGCTTTTCTGATTTAGTAAACTTCCTTGGTAGCTCACCTGGTATCGGTTAGTTTTAGAGCAGGGTTTACTAAGTGGTAAGTTTATTTCCAAACTGCAGCGATATGTACAACCAACCTAATAACTGGTTGCCAGATTTACATTTATCTGTTCTGGATAAAACTGCAAATGTTTCTAGCACCACTCACTGGACATTTCACTTTGAATGTGTCACGAAACATGCAAGAAGCAATGTAAAATCACTTCACAGAACTATCGGCACAGCCATGTTTTCCAATGAGCCAGGCTTGGTACATTTCAAAGAACTTGGTATGAGTTTTATATTAGATTTGTTCTTTTCATTATGATGGACACTATTCTTTGACACTGGTCCGTGCGCTGAGAGGCACTAGTGGCCAGTATGGTATGAGGAGCTGAGGTTCTCAGGCTGCACAGCCTGAGGCTTTGGAGGCCCCTGACAGTCTAACGCTCCGGGGTACTGACCCCCCTCACCCACTCTATAAACCAGTCCTGCCTAAGAGTATTTGAGACTGCATGCCCTGACAGAATGCCAAAAATGTGAAACAATCAGAAACAAGTTACCACAAAATTAACAGCCTGTTTCCGGATTTCAGTAATGTAAAAACTGTTTACTTTTGGTAAATACGCCAAATGTGCACTGAGAGCTGCAAGCTAAGCTAAGAAAGAAACAATAATTGAATGTGTTTGAGATCCATTTTCTTTACAATGCCGAGACACTCTTGTTAGAGCAGGTGTCACCCCCCCCCCATTTCCTGTCAAGTGATTTTGCTCTCTTGGTCACATCATTGTCACTCACACCCAAAAGCCCCTCTCTCTTCTTTGTGGACTTGAACATATGCCGCCAGCCAGCATGCCTGCCCACGTGCCCGTTTCTGCTTCCACTTCCCTATCCTGTTATAAACATACTACATATGACTATCAACACACACGTACACACACCAAGCGACACCTGAAAGGTGGCCAATCAACAACATATGTGTGTTGGGTGTGCCAAAGCCAAAGAGGTGTCTCTTTAATTAGCCACCCACTGCTTTCTGGCAGTGAGGTGATAGCGGGAAAGGTCCCGTGTTCACCTGTCCCCCATCTGAGCTTCTCACTGCAGTCTGGAGTTTTCTCCTTTTCCGACAGACATGAGTCAGACCCACCGGGAGAATTAGTGATTTGCAAACATGCAGCTGAGTAATGCTGAGATGCCTGATGGAGGGGAAGAGCCATAATGTTTGTACTTACTCATGTGGTGCATTTACAGTATGCCTGTTATACAAAATACCGCTCTAGAATGAGTAGCTTACACTGAGAAAGAGTTGAGCTTTAAAAATGAGTTCAGGTGGCTATAACTTAAAAAGACAAGTTAGCATGATGTAAAATCTGCCAAAAGTATAAAAATGACCTTTTTAGATTAAGTGGTATCAAGAGTTCTATGCAAACAGACCACACCAAGTACGATAAATACAATTGTAATAATTGTTCTATTTTTTTTAAATAGTAGAGTTCACACAACAGCCATAACAATATTTTTGAAATCACTTCCAGGATGTTTTTTTCCCCCCAGCTGATGAACGATAAAAGCGTTGATAGCCATTAGAATTCATATGACTTTAAAGAGCATTTAAAGTGGCAGATGACATAATTGCAGCATACTAAAAAAAAATTACATCCATTGGTGTGGGCACTAATATAGTTATCCTTATAGGTATCTTTATAGTAATCATTCTTGGTGTGAAGAGGCCTCAGGTAGAAACTGTAAAAATCATGATGACAGAAAATTGGCACTTAAAAGCGTATTCCATTTTATCCAAAACAGATGAATGTAAATCTGGCAACGTTTTATTATGTTGGCTGTTGCACATATTGCTGCAGTGTAGTATTAATAAAAGATAACAAGAGATAAAATGCATTTGCTGAACCAAGTCCTAGCTTGTCCTAGTTCTTAGCTTTCAGCTTTATTATCGTGACTCATGATTCACAGGACTCATAGCCCAAGAAACTGCAATGCTGTACCAGGTGAGCTGCTGAGCAAGTTTATTGAGTCAGAAAAGTCATATTTATGGATCCAATTATGTCATGCAAATGTCAAGAAACTGCACAAAAATAAGCCTTTACTAATTGATAATCTACCCCTGTAATCATAATTTGTGTGAAAAGGAAGCAAGTTCCTTTTGTTGGTGTTTTACTGCTGCTAGTGTTTATTTATGCTAGAAACTGCAGAGAATTGCATGTATAGGCATGTTTTTTTTATTTTTTCAATGAGCCTCTGTTGAATATTAATGTTGTACTGTAGTACTATAAGCTTTTAGAACTTTAAAAGTGTAAATAAATACAAAAAACTACAAAATTGAGTAAATGTTTTGTCATTTTGTTTTTAGAATTATTTACTTGATCAAAGAATCATTTACAGTGCTGCAGATTTATGTTTGAATAAGGGGCACCTGCTCCACACTGGCTCTCCCCCCAGGCCTGTTGGTGGTGGACGTGGCATGCTGTAACCTGATCACAGAGCCTTTGATAGGGAGCCGACCTCCAGATGAGCTCAACCTTGATCTACAGCTGCAGAGATGCAACATGAAAGGACATAGAGTAGGATGGTGGCGGCCTCAGATGCACTCATGCAGGCACACATACACAGCTACACGTCAGCATTATTGGGAAGAGAAATATAAACCTTTCTAATTAGGATACTGTTCAGAAGTGAAAATATTAGAGAGCCTGTCAGACTCATCTTAACAACTGCATGAATATCCTAGCTATAAAACAGACAGATCTATTGTTATCAGGTGTTATCTGCCTCAGTGGTTGTTGTTGAGAAACAAATTCTCAGAACAAATTTCCACAATCATGAAAAACATGGAACAGTGTTGGCGCCGCTAGCATGACAGTAGATTAGGTTTTTTCAAAACAGCGCAGTTTTTCTAGTAACATGCATAATTCCCAACCAATGGCGACTTACAATAGCATGACTAATGGCTACGTCGCTGTTTTTGTAATACTATACTGCACACGTAGCTTTATACAGTAGACAAGCGAAAATGTGTAATTGTTAATGTCACTCACCTAAAATGTCCTCTTTCACACATGAAGCTTTGGGGTGCCCGATTCATTTCAGTCAGCGTGTGCATTCGGACGATTTATTTATGTCTCGCAGACACTTTTTTTTTTGTAGCGTTACAAAATATATTATTATATTTACTATTATCTACATTTAATCATTGTACATAATAACATAATATTTAGTAAAATGCTGTTGTTTGACTTTATAATATAGCTCATGTTTGCTGATTATATTGTAGGCCTATTACTCGTCAATGTTTAAAAATGTTTAAAATAAAAATAGAGAAATAACAAATTCTCTGTTTAGAGAAAATTTTTATTTTTTATAAATTTTTTTTCCATTGGAGTTTTTATTTTATTTTTTTTATTTTTTTTAGATGACTCAGTCT
The DNA here is from genome assembly GCA_018155175.1 of Sinocyclocheilus anophthalmus. NCBI lineage: Eukaryota > Metazoa > Chordata > Actinopteri > Cypriniformes > Cyprinidae > Sinocyclocheilus > Sinocyclocheilus anophthalmus. The sequence goes on from JADLZN010010535.1 coordinate 244,133, forward strand.
CCATCTCTCAGAGGAAATGCACCTGTCAAAAAATTATGTTCCACATAAGGGCTGCTACATATGTTCTGGAGTGGAAAAAAAGTTTTTAAGCATCAAATATGATCTGATGGTTAAATTTCCACGGAGTTTTGACGTTAAAATACACAAAATATGTTTTGTGTAGGTGATTTGTATGTTAGTGCTTTATCCAAGCTATCGTTCGTAATGTTGACAGCAACTTTTGTTTTTATCTCTTTACTAAAGCCAGTTTTTACCTCTAATTTGAGCTTGACCTATTATCATTTCAGACCCTGTGTATACAGTATGGACTGTACATGCTAATATGCATGTACAGTGGGTATAGAAACGAATCAGCCCCCTTTAAAATCACATGTTGTTGCTTTGCAGCCTGAAATGAATACAAACACAGTTTTTGTTTTATCCAGCTGTATTTACTCAGTGCAACTTATAACATCCAAGTGAGAGATATAACACCAACATGTCAGGGGAAAAATAATTAAAAAACAGAATCACTGAGTTGGAAAAAGGATCACCCCCTCCTAAAAATGACTTGTAAACTCAATCAAGTGCAGCTAATCACCTTCTCAATGGCACACAAAGCCATTTGACATTCATATGTGATCAGCTGTGGTCATTTTGATTAGCTCAGCATGAAAAGAGCTTTCCTGTCAACTATAGGTGGCAAGGCACTGTCAAAAGATCTCCAGGATAAAGTTGTGGACAGACACAAGTCAGGAGATGGATACAAAAACATTTCAAAGTCTTTATCAATGCCTAGAAGCCCAGTGAAGTTTATTATTAAAGGGGTCACATGATGATTTTAAATGTTTCCTTTCTCTTTGGAGTGTTACAAGCTCTTGGTGCATAAAGAAGATCTGTAAAGTTGCAAAGACTAAAGTCTCAAATCCAAAGAGATATTCTTTATAAAGTTAAGAGTCAACCACACCTACCAAAAACGGCTCATTCTAACACGCCCCAACATATCTACGTCACGATGTGGGAAGATTTGCATAACTTTTATTCTCGCTGTTGCCGGCGCTGCCATGTTGTGGAGTCGCTGTGGTTCGTTGTGAAAGCGAAATACTTTGTTTGGCCTTCCAAAAGAGGACACAAACTAGCAATCAGTGGTTAAGTTGTATTACAACACCGTTCCAGAACAGTTCAAACCAAATATATGTGCAACGCATTTTACGGAGGACAAGGTCTGTTTCCTGAACCAGTAGCCTAATGCGGCTGTGGCACAAAGGCTGTTTCTATAAAGTGGGCAGTTCCAACTTTGCAAAGGACAGTATGGCCGCTTCTGACTCAAAGGCATGAAGTACGTTTTCATTTAAATGATTTGCTACTGATGATTCAAACGCGAGTTGAGCAGTGTAGAGTAGGGCTTGTTGTTTGTGTTTCTCCGATAACAAAGGCAGACTGGTGTTTATGTTTACAAGCGCGCTACACACAACGTGTTAAAAGGAGTGTTTCAGGTAAGTCATTAGAATCCTTAATTATGTCCCCAATGGATGCAACAAATGCCGTTGTAATGGTTTTATTGGTTTGTATTGTTAGTGAGTCCGGACGCGAAACGAATCGTTCTATTTTAAACCAGATCTTCTTAGTGACCGGGCGAACCAGTTCACCAATCGATTCTGAATCGTTTTGAAAAGGTTCGCGTCTATGACCACTCCCTCTGACGCGAATAAACCAATATCCCGAGGTTATTCAGTTACTCCTAACAAGTACATGGACTGAACTGACTAAAAGAGAACCGAAGATAAGGATGGGATGTGCACGAGCAGAGCAGCTGGACGGAGTCTCGTCCTGCTGGGAGACGGCATCACAGTATGTTAAGGGGCGTAACATTTCCGTCACACACTTGAGGCGTTCAGCCAATCACAACGCACTGGATAGTTGGCCAATCAGAGCAAACCTCACTTTTTTAAAACAATGAGCTTTGTAAAAATCGACGTGTTTCAGAAAGGCGGGGCATAGAGGAGAAACAATAATGTACATTATATGAAAAATAATGTGTTTTTTTAACCTTAAACCGCATAAACACATTGCATTACACCAAATACACAACATAATGTTCTTTTTAGCAGCATCATATGACCCTTTAAGAAGTGGAAGGTATTTGGTACAACACAGACCCTCCCTGGGTCAGGACCTCGCTCCAAACTGAATGAAAGAGCCATGAGGAAACTGGTCAGAGATGCTACTAAGAGGCCTACAGCAACTCTGAAGCAGTTGCAGGAATTTATGACAAAGAGTGGTCATTGTGTGCATGTGACAACAATATCACAAATTCTCCACAAATGTGGCTTGTATGGGAGATGCAAGCCACATTTGTGTCTGTTTTTATTTTATTTTTTGCAAGAAAAAAGCCACTCCTCAAAAAAGGCCACATGCAGTCATGACTGAGCTTTTCCAAAATGCACCTGGGAGATTCTGAGGCAGATGAGACTAAAAACTGAATTATTTGGCCTCAACACCAAACGATATGTCTGGCGGAAATCCAATACAGCTCACCATCCAAATAACAGCATTCCTGCAGTAAAGCATGGAGGTGGTGATATCCTGTTATGGGGTGTTTCTCTGCAGCAGGGACTGGAGCACTTGTCAGGATAGAAGGAAAAATGGACGAGGCAAAATACTGTCAAATTCTTGAGGAAAATCTGCTGCCCTCTGCCAGAAAGTTGTCAATGGGAAGAAGGTTTACTTTCCATCATGACAATGATCCAAAACACAGCAAAACTGAACACACAGTGGTTGAAGGAGAAAAAGATGAATGTCATTGCATGGCCTCGTCAGAGCCCAGACTTAAACCCCACTGAAAATCTGTGGAATGACTTGAAGACTGCAGTCCACAAACACTCACCATCAAATTTAACTGAACTTGAACAGTTCTGCAAAGAAGAGTGGGCAAATATTGCAAAGACCAGATGTGCAAAGTTAGTAGAGACGGAGACAAATCCCAAAAGACTAAAGGCTGTAATTAAAGCAAAAGGTGGTTCAACAAAATACTGACACAAGGGGGTAATCCTTTTTCCAACTCAGTGATTCTGTTTTTTTATTTTTTTTTTTATTAATTTTTTATTTTTTTTTCTGACATGTTGGTGTTTTATCTTTCACTTGGATGTTATAAGTTGAACTGAGTAAATAGCTGGATAAAACAAAAACTGTCTGTCTTCATGTCAGGCTTCACAACAACAAAATTAGATTATTTTAAATCGGGGTGATTCTTTTCTATACCCACTGTTATATACCAGATGTATCCAAGCCATTCTTTTTTATTTTTAGCAGTATTCCTGTTTTTGCCCAACTGATAAGGTGAAGGACCACCTTAGGCATTTCTGCATATCCTTTATGCAACACACCCTCCTGGCTATTTTACAGTTTACAAAATTTGTGACGAATTTGTACAATCTCATTGTCATGTTTTGTAAAGTAGTTGCATTTTCTCAATGAGAGCGGGTTTGCTTTAGGATGACATCATGATCACATCGTTCTTGACAGGTATATAAATGTTTGAGTGATGTGTGAATGATCAAGCACATACAGCTCTTAATATGTCATGCCGATTTGGCACGTATAGATGATTTGAAGACATTTGCGTCAATCATATAATGTGAGAGGCTTCATCTCTCATGTATTTAAAGTGATTACATTGTGGACACATTTTCCAGGGACATTTATGTATGCGTAGGTGCATGTGTGTTATTTGACAGATTTGTGTGTACTCATATTTAACACTCATTGCAAATGCATTATGTGTCCTCCCTGAAGCACAAAGTGCACAAGCTGACTACACATGCCAAGATACATACAACCTCATGCAATCACTTTTAGCCTCTGAGGATCCCCCATTGGCTGTCGTGTGGCTTTAGGATGCTGTGATTTGGTTGATCAATAAGAAGAGGGGACGACGATATATGCTGAAGAAGCAGAGATTACTCTCAACCTCAAGCATTTCCTCCCCTCTTGTGGCCTTCCTCATCGCTTGAATGCACCAGGTGTCTGTCTCGCTGATGCAGCTTGACGATTTGGCCTATATTCCCACAATCCAATTAGGACCATCTTCTCCCCGACTCTAGTTTCAAATAGGGAGCCTACGCTGATGCTGACAGTTCTCCATTGTTCCCGGAGGAGGTCTAAAATAGTTATTTACCTAGGTCTGAGTGGAGAATCTACAGCTTTCTGATCTGCAGTAACCTTCGTATCTGAGAGCTGTCAGTTTGTGTTAATGATTTTGCAGGATATTCTGTGGTTCAATGTCAATGGATTGTTTTTATTATTCTATCATACTGTTCTCCTCACGCACTAAACCTACCCTCTGGCAAGAGTTCATACAACAAGTGTGATGTGCAATAGACTATATAAAACACAAAGAAGAGTTTGAAGTCATGTGTAGCCTAAATAATATCAGAAGAATGCTGTTGTCTTGTTTTTGTTTAGAGCTTAAATAGTGATGCGTTTAGAGACGCAAATGGAACATGTACTGGAACACAGTATCCTGCATTACGATTTTGAAGCAAAACATACAATGACCACAGTGTTGTACAATTCTGGAATTGTACACACAGCGCATACTGTATAGTCCGACTTCCAAACAAATGACTTTGACTTTTGTGATTCAAAACCATGCAGCACAAATTGTATTCCTGAATGAATCACTCTAGTTTTTCACTGAATCACTTTTTTTTCTTTGTTCCTTTTTTTATGAATCAAATCCATGCAGTGCAATCCATATAAATCCGTGTATCATTCGATCATTCGTTTTTTTTATTTCATATTGAAAGTAGAAAAATTAGAAAACGGCTCCTTTTTCGTGTTTTTGTTTTTTTCCCAAAAACCAAGAAACGAGAATTCAGCTTAAATTTTCGTTTTTCGTTCATGGGTGGAAAAATTAATAAACAGCTTGAATATTCGATTTCTACACGTGGGCGGGAATTAAACGCCCCTTTCTGCTGATTGGTCAGCCGAAGATCAAACCGTGCCATCATCAGTTCTTCCGCAGTATCACGCAGCAGAATAATAGTCCTCCGCTGCTGCAGTTGTATGGATTAATAACCCATTTTATTGCAACTACATTTCATATTTTCTCATCAAACAGACTAATGAATAGCTCGACACAACTCGTAAAGGGGCAGAGTCTAGACAGTTCTTTCTTCTGTGTAGACCAGCGGTTCTAAAGTGATAGGGGGTCCGAGAAATAATTTGCTATAGCCCAAAGTATTTCCAGACTGTAAAGTCGCTTTTTTTTATCATGATACATAGGCCTACTGTGATTTATTCCAAAGTGACTTATATGATGCATTTAACGTCAAATAATCTAAATGAAGCCTTTTAAAAGACGAGTATTCCCTGTGGTTGATGTTTGTGGCATGCGCCAGAAAGATGCTCAAGGAGACCGAGACGCGCTAAAGCAGCGCATTCTGTTGTTCTCTTTATTTTTCAAAGGCATAATATTTTGTAGTTATTTTGAACGTAACGTTACACAAATAAAAATACATTTTACCATACGACTATAAATGACAGAGTATTAAGTTATTTCCCCTCGATGGGGGAAAAAATCCAAGTAAACATCAATCAGTACTCAATATTAATTTAAACTGCTTTAAATATGACTGCTGCCTATTTCCTGTGCACTTCAATACTGGTCTGCGCTTGACTGTAGTCTGTCTGCTTATTGAGTTAATTTAACCCATCGCAATTTATTTGAACTGTGTGAACTAGAGTGAATATTCACCTTAATGTTGTTCTAAAAGCTTATTACTTAATAACACAAAAATGTCCTGCTCGCACTTGCCAATTTAATGGCAGAGAATGAACTTATTTTTATTTATTTATTTTTTTTTTGAAGCGGATGCATATCTGTCGTAAAATAATCCTATGCATCTCGTGGCGTATTCCAAGCATTCTGAAGGTATACTGAGGGTTTGGTGAGAAACAAACCGAAATGGCAAGTTATTATATTTTATGAAAATCTTGCGTTGCAGTGCGAGTGCGCAGCAGCTCACGTCGCGCACAAGTGCATATCATTTTGAGATATCAATTATAATACTTTTACACTATACTACATTATATAACTCTAACAGTAGGCTATTTAATATCTGTTGTTCTCCGGTTGTCAGTCAGAATAACAGTTCTTACATGAACATTATAGGCCTATATATACCAAGCCAATTTATCATTCCTTCCTTTTTGTCTTAGTGTTTAAAACATTTATTTTGAAACAAATTAATTAATAAACAAACAAACAGACTTACTGGGTGAGCAGGGTAGGCTATGGCAGCTGTCATATCATACCCTGCCATGCACAGCTGATGCAAAGAATATAATTTATATCTACACAGAAGAAAGCCCTGTCTAGACTCTGCCCCAGTATGAGTTGTGTCGAGCTATTCATTAGCCTGTTTGTTTGATGAAAAAAGACTAAATGTAGTAGCAATAAATGCATTAAGGATCCATACAACTGCAGCAGTGGAGGAATATTATTCTGCTGTGTGATACTGCAGAGGAATTGATGATGGCACGGTTTGATCTTCGGTTGACCAATCAGCAGAAAGGGGCGTTTAATCCCGCCCACGTGTAGAAATCTAATATTCAAGCTGTTTATTCATTTTTCCACCAAAGAACGAAAAAACGAAAATTTAAGCTGAATTCAAATTTTTCGTGTTTTGGAAAAAAACAAAAAAACGAAAAAGGAGCCTTTTCTCATTTTTCTACTTCATTATTAAATAAAAAAAACGAATGATCGAATGATACACTGATTCATATAGTCTGATTTCCAAACAAACAACTCTTTATTTTTAGTCAATCAAAACCATACGCACAATCGGGGCATCTTCCGTCAATCAATTTTTATTTAATATTAAAATCTGAAAAATGAAAAAACGGCACAGATATTTCGTTTTCAATTATTCAAACAAAACGAAAAAATCAAGAATCCGGCTTAATTTTTAGTTTTTACATTCAGGGATAGAAAACGAAATAAACAACTTGAATATTCGATCTCTACATGCGGGTGGGAATGAAACGCCCCTCTCTGCTAACTGGTCAACCAAACATTACAACATAATAATAATCCTAAAAAAAAACTTAATAATAGTCCTCCGCTTCTATTGATTCTTAACATGTTTATTTCTACTACATTTATCTCTTCATCAAACAGCCAGATTAATGAATGGCTTGACACAAACCATACTGAAGCAGAGCCTTTTGGCCCTTGGCATGCCTGTTTTATTATAGTTATCCGCCCATTAAAATATGTGTGGAAAAGCTGCGCGACGCACTGCAGCACTGGGAGAATGTATTGTAGACAAGCGCAGGCCACTATTAATTTATGTGAACACAGGTAATTTTAGACAATAAACTGAGTTTAATTAATATGGAGTATTGGCCAGCTAACTGATGGCATACAAAATTGTTATTTTCTCTGCCAACTAAACCAAAGTCACAGAACTGTTGTGTACCCGACTGACTCGCAGTAGGCGCATAGAGTGGTGTATCATTCCTAAATGAATCAGCTTTTGAAAAACCCATTATTATAGACAACAATACAATTACCAATTATTATAGACAGCCACTTGATTTTATTCCTAAATGAATGAATTAAGCATTTTGAACCAATTGATTGAATAAAAGGATATTAACACAATGACTTACAGCCACCTAGTGGCGATATTACTTTCATAATCCAAGTATTATTTAATTTTATTCATATTACTATTAAAAATGTTGTATAAAACATTAATCTAATTTCATTATACATCTGTAAATGCACATACAGCCATCTTATCAGCATTAAACTGTAAATAAATTTAAAAGCATCTTCAGACCCAGGTTCTATAATCATTGAATACTGATTTGGTATGGATACTGAACTGGTAACAGCCTATTGTCATATTATTCTAATTTATTTAATGTAAGAATTTAACTTTAAAAATGACATAAAAAAGGTAAAAGGTAAAAAATAAAATAAAATAAAGTAAATAAATAAATCAACTGAACATCAGTTGCCCCTTATGTGTGAAAGTTAATTTCTGATACTGCTGACACTGGCTTATTGTTCGAAGTGTTATTTCAGGGTTTGGATATGTTCTTATAACTCAAACGAGTTCACCTTCAAATCATGACATCAAATTCACATTTCACTAAATTCAATCACTGAAACAAATAGTCCCATGCCAGTGGGATAAAAACAGATGATTTCCTACATTTGTATAAAGTGCTCTATGAATAAAACTCAAAATAGAAAAATAATACATGTGCTGTGAAGGTAAATTACACAAAGTCATTTATTTTCATATCTGTAATATTATTTAAGTTCCTCCTTTGTCTAAAATGCAGCGTATTGTCTAAAACAAAAGTTATGACTGTATGTTCACATAAATTGATAGTGGTCAATACATTCTCCCCGTGCTGCAGTGCATCACGCAGCTTTGCCGCACAGATTTTAATGGGTGGATAACTATATTAAAACAGGCATGCCTAGGGCCAAAAGACTCTGCTTCAGTGTGGTTTGTGTCAAGCCATTCATTAATCTGGCTGTTTGATGAAGAGATAAAATGTAGTAGAAATAAACATGTTAAGAATAAATAGAAGCGGAGGACTATTATTATGTTGTAATGTTTGGTTGACCAATTAGCAGAGAGGGGCGTTTCATTCCCGCCCACATGTAGAGATCGAATATTCAAGTTGTTTATTCGTTTTCTATCCCTGAATGTAAAAACGAAAAATTAAGCCGGATTCTTGATTTTTCGTTTTGTTTGAATAATTGAAAAATGAAATATGTGCCGTTTTTCATTTTTCAGATTTCAATATTAAAACAAAAATTGATTGGACGGAAGATACCCTGATTCAGCACAAACCACATAATTGGATTTCAAAACAAAAACCATACAGTGCAAACTGTATTAAACTGATTTCCAAAGGAATGACTCTTATGACTTGGTTCTTTTTAGTAAATCAAAAATGATAAACATGTTACCATATTTTTGTTTGTTTAATATTGTTAGTAAACCTCTTCCAAAAGTCTGTGTAAATACACCTTTTGCAAGAATTGTTTGAAATGAAATTATTCTTAAAATTATCTCATAATTTCTAAATATATATTTTGCAAAGTAAAAAAATATGAATTAATTCATCCATTTATGGAATCATTAAGGAACTGTAATTAAGATGAACCTGAACCAGAATTAGTTAAAATCCTTATGATTTCATCTCTAATCTCAATTGAATAAAGAAACAGCTAAAATAGTTTTACTTCCTTCAGGCCTCTTTTACACCTAACATTGGCAATTTGGTGATCAATCACAGTTGAACTTGACCACATTAAAAACCAGGCGTAATCACACCCATGACATACAATATTGTGATTGGATCGGAAACCACTTTCAGATATGGTCAAGGGCATATTCTGTCTAAGTAAGTGTGAATGAGCATTCATTTTCATTATCCACATGCAACCTTCCTAGCAATATGTCAAGTCGAATAAAATGCATGTTCATGCCAGATGTAACGGGAATCCCACAATGTGCATAAGTGTTTAATTAATCACCAAATAAAAATGTGTAAGAATTTCTCATGTACCAGATCACCATATCTGTGCTTGTAATTGTGGAGGTTGACTTTAATTAACGTGCCATCCACTCCTTACATATCATGATATGATTGCTCTCTCGTTTCTCACACCTTCTCCCCTGATTTCCTCTCCTGTTTCTCTGGTACCATGGGGAGTCTTAGCGGTGGGTCAGGTCTCTGATTCCTGGCCAGATGGAGGGAGCAGGCCCCTTTTGGAGCCAGTATAGAAGCTCTTGCATAAACAGCAGAAGGCTGGAGCTCCAGGGGTTCTGGGGCTGAGAGTATGTTTCAGAATCCCGGTCGAGAGGCCTGGATCCCAGCCCAGATCCCTTGCTCACCCCTGTCTCTTCCACTGGAGATATGGAATAGTGAATGCATGCCACCCAGAAAGGATCACAGACTGTGCATGAGTGAATACATTTGTACTTGCCAATTTCTAGAGAGGTTGGAGAAGATACTGGGCATACGATATGTTTTTTTTAAGAGTGCAAAATAGAGACTGTTAAATAAAATAGCTAATAAATATCCTAATAGCCCTCATAGAGTTCTTAATTTTAACATGTCTCATCACTGTCAGATTAACTGATGGTGGTTCATATTCCCTAATTATGTTTTAATGAGACAGTGCTTGAAACTCTATGTAAGGTGAATATATTAAGTGTCTGTTTTTCTGTGCTTCCTTAGACCAAAGCCATTTAGAGTACCTGGCATGAAGACTACATACTGTATGTATGCATGCATGCATGTGTATATAGTCTGTTTTTACTGTATTTTGTGCTAAAATAAGATAATTAAAAAAAAAACATTACAAAATTGTGTGTGCTGTAAAAGTCAATTTAACCCATCTCCAGCATTAATTTTTTTTATGCAAATAAATTAGAACTTTAGTTATTAGTATGTTAGTAAATCAGTATGTTTAAAATCATATACTGTATGTTCACATTATATAAAAACAGTCATTCCAGTGGCCTAATAAAAGCTGATTTATTTTAAATGGAGCAGGTCCTCATGGGGGCAGACATGCTGAGATCACATGACCAGCTAAATACTACTTGATTTATCTCCGCAAATGCTGACAAACTAATTAATCACAGAGAATAGAGCAATCATTGTGCAGTGACATTGATCATTGAAAACTTTTGTGAAATACTTCATCCATACCACTACTGGACCTTTAACAGATTAAATGGATTCATTATGATGTTTATGTGTGTATAAAATGTACAGCATAAGGGGCGATTCTAGGATTTTCATTTTAGGGGGGGCTCAGCCGCCAATGAGGGTATAATATATATATATATATATATCTATATATATATATATATATATAATATAATATATACAAAAAAATGTTTTGACATGAATAGGGGTGGTAGCTAAATTTATATACTAAAAAGTGCAGTATTCCACTATATTGCATATGTATAACATATAACTGAATAAGTCAAATACAAGTCTTCATGATCTCTCTCTCACACACACACACACACACACACACACACACCTGTTTACTGTTTGTATTTCTAGTACAACCCTCTTTCCTTAGCTCAAGTATGCAAACCTCTTTGCCACATGCACTGGAAAATGTATTGCACTGAAAGTAAAATTTTCAAATGAAATGGCAACATGTTCGTTTTATAAAATATGCGTTCATATGTGCTTCATTTTATCTGGAGGAAATAGCTGTGGTGTGATGAGGAGTGAACGCAGCGAAAACTTAGGCTACAATAGATGGCGAACCTATTGATATTTTGTAAACTGTATTTATGACAAAGAACAGAACTACACAGATGCAGATATTATAACTATCTATCGTTAAATAGATATAGCCCCCCTAAAAATGGCCTAGCGATGCCCATGGACAGCATTATTGTTTAAAATTGAACATAAAACCTGATGATGAATTAATTCTGAGTAATCTATACTACAACCAAACACTCCAGTTTTGATGAAAAGCAAAAACAATGAAAAAAATAAAAAATAAATAAACACACACACACACACACACACACACACACACAGACACACACGCAATTCCTTTGAAGAACTGGGATTGCAGTCAAGTCCTGCTTGGCATGGAAGACTGTGTTTGGATTATCCCCTTATCCAATTAAAATCTATTGACAAGTATGAAAAGTGAGTGGGAGTCCATGTAAGGTCTCAGCTGGAGGAGCGCCAGATAACCTCCTGTCCGAAATAGCACCAGCCATCTATTCATTCTGCAGACTTCAGAATGACCAACACTCTTTGCTCCTAACAGCCTATGACTCCATTTTAGCTGCTCCTGTCAGTACTTACAATGCCTGGCACATTGTTGATCATTTTCCAGTTAATATGAATGGCAGCAACTTTGCGAAACTGGATCTGCAGAGATGGTCATAAATTTAACCATAAGCATAATTGCATATACAAAGGGAAGACAGTAATTTAAGGAAAGTGCTAATCATTGAAGCAGAGCTGTGACAATCTCTCATGTACTTACTGTGTGTGTGTGCATGTTTATGTGGTTTATGAGGACACAAATTTGTATAATAACATGGGTATGACATAGGTATTACAACGAGAAGGTGATTTATGAGGACATTTTCAGTGTCCCCGTAATTCAAAAGCTTATAAATCATACAGAATGAGGGTTTTTTTTTAGATTGTAAAAATGCAGAAAGTTTACTGTAAGGGTATAGGTGTAGGGGTAGGGTTGGTGTAGGGCAATAGGAAATACGGTTTGTACAGTATAAAAGCCATTACGCCTATGGAGAGTCCCCATAAACCATAAAAACAAACCTGTGTGTGTGTGTGTGTGTGTGTGTGTGTGTGTGTGCACGTGTGTGTGTGTGTATACGGGGACAATGTGACATGCTGTAGTCCCCATTCTGGTCAAATGACACAACTGTCAACCGCACATTGCGCAGCTACTTTCAACCTTAACTAGAGGAAACCTGAGGGAGTGTATTATTAGAGCTCTCGAAACCCAAAACAAAACCAATTAAAAGGGGTCCTATTATGCTCTTTACAAAGTCTTGATTTTGTTTTGGAGGTGTACTAGAAACAGGCTCTCATACTAGGTTGTTTGAAAACACATTATTTTTCACATATTTACATTATTACAACACCTCTCTCCCCAGTCTGGCATGAATGGCTCGAATAGTTCCTGTATCAAATGAAGGCCTGCCTTCTGAAATACGAAATGTGCTGTGTTGGTTAGCTGGGCCAGTGTGTGTTGTGTTTGGCAGCACTCTGCGCCTGGTCGGGAAACGACATGCCCTTTACCATAGCCGCCTGCAAGCTTCAGAGTAAGTATTGCGTTAATATCAAATCAATTTGAGCACGATTTAAAACCGGATGATTGTAACCACTCTAAGTTCGCCTGTCTTGGGAAAGCTAGCGTGTCTCTGACATAGTGATAACACTCGTTGCCTTCTCTAGTGCAGCTCAACCAGGTCTTGTCCCATTCGTCGATATTTGTGATATCACAAATCCCGGAAAATATGCGTTGTAGTCCAAACGAGTCGTTCGTTGTAGTTTTTGAAAGTGATTTCTGTTAAATAAAATATATCCTTTTGAATTGGACTTTGAACTTTGCAGATCTTTTTTTATGCTCAAACAGCAACATTACAGACTAACTAAAGTTGAAAAAGTGGGATAATAGGACCCCTTTAATATGGATTGCTCTAAAACACACACACACACACACATATATTACAGTTATTCCTGCAAATGAAATGAATTCTCTTACTGTATCAAATAAAACTCGGTTAGAAAACCTGGTGAGCTGCTTAGGCAGCATTTCAAGTGATGATTGGTGCGTCTCTGAAGAGAAGGTTGTTCTAATCTATATGGCAAAAAATTTATGTTTTTATGGTCAAATATATTTCATCTAGATACAGTGCGGCTTAAAGATATGTATTTTTCAAATTGAAAATATATTTCACTTAAAAAAAAACAACAAAAAATTCACATGTCAACATATATATATATATATATATATATTATATATAAATATATATAGTTTGAACACATTTTGAAAAAATATTTACGAAAGTAAAAAAAAAGTACAATATCACAGTAAGGGAAAAAAAAAAGTAAAAATGGAAAAACGTATAGTAAGTTTTCAGCCAAGATATTTATTCTTAAGTTACAAATTGGACTTGTAACCCAAAACATAAACACAGTGCTATGCATCATTTGAAATACAGGTAAAACCATCTGTTGAAAATCAATACGGAAAATTTCTGTGATGATATGGTACATTGGGCTCTATTAATTAGGACTTTTCTTTGACTGTATATTTAGGATATTAAATAAAGATAATCATATTTTTAATAGGCAAAATAAATGGAGAAATATCAGTAAATAAAATTGTTTTGAAAAAATATTCACATATATTTAAAAAGATGTATATTCATTGCCTTTTTTTGTTTTTTATTTATTTATTTATTTACTTACTTTACATTTTGAAATGTATTTAAAACATTTCTGAAAATATAATTTTTTGACGTGGAGAAAGGGATACTTCATTTTGGTAAACTGTCACAATGGGAATCCTGCCATTATAAGCATACATAAACAAGTAAAACTATTTACAAAACTAATAATGAAAACATAAAAGGTAATACATTTATACAATTAATAAATATCAAACCATTTCAGTTTGACCAACAAATGTTATACAGTGCCCTCCACTAATATTGGCACCCTTGTTAAATATGAGCAAAGGCAGCTGTGAAAATAAATCTGCAATGTTTATCTTTTTGATTTTTAATTAAAGAAATTCACAAAATTCTAACCTATCATTGAAGCAAAACAATTGAAAGAGGGGGAAAAAAATCACATTAGCAAATAAATGTTTTTCTCCAATGCATGTTGGCCACAATTATTGGCACCCCTAGACATTATTATGAGTATAATATCTCTGAAGTATATTTCCATTTATATTTCCAATTTTCTTTTTAGCACACCAGGGTGACTAGGAGCATGAAATTGTTCAGCCATGACTTCCTGTCCCACAAGATTATAAATATGAGGAACACAAAGGCCAAATTCCCTTAATCATCCATCACATGAGTAAAACCAAATAATATAGTTCTGATGTGCAGAACAAGATTATTGAGCTTCACAAAATAGAAAGTGGCTGTAAGAAAATAGCTAAAGCATTGAATAGCCCCATTTCCACCATCAGGACAATAATTAAGAAGTTACAATTAACTAAAGATGTTACAAATCTGCCTGGAAGAGGACGTGTGTCTATATCGTCCCAATGCACGGTGAGGAGGAGAGTTTGAGCGGCCAAAGACTCTCCAAGGATCACAGCTTGAGAATTGCAGAAATGTATTGAGTCTTGTGGTCAGAAAGCCTAAAAAAATTGTTTTTGAATTTTTTGTAAGTAAGATTTACAGTACCTTACTGTATTTTAGTTTTACAGTACGATTACTGTAGAAAATCCAGTTAATCAGTATACTACTGTAATTCATTAATTTGAATATGGATTTCATTAGATTTTATAACTTTTATAATTATAATTCATTTTAGCTTTATCCTACATATTCAATACAATATTCAATTCAAACAGACACAATTATTACAAAACATCAAATTCTTTATTTAAAACATTGCATATATGTTGGAACATCATCTTCACACCATTTTCTCCTGTCTATGACTTTTTAGCAGTGCTTATGTTGTAATCCTCTGGAGCAGCAGTGGCGACCTCCGTCCTGAAGAGCCTCAGTCCTGCAGAGTACAGCTCCATCCCTAATAAAACTCCACCTGCCTGTAGCTTTCTAGTACCCTTCAGACCTTATTCGCTTGTTTCGGGGTTTTTGATTAGGGTTGAACCAAACCTGCAGGCTGCGGCTCTCCAGGACCGACGTTCGCCACCCCTGCTCTGGATTTATCCTCACAAAGAATATTCAGGGAACATAAACATATTGGGGAAAAAATATAATCAGTCAAAGAATAGATATAAGGCATTTTTAAATCCCAGGTGCTGCTCCAAAACGTAGGCCTCCTTTGCTCACCGGCCACTTTGTTACAGAGATAAATATGTTCCCTGAAAAACAAGAAAAAATTACACATTTTTAGAAGGCAAACTCCATATATAATACACAAACCTCTCAAAATCATAGTGAAGTTCTTCTCTTACCATGAATTATCAGTCTCAGAGTGGCTGGTCTGCTCATGTCTTTCTTGATGCTTCACATGCGTTTGCCTTAAAACAGCACACACACAAAAAAAAATCCAGTGAATCTTAAAGGGGTCCTATTATGCTTTTTCACTTTTTAGTGTGTATTTTTAGTGTGTATGTTTGGGCATAAAAAAAAAAGAAAGATCTTCAAACTTACAAATCTCAAAAGTCCACTCTAAAGGGAGATATTTTGTTTTTAAAAATTCCCTTTTCAAGAACTACAACGAACGGCTCGTTTGGACTACAGAGTTTGTTTTCCCCCGGGGTTGTGTGAATCCCACAAAGGCACAAATTAGAATGTCCATTAAAATATTCGCAGCCTACGTAAATTCGAATGGTGGGGGGGTGGGAGGGCGAGGTTGTGTTAGTAAAGCGCTTGGTTGAGTGCATCAGACAAGACGACGACGACGAAGAAGTGCTGCTATAGCCTCAAGTTTTTGCAAGTTATTACACATGCCCTGAATAATTATATATGTAACTATGTACGGTTTACAAAATTATGAAAATGTTTGATATAAATTGCTGACGTAACATACTGGACAGATGTAATATGGCCGAATTTACACTTCAATTAATGTGTTTCCCATACATGAGTGGCGGAGTGTTTTTGTATATCACTGGATTTCTGAGGAAAATTAATCTTGCCTGTAATGTCTGATAAAGCAGTGTTTTTTTTTTTTTGCGGAGCGCTGCTTTGTGTACAGCCGTTATCGGGGAAACCTTGATCTTTACCTCTCCAACAGCCCCTTCTGCTGGCAGAGAATGAGTTTGCATATACGTATATGCCGCCTGGGAAACACTGGACTATGGCATAAATAAATTCAACTGTATAACAGTTTCACTGCAATTCATGTTATAACGTTAGAAGTACAGTTGGGTACGGAAAGTATTCAGACCCCTTCAATTTTTCACTCTTTGTTATATTGGAGCCATTTGCTAAAATCATTTAAGTTTTTTTTTTTTCCTCTTTAATGTACACACAGCACACCATATTTACAGAAAAACACAGAATTGTTGACATTTTTGCAGTTTTATTAAAAAAGAAAAACTGAAATATCAGATGGTCCTAAGTATTCAGATCCTTTGTTGTGACACTCATATATTTAACTCAGGGTGCTGTCCATTTCTTCTGATCATCCTTGACATGGTTCTACACCTTCATTTGAGTCCACTGTTGTTGTTATACGATTGGACCTTGATTCACAGCGAAAGCCACACACCTTTCTATAAGACCTTACAGCTCAGAGTGCATGTCAAGCAAATGAGAATCATGAGGTCAAAGGAACTGCCTGAAGAGCTCAGAGACCGAATTGTGGCAAGGCACAGATCTGGCCAAGGTTACAAAAATATTTCTGCTGCACTTTAGGTTCCTAAGAGCAGAGTGGCCTCCATAGTCCTTAAATGGAGACGTTTGGGACCAGAACCCTTCCTAGAGCTGGCCGTCCGGCCAACTGAGCTATCGGGGGAGAAGAGCCTTGGTGAGAGAGGTGAAGAACCCAAAGATCACTGTGGCTGGGCTCCAGAGTTGCAGTTGGGAGATGGGAGAAAGTTGTTGAAAGTCAACCATCACTGCAGCCCTCTACCAGTTGGGGCTTTATGGCAGAGTGTGTAAGACACGTGAAAACCCGCATGGAGTTTGGTGAGAAATAAGATTCTCTGGTCGGTTGAGGCCAAGATAGAACTTTTTGGCCTTATTTCTAAGCGGTATGTGTGGAGAAAACCCGGCACTGCTCATCACCTGTCCAATACAGTCCACACAGTGAAGCATGGTGGTGGCAGCATAAATGCTGTGGGGGTGTTTTTCAGCTGCAAAGACAGGACGACTGGTTGCAATCGAGGAAAAGATAAATGCGGCCAAGTACAGGGATATCCTTGACGAAAACCTTCTCCAGAGTGCACAGGACCTCAGACTGTGCCGAAGGTTTACCTTCAAACAAGACAATGACCCTAAGCACCCGAGCTAAAATTTTTGACGAGGAGTGGCTTCATAACAACTCTGTTACTGTTCTTGAATGGCCCAGCTAGAGCCCTGGCTTAAACCCAATTGAGCATCTCTGGAGAGACCCAAAAATGGCTGTCCACCAACGTTTACCCTCCAACCTGACAGAACTGGAGAGGATCTGTAAGGAGGAATGGCAGAGGATCCCCAATCCAGGTGTGAAAAACTTGTTGCATCTTTCCCAAAAAGATTCATGGCTGTATTAGATCAAAATGGTGTTTCTACTAAATACTGAGCAAAGGGTCTTAATACTTATGACCATGTGATATTTCATTTTTTTTCTTTTTAATAACTCGCAAAAAATGTCACACTTTCTGTGTTTTTCTGTCAATATGGTGTGCTGTGTGTACATTATTGAGGAAAAAAATAACTTAAATGATTTAGCAAATGGCTTCAATATAACAAAGAGTGAAAAATTCAAAGGGGTCTGAATACTTTCTGTACCCACTGTAATTAACAATAAAAAATAATACATATGCACTTATCTGTACATAGTAAATGCAGTTATTTTTAAGCGCTTGTTGACATCCTATCTAAATTGTGATTTAACCAAAAAAAAACAACAACAACAACAATAACGTTACCACTCTAAAATGTCTTGCAATATCCGTGCATGCAAAGGATCTGTGCGATCCTCTTGTTCAAAATTCTCTGGGTCTGAATCCGGCTCAAAATTGATATGGCAATATTGATGCCATCCATAACTAAACCGGAGCAGACGGAACTTGCTGCTTTGGCAAGGCGCGGGGCAGTACTGAAACACTGTCTAAGCTGTTCGGCAATCACAACGCACTGGGAGAGCTAACCAATCACATCACATTTCGTTTTTCGGAAGGCGGGCCTTCATCAAAACCCGGAACTAATGGAGCCGTTTGTGCCAGACTGGGGAGAAAGGTATTGTAATAATGTAAATTATGTAAAAAATAATGCTTTTTTTCGAACCACCAAGCATGAGAGCAAGTTCTAGTACACCCCCAAAACAAAATTTCACTAAGCTTGACAATTCGGTTTTTAATTGAAACCACAGCGCAGTTTACCGTGGTAACGTTTATGCTACCGCCATGTTGACGAGAAAATGTTACTAGGTTAAACTGGTTTGCAAAAAACTGACAAAAACACACAGACATACACTTTTTTTTACCTTGCTTGCTGGCCTTTCTAATGTTCAGCTGTCAGACATGACCGGAACTTCAAACTGGACTGGCTTCAATGGTCAGATGAAACTAAAAAAAAACATAGACTTTGATGCAAACCATAGACTGTATGGGTGCAAAAAGTATCCCATGCCCAAGGTTAAATAAAATGCTGGATCTTCAAAGTTGTGGGCCTATTTTTCTGCCGGAGGTCCTGGACATCTTATTCAGATACATTACATCATGGATTCTATCAAATACCAACAGATAAAAAAATCAAAAAGTGACTCACTCTGTTAGAAATCTTATAATGGGCCGTGGTTGGATCTTCCATCAGGACAATGATCCAAAACAAACATTAAATGCAACTAAAATCTGTGTCCACTGAGCAAAAAATGAAACTTCTGCCATGGCAAATTTGCCACAGTTGACCTAGACCTGAACCCGATCTAGAAAATGGAGGTTGGTACGAAACTGAAGGAGCGAGCAACCATCGTGGAGCTGGGAATCTGAAGGATCTGGAAAGATTCTGTATGAAGGAAGTGTCTCTGACCTCTTTTCAGGTGTTCTCCAAACTCATCGGGCATTGTAGAAGAAAACTGAGAGCTGTTATCTTGGCAAAAGGACGTTGCAATAATTGGGTGCCAATAATTGTGGCCAACGTGAACTAGAGAAAAACATTTATTTCATAATGAGATTTTCCCCCATTTTTAATTCTTATTTTCCAATGAAAGGTTAGAATTTTGTAAATGTTTTGAATGAAAGATCAAAAGGATAAACAATGCAGATTTATTTTCACAGCCACCTTTGGTCATATTTACCAAGTGTGCCAATATTTGTGGAGGGCACTTCATAAACTATACACATTTATAACAAACAAATATGTGACAGCTTGCCCTAATAAATATGCGCCCCACTTGTCTCAATCAGAATTAATGAAAAACACTCTTGTCCTGCCAACAGTTCATCATTTTGCTTTTTGTCAACTTTTTGTTAATGTGCCAGTGTGCTTATTAGAGCATCACTATTAGCTTAGCAATATGCTAATGCAAAACTCCACTGAAATCAATTGGGAGTCAAGCCTTTCATGCGCTTTTTGTAGAAAGAGCATTTGTGTGACATAAGGAGATGCTGTAGAGTGCTCAAAATTGTCCACTTATGAGGTTACAATAAGCCAGCTGGCCATGTAGACAACAGAGAGCTCACTAGGTTTTGGAAAAAAGCCATAAACTCATTGGAGAGGACATCCCACAAAAGGACAACAAAGAAAGAGCTGTTTGTGTTTACATTAAATTGTGAGACATCAATATTTCTAAAACAGCATTTTCTTGCAGCAAACACAGGCATCAGTCATGGGATTTAGCATGTGTGTGTGCAGCCGTCGCTGCATTGAGCTTTGATCTTCAGACCTGTAGCAAATCAGCTCATGGGGAAATATGAATAATTAACCATAACTAGTTATGATTAACTATTCATATTTTAGTTCCGCTGTAGATATTTGCTGACCACTCAGGGTCAACCGTCTTGTCAATTCTAAGAACGTTAATTTCCTGGTTAAAGGAAATAACTTTCTTACTGTACAATTCTATAAGTTTGTAACGTAAATCTGCATGATTATTGACTCCGGCTATCAGTAAACAATGAACACGTCAAGTGTGATACAAGTAAGGTTTTATTAACTACATAAACACTTAAACTAGTCTAACATACTACATAAACACATTAAGCCGGTCCTACATACACGGACACACCCACACACCCATACAGTTGGTATAGGAAAGGGTTAAAGTTTACTCAGTACAGAAAGAGGCATAAGGAATAAAAGTTATGGAACCATTTGCATATTCAGCAGATCTAAGCCTTCATGGATACGTCAGATTCTGAGTTCAAACACACCCTTGTAAAAAGGTGTATTATACTTATGTACAATTAATAGACTAAGTTTGTAGCTTAGCGATCTCCCCCCCCCCCCCCCCCCCCCCCCCCCCCCGTGCGGTCTGAAGAGATTCCTGATGCAAATCTGAAGGTTCCAGTAGATCTTTGCTGAAGTTGGTTGATGAGAAAGAACCAGTTTGAGTCAGTGTTACTTGATGAATGGAAAGGACTAGGCCGAAGAAAGGCCTGGCACCATGCTTTGGTATCCTGAAGCGTTTTTTCTCACATCATCTTTGCTTCTGACTGAACCACCGACAGGGGCGGGTCCCTGGAGCCGGGCCTTTAAGGTCGGAGAAGATCTCCGCCTTTCAAGATGGGCTTGTCCAATGAGCAAAATGGAATTTCCGAGCGGGAGGTGGCAATTGCTGGAGGGTTTACGACCCTTTGTTCTCTAAGCATGGTAATTTGCAAATGGACTTGAATCTAAATTACTAAAGATTCTCAGGAGCCTAATATATATTGCTTATGTACCAATATATAATATACACGATTGTTTCGATCATACAAAGGCAAATTCATAGATACTAAACAAGGTAAGATTACATATAGTGAAAAGGGAGGATCAGGAATGGGTCCCCTCACAAGCATACTAAAATAGTCTAAGAATATCAAAGACAAAATACACAATGACAATAATATACTCAATGGCCTGAAGAAATATGTGTGTTCATTCAAATAACGGTTTTTCTATGAATTAACTAGAACACAGTCCATTCCTATTCTGCTTTTCCTTGGGACAAAGAGTGGGCTATCCTTCTCACATTCCTGGGGGTCATAAAACCAGTGATATCATGATTAGTTGTCATGGTGACCATAGCGCCTGGTGTTCAGCAGACATCCTGGCATCCAGTTTATTGGGTGAGGGGTCTGTGATTATTTGTTAATCTATTGAATAATTGATTTGTTAAATCAAATACAAATTAGTGTGTCAGATTGGTCGAGACGCTACATATTTCCCCCCTTTCGAGCGTTGTTGTCCGTAGAATAGACAACAACGAGCGATGTCAAGGTGCAGAACAATCGAACACACACCTGGCACTCACGGCTGGGAGCCAGTGGTGGTTTTTGGCTGTTGGTGCCGTGTTGGATGCTGTCTGGTGGTGTGCTGTGGTGATGTAGGCTGTAGCAAGGTGTGGGTCCTCGAGCTTATGCAGCAGGTGTCGAGGTTGTGTCACTTGTCATCCTGAAGTGAGTTAGTCCGGTTAGGATGTTTTTGTTGATGCTGTTAGCCAGTAGGCTATCTGTGGTACCCACGATGTGGAACAGCCGGGTTAGACTCTCACTGGTGAGAGTGCAGGTGGTTCCAGGGATTGCAGGTAATTGTTATGGAGATTTTGTAGCGTGCAGAGAGTTTCAGACTGACCTAGTGATGATGGCAGGAGAGCAGCAGGTGGTTGTCAGCCCCCTGTTTTGCCTGAACGTCACTAGAAATCTGATGTTTGAGGTGTCGCTTGGCTCTTGTGGCGGCACCGACTTGAGCTGGCCTGAGTTGTGTTGGTAGAGCTTTCAATGTTGGGCATGTGGGCCCGTTGCTGCAATCCCGTTGTCTGCTGCTGTCTGTGGGTGTCGACCGGTTTCACGGGAAAAAAAAAAAAAAAAAAAATGGGGGGGGGGCTCCTCCTTGGAGGGGCCTGATGCTGTGGCGCAGGCAGGAGTCGGTTGTGTCCTTCTCAATACTCCTAGTTGAGTTTTGTTCAAGGTGCTCTTTTGCGAGTGTCAGCAGCTCCTGTAACTCAGATGTAGGCGTGTCCAGCTGTCCTTGTGTTGCCTCCGTTGTGTGGAGGAGGATGTTTTGGTGGACTGCTGTTGGACATACCGTGGTTTTTGCAGGATGAGGACGCCTTTTCCCATTGGTTGGTCTGGAACCTGGGTCTGTTTCCATGGTGATGGCTCTGTCCTCTTCTTTCTAGGGGCTTTCTGTAGAAGGGTTTTTGCATTTTGGCAATGCTGGGTGCCTTCTGGTGCCCGCTTTGGATTCTGAGTTGTGAAGTTCAGACTCAGTGGGGTTTGACAAACACCTTTAGTGGAGGCCTTGCTGCTTGTTAAAGGCCTTCTGTGTCAGGTTACGCAGCTGTTGATTAGGCATTGTGCGGCAGGCCCTAGTGCCTAGATGACTTCTTGCAGCTGGTTTCCTCCGCCATCCCAGGGTAATTGTGATCTTTGGAGTAAGTTTGTCAAAGTCTGTGGTATTAAGCATGGGGAGTTTCACGCCGGCCTTGCTTGGTGTCTGGGGCAGCGATCAGTTCGTGTTCAGACTCTGGGTCTGAGAGTTTTTAGGTTGCCAGATGTGTTGTCTCTGGCGAGCTCGTTGGGGTCTGTGGGGTCACACGGTGTGTGTGTCTGCCGTGATCCTCTGGAAAGGTCCTTGCCCACCCCCTTGTGGCTGGCTGATTTGTGACGTGTGAACAGTGGCTCTCGCCCCCCCCGTCGCAGGTTCAGACTCTTGGCTGAGGGGGTGGGCCTGCTGGCCAGGGGTAGTTCTGTTTCGTGTTTTCCCTATCTCTTCGCCTTGTGGTCTGCAAGCATATTTTAGTTCATTTGTGACACTGAATTCACCTCGTTGCTTTGCTTCGGTTCGCCTGAAAATTTTTGTTTTTGTTGCAGCTGCAGAGGTTTTCAGGGAGCGGCCTTGTGACGTGTCAGCCGCAGGCTTTGGCTCCCTTTCCCCCCTTTCGTAGCTGTGCACAGGCGTGGAGGGCTTGCACTGCTGGCGACCGATATTCAGCCGGCTGTCTTTTGCTTAAGTCTATGCGCAGTCGGTAGGACTGTTTAAATTCTTTCTGGACCATGTCAAGTTCCTCTTTATTTGCTGAGTCAGGGTTTGGACCTCAGTTCTGTCTGTATGCAGGTGGCCTTGTACGGCCTAAGATGTGGTGTCTCTCTCATTTCGTTCCACATATGTTGTTTTAAGAGTGACTTTGTGTGAAACAGTTCCCTTTTCAAGTCCTGTCTGATGGCTTTTGCCAGTGGCGCTTGGTGTCTAGCAGCCTTTAGAGCCTCTGTGAAGATTGGTGATTTCCTTCTGTCGTACCATTCTGTGAGTTTCTTTGCATCCGTTCTGTGCTTTCTCTCGTTGAGCAGGTGGCAGTTCTCTGCAGAATTCTGTGACTTGCAGTTTCAGCTCATATACCTCCTGTCTGAGGCCCTTGAGGGTGTGGGCCGAGGAGAGGATGATGCTGTTCAAGTGTTCACTTATGTCGCAGTCTCGCTTTTCCTTTCTTTGCCATGGCCATTTGGTCGTTGCTGCTTTTACAGTGCTCTGCTGGGTTTCCAGGTGGTCTTGGTGAGCTGGCAGGGCTGGATGTCTGGGGAATGTCTGCGACATACTGGCACACTTGTGGAACCACCAGAGAGAGAAAGGGGCAAGACAAATACAAGTACGTCCAGAGGTGTTAAACTACCTCTATGGGGAACGGCTGTGTAGGCCGTGTAATGTATGACTAGCTGTGGGCGGCAGCTAGTGAGGTAGGGTGCTATGTTTTTGGGTTCGTGAACACAAAGGGAGTTTGAGTAACTTCGTTGAGGGGGGCGTAAGCAGGTGTCAGCTGATGACCGGGCTATACTACCGATGGTTCAACGGGTTTGGTCACTATTACGAAACTGAAATAAAATAAGATGAAACCAAAAAAAAAAAAAGGAAGATTTTACCTACTTTAGTTTTTTTCTAAGAGATATGGCTAAGCAGGTTTCACTTGTGTGTGTTGCTGCAATAGACTTCATAACCCTAGTGTTAGGCTGTTAGCTAAACTAGCAGGACCCACCAAATACCTCGTCAAAAGAAAAAGAAACCGTGGGAATTGTTTCTAGTTTTATGTTAGCCTACATTGTGTTGCAATGGTAGCTGCCCTTCAATGTATTAGGCCTGGCACTGAGGCGTGAGGAGAAGTAGAGAGGAAACAGGGATTATGCTACTAATAACCTGTATAACTCGCTAAGGAAACAACAGTTGCTCGAACTACTGTAATCCTATCCAAAACGACGATGGTGATGGTGAAATAACTAAAATAGTAAGTAAAAACACAACACAAAAAAAAATTAAATAAATAAAATCAAAAGAAGGGGTCCTAAGATCTGTGAATTAACAGGGGAAAGTAACTAACAAAAATAAAAATTAAAATAAACATGGAATAAAAGTAAAAAAAAGAAATTGATTTAATTACATCTCAAATTTAATACAAATCAATTTCGCTGAATTGGTACATTTGTGCTAAACAAATGTAAATAAATGCAATAAAATTAAAAAGAGGTAGAATAAAGTCAAAACAAAAATAAAGAGAGAGAGGGAGAGAGAGAGGGAGAGAGAGTGTGGATTGAAAGTTGCACTTTTAACTTGTTACATCTAAGTGTTTAGTCAGATGCCTACATCTACAGTTTTAAGTAAAGGGCTTTAGCTTAAGGTTTAGCGTATAAAGTTAATACACTAACAATAACTTGGTTGCCCACATCAGTTCTGTGGAAGTGTGCTGTTGT
Organism: Sinocyclocheilus anophthalmus; assembly: GCA_018155175.1. Taxonomy (NCBI): domain Eukaryota; kingdom Metazoa; phylum Chordata; class Actinopteri; order Cypriniformes; family Cyprinidae; genus Sinocyclocheilus; species Sinocyclocheilus anophthalmus. The sequence goes on from JADLZN010010535.1 coordinate 269,424, forward strand.
CAGATTAACCGGAAGAGTCTGCTCACACTTCCGGGGTCACGTGTTGCTAGGAGACCAATGCAAGCTCACAACAGGTGCAGGTGGAGCAGACTTGCACTGCTGTGAGCATGCATGGGAAACTCATGCATGTCCCGTACAAATTCATTCATTAATCAAAACATCACATTCACTTCACAGGCAATGGTGGTTTCGTAGTTAGCTACGCTAGAATAACACTATTAATTTTACGTAAATGTTTCAAATTAGCGAGTCATAATGAAATACAATGATTCGTAACACATAATAAGGCCTTAAATTGGTGAAATGAGGAGCATCAATCTGATCACCTACAACAGTGCTGAAAGTGTGGATTTCTTCACCCAAGATCAGACTGGTTTATTCTGGTACCATTTATACGGGCTGTTAATCTGAGATTTCGTCGTCAGAAAAGGCGTACCCTCTATTAACAACAGAAATTAGGATTTCTTCGATAAAGTCAGGTTAGTTTCTTATCGTACTATTTAAAAACATTATAGCACTGAAACCTTCTAATACCTGTAGGAAGGCACCTTCAAGCTATAGTTTATCTGATTATATTCAGAACCTGGTGCCCGCATGTATAAGAGTTACGTAAATGTTTCACATTAGTGGGTCTAACGAGTATGAAATACAATGATACGTAACACATAATAAGGCCTTAAATTGGTGAAATGAGGAACATCGCTCAGATCACCTACACAGTACTGAAGAAGGGGATTTTTTCACCCAAAATCAGACCGATTTATTCTGATACCATTTATATGAGCTGCTAATCCCAAGATTTCGTCGTCAGAAAATAGACTTATGATCTACTAACACAGAAATTAGGATTTCTTCTCGCTAAAAATCAGGTTAGTTTCTTATCGTACGATTTAAAGACATTATAGCACTTAAAACTTCTTACTGCTCGCAGGAAGGTGCATTCAAACTATAATTTTATCTGATTTTGATCAGAAACTGGTGCGCGCATGTATAAGAAGGTACTAAAACTTATGAGACTGACACATAAGTTTGATTATTGGGTCTGCTTGCAAGCAATGTTTAAAACGACTCCACCGTTCTAAATTACTGCTCGTACTGCATAAAGTAGGAAACTATTGTTTTCTGGTTAGCTTGTCAAAGTTTCTGGGGGTCGCATCATGCGCTGCTGCAGGGATGCTTGGAAGGGACCCCCCTTCCTTTCTGTGGTTGCTGGAGGTATTATGGGTTTGTCTGCTGAGTTGTTAAGCAGAAAGTGCTGGCTCCCCCCTTCGTAGCTTCGTGCACCTGAGGGAGTTTTTCACTGCTGAGTGAGGATGCAGGAGTAGGTTGTTTCTCCCACTGTGTTTCCTTTTGCAGCCTATAAGAGTACCTGAGTTCTCTTTGGACCATGTCAAGTTTGTCTTGAGTGTTGTTCAGCTGCTGGATCAGAGTCTCAATTCTGGCAACTTTGTCTAAGAGCTCAGAATTTGCTGCTTTAATGGTAATTTTGTGTGGGTGTTTCCTTTCCAGTTCCTTTCTGGCTACCTTTTCCAGGTGTTCTTGCTGTTCAGCAGCTGTCAGAGCTTTTTGAAGTCTATTGATTTCCTCCTGTATCTCCATTTTGCTGGGGTCCTTGTGGGTTACCGCTGTGATCTGTTGCTTGAGATCATTTACCTCCTGTTTCAAACCCATGAGGTTGTGGGCCACGGAGGGTGATGACCTTGGCGAGCTTTTTGTAGCCACAACTCTCGCCCGAGTCCTGAGTCTGAGACACACTTCTCTCTCTGTGTCCAGTTGCTTTCGGCTCAGTAGGTGGTCGTCGGCCCTGGGTAAAGGGGGTGTTCCTCACGACGCCTGGCCAGCACTCTCTGTTCTGCATTCTGGGCAGTTTGTCTGAGCATCTGCAACGTTTTGACATACTGGTGTTGAGAGTAAGGGCTAGAGTCTACTACAAGATCAAAACAGAGTGTGTATGCTAAAATAGTTTTGGGTCAGCATTTGTTTTGCTGAAAAGGGCGTAAACAGGGTTTTTGATTGATGACTTAAGACTACTGTCAAATTATCGTCAACTATCACTCAGAATTTGCTGACGGTTCCCCAACAGGCTTAATCTCTGAGGTATGAAGGAGAAAAGGGAAAAGCAGAAGGAAAAGGAGAGCATTTCTATTCAGATTATGCTGATTATTTTTGAAAATAAACAAATCAAAAATAGAAATGTCTCTGGTTCCTTTTGAGGTTCAGAGAGAACATCAAGGGGGCATAACATGTAAATGGATTTAAAATTAGCTGACTTCTATTATTAAAACAGGGTAATCAATCTGATATTAGGAACAATCAGTAGCACTTGTGATTAACTGATTTGTGTTGGGCAACACACCATGTCTTGTCACAGCTGCTGCGTGTTCAGCTCCCATGCCGTGGCCATACCATGTGTGTGCCCTGCCCTCCATAGTGTTATTCACTGTGTTACTAAAAACACCTAATAACTTAATAATTCTTCTCTAGATAAACAGTTACATTTTAATTAAATTTAGATTTAATTAACTATTAACTGAGCAATAGCATTCAGGAAGGATAGATCTAAGATAGTTAAATTCGCTGAGATGAATTGAAGATTGAGAAACATAGAAAAAGAAGAAAAAGAAGGAAGAGAAATGGAAAAATCAGAAACGAGGGATTAGGTTAAATTCAAATTGCTTCACACTGCACACACATGCTGTATTTAGGAGCTTCAATTAAAGAGTGTTAACCCCTTATTGTTAAAGCTATTTGGTAGCTTAGGTTAAGATGAAACTATGCTAAGTCGTGTTATCTTAGCTGCTTCAAATGGTTTGTTTATAAACATGGCGTGTTGTGCTATGTGACTTTAGCACTTCCTGTGACAAGTTGTTGTCACGGTAAACCAATGCATGCCAGTGTAATTAATGCAGTTTAATGTCTGCCTATGTTAAACAGTCATAGTTTTAGAACATGGTGCTTTCAACCTTCAAGACTTGTTGCATTACATTAGCATTTATGCACTTCGGTGAGTGCTTCTCTAATGTAACAATAAACTTCTTTCACTTGTTTAAAGAATTACAAAACGTTTTTACTGTAAGTTAAAACCGGTTTAAACAAATATGTAGTTATGTTTGCCTCACATATGAGTACTAAGTACAGTATTACACCTTTAATTTCACTCGGCGAGTGAAACACATAATGACCACCAGTTTGCTTGTATATATGCAGTCAAAGTGTGGATGAATTGCTTCAATCTAATTATAATCTTTAAGGCCTTTATGCTGTAGAAAGGGGGAGCAGCGCTCACATCTACCTTGATATAACTGTACTGAGATTTCTTCTTCAAAGAAACAATTTAAACAATACTGCAATTTTGTGATTTCTTCACTAAAGCATATTACATTATGGTACAGTTTGGACATGCCGCTGCGCTGAGATTCAGACTTATGCTTTGTCAAGACAGATTTATGCTTTAATACCGAAATTAGGGTTTCTTTGCTAAAATCAGATTAACCTTACACTGATACCTTTAAGCATGAAATACATAAAGACTCTCACATTTATAATAGCGGTACCAATTCAAACCCCCCCTCTATCTGCATCTCAACAAGCCAGCAAATAGGGACACAACAGGGCATCTGAAGTCACGTCCTATTTTAACCTGGGCTATCAAGCACACACTTTTTAAGTTGCCAGTGTTTAAACTCATAACTTTCGTTTTATCACGCCCGCATTTTCTCCACCAAAATCTGTAGCGAATCAGATTTTGGGAAATATGAATAATTAACCATAAATAGTTATGATTAACTATTCATATTTTAAATCCGCTGTAGATATTTAGCTAAACTCTCAGGGTCAACTGTCTGTCAATTATAAGAACGTTAATTTCCTGGTTAAAGGAAATACCTTTCTTACTGTACAATTCTATAAGTTTGTAATGTAAATCTGCATGATTATTGACTCCGTTTATGAGTAAACAATGAACACGTCAAGTGTGATACAAGTAAGGTTTTATTAACTACATAAACACTTAAACTAGTCTAACATACTACATAAACACATTAAGCCGGTCTAACATACACATACACACACACACACACACATACAGTTTGTTGGTATAGGAAAGGGTTAAAGTTTCACTCAGCATAGAAAGAGGCATAAAGAAAGAATTTTATGGAACACTTTTGCATATTCAACAGATCAAAGCCTTCAAGGATACGTCAGATTCTGAGTTCAAACACCTTTGTAAAAAGGTGTAACTGATGCTTAATGTATCAATTAATAAGATTAAGTTTGATACTTGCAAGTCTCGTCTTCTGAAAGAGATTCCTGATGCAATCTAAAGGCCCAAGATCTTGCTGAAGTTGGTAGATGAGAAAGAACCAGTTTGAGTCAGAGTGTTTTACTTGATGAATGGAAAGGACTAGGCCGAAGAAAGGCCTGGCACATATGCTTTGGTATCCTGAAGCGTTTTTTCTCACATCATCTTTGCTTCTGACCGAACCACCGACTAGGGCGGGTCCCTGGAGCCGGGCCTTTAAGGTGGGAGAAGATCTCCGCCTTTCAAGATGGGCTTGTCCCATGAGCAAAATGGAATTTCCGAGCGGGGGGTGGCAATTGCTGGAGGGTTTACGAACCTTTTGTCTCTAAGCATGGTAATTTGCAAAATGGACTTGAATCGAAATTACTAAAAAATCTCAGGACCCTAATATATATTGCCTAAGTACCACCATATAATATACACGCTTGTTTCGATCATACAAAGGCAAATTCATAGATACTAAACAAGGTAAGATTACATATAGTGACAAAGGTGGATCAGGAATGGGTCCCCTTACAAGCATACTAAAATAGTCTAAAAAAATATAAAAGATAAAATACACAATGACAATAATATACTCAATGGCCTGAAGAAATATGTGTGTTCATTCAAATAACGGTTTTTCTATGAATTAACTAGAACACAGTCCATTCCTATTCTGCTTTTCCTTGGGACAAAGAGTGGGCTATCCTTCTCACATTCCTGGGGGTCATAAAACCAGTGATATCATGATTAGTTGTCATGGTGACCATAGCGCCTGGTGTTCAACAGACATCCTGGCATCCAGTTAATTGAGTGAGGGGACTGTGACGATTTGTTAACCTAATGAATAATTGATTTGTTAAATCAAATTAAAATTAGTGTGTCAGATTGGTCGAGACGCTACAGACCAGTTATATTTCATCCCACTTGGGTACGATGACAGTGGGATGGGACACAACCTCATCCCTCTCTCTGAACACATGATGCGTCTCAGTCCCTCTCTGCCTTTCTCCGGTGTTTTGGGTAGTATGTGAATACCTATCCCTGACAGAGTAAAACTTGGAGAAAGGTCAAAAGAGATAAACAGCACTTCTACAGCTGAGGAGAGAAAAATAAATAAATCTGGGAACACCAAAAAGCAAAAGGAAGAAGGCAGGTTGTCAAGCGAAAAGGAAAAGCGGTGTGATAAAGGTATTTAGAAGAGATGATAGGCAGTGGGAGCGAGAGTGTCAATAATAGGTGAGAATGAGACTAGAGTGTTTTGCAAAGCATTGTGGGTAAGATTAGAAAACAGAGAGAGGGGAGATGTTGGATCAGGGTGAGTAAAGAGAGCTGAAATGTGGACAGATTGAGTGAGTGCAAGTTTCCAGTTTGGATTTGGAACAGTTTAGATGTCAACAGCCAAAGAGACACAATGACAGTCACATTACCATGAGGGAACAGTGAATCATAAGTGATCACATGACCCTTGTGGGTTCAAGGTCAAATGAATATTCCAAGTGTGAATGCAACTACCATTCATCCAAGGTGTTTTCCTGCCTGTGTCCAGCAGCCCTACATAGGACAAGCCTGTTTGGATAATGAATGGATGGATGAATAACTCATTAATTAGCAAAATCTTATTAGTTGCTATTGGTAGTATAATTATGAACTGTACCAGCACTCCCTGTAGTGATCCAGAGGAAAATTGAATCTCTCACAGTATGCTCTTTCATAGATAAGAAGACTCAGTGGAGTTATATTCAGCTTTGTCTCAGAAGCTTCTAAAATGAATGAGGAGAAAATATAGAAAAAAAGAGACATATTTACAAAAGTATAGAGTTATAAAGTTAATGTGGATATCATAAATTACATAATTTGTTCTCTGGAATGCTTGGGTTCATACTGAAGTATTTTAATTGACCTTTTGAAAGGCAATCTGACCAACCATAATGCCGAATCTGCCATTTGTCTGACAAACAAACCAGACAGGAGAGTAGATTTACGTTGTTGGACTGGAACTTGAAAAATAGTGTTGAACGTCTTTCGACGGTTGAAACAAGATGCCTTCTGATGTTTATTTTGTGCTATAACTAGTAAAGAGAAAGAGATGATTGGTTCATGTGCTGCTTGTACTGAGGCGCTACAGCGATCTCTCTCTACACATTAAAGAGCCACAAAACGCTATTTATTGCTTGAATTTATAAAAAAATGACAGAATTTGAAAGCTAAGACTTTGATTCATACCAAAAGTAACCTGCTCTGTCTTGTCTGTCAGTGCATTGTCAGTTTCCTCTTTGCTCCGTGATATATTTTTCATTGTGTGAGAACATGAACATTGTGAGAACATTGTGTGAGAACCCCATGGCTTGTCGGACGTGGCAGGTCTTTACGAAGAGTCAATTGAAGACTTTCTAAGCACATTTTTAATATATGTATACTTTAGATATGAAGCACCGGAGGTTTGTTTGAGTGGGCAAATATAACAACAGTGGCTCAACCAACAGCATGAATTTGGGGCAGGACTTCCTATTTAAACAATGGCTTACAGACACAGTGTTTGGGCTTATCCTCATACCAACAATTGCCATCTTTGCACTTGACCACTTGCCTACTTACATTACATATTTCCTGTATTTAGAAAAAACTAAGTTTTCATCGATATCTCACAATTTGGGGGCACAGAAGTTCCTGAACATGATGATTGATTGGATAAGCTAAGCCTCAAATACTATGCAATTGTATAATACTACATATATTTTGGATTTAGAGTATTTTATGAGCACTGAGCTTTGGCATTTTTCATACCTGGGTCAGTCTTACACACTTACTTCTTGTCAAGTGTTTATGATCCTATGTAGCTGAGATTGCAAATATGGGTATTGGGACAGGCCCTTTGAAACCTGTTTGAAATAGTCATCATTATTTCAATTCCATTTGGTGCCACTAGTCGCACAAAAATCACGCATTTCACATTCTCTGAAAGTATGTTAATGGACCTATGAATAACACCACATAAATGGATGTTAAATTGACTGCATCCTTTTAAATCTTTGATTTGAATGTCTCCTGGAGAATGGAGAAGAGGGAGTGACAGAGAGAAATAGTGATGGGCTCTGGAATGTCAGTGTACAGCCACAGACCATAAATCAATGTGTCCCTACAGTAGAGGATGATCTAACATTATGAACTTCCATCAGACACTGGACTCTGATTTAAGGAATGGCTGGAGGGTCACGGCCGTGCCTTTACCGGCTGCAATCTAGCAAGTTGTCTGAATGGTGTAAATCAGCGTACGCTCAAAACGCAGAGAGTAACAATAGAGGGGTAAAAAAGGAAGGGTGAAGCAAATGAAAGTGAGAAAATGGTCAGACTGAAGAGAAGACGTGTGTCATGTGACAAAGAATGAATAGACATATAAGAAAGTGTAAGATACAAAGTAATAAGACCAAAGCCTGTGAGAAATTAAGGATAATTCAACCCCAGGTGCCTCAAACAATTTCTGGACATATCGTTCTTCACAATAACCATTGAAATAAAAAACAGTCTGATGCTAAAACACATGCCAGTTTTGCTGAGATAGCTAGTTTGAAGCAGAGATAGGTTGTGTCACTCAATGCCTCTTACGAGCTTCATCCAAGCCCTTCGACTCACAAGTGTCACGCCCTGACAGCCATTCCTTACACTGACTGATTTCAAACGCTGCAGACACACACACACACACACACACACATACATCACATTGCCTCAGGCAGCTACCTACCTGTCATGGTGACCCGAGGGGTAATACTAAAGATCGATGATTCCAGGTGGAAAGAGGTCAATCCAGACAGTGTATCCTTACAAGTGAGGCGATTGGACCTCCAGCCAGTTTTTCACCCCCACACTAGCACTTCAGCAGCTGCTAGAGCACTGCCATCATCGCTAATTTATACTGGATCCAGTCTGAATCCAAGTGGTTGACAAACCAAGGTTCACTGCCACTATTTGCATTGGTGCTGTTTATGTGGGTTTTGTAGTGGATACCTGTGTGTTACAGTGCAGCAGGGTTGAAAGCAATAAGAAAGTGCTTTCCTGCAAAACACCAAAACACCTTATTATGACACTTTAAAGCAGCATGTGGGTTGTCACATTTATAGTGGAGCCAGTGCCACTCTTTCCACCAAGCTAATGCTAGTGTTTTTGTTACGTGAAGTGATGTGATGTGGCCAAGTATTTTTAAGCACTGGCAAGATTGAAAAAGTGTCACCTTTACATAAGAACAACCAGTGGCGTGTCAAATACGTCAAGCCCACCTACCCAAACAGGGTTGTCTCACACCACTGCTATACTGGAATTGGCACACTGTGACATGATCGCTCCTAATGTAATCATCTGTCGTTTCAAATCCTTTTTGAAAATTGTTTTCTTGTCAACTTGTTTTTTCCTTACCAACGGACAGTATTATTATGGTATTTGCTGTGATAAATGAATAACTGTGTAGAAGTTAAACATAAATTTAGTAAATTCACACTGTTTCTGCAACTTATCAGGACCCCCTGCTGGTTTGGAGCCATTTTGCAAATGCCTGATACACCCATGTGTTGATCGTCCATTTACCTCTACTAAATAAAAACTCAGCAATTGAATTTTTTTTTTTCTTCACAACATTTTTTAATGGCAAATGTCCATTTTGGCACAATACATTTGAAACAAAAGATGAAAAAAAAAATATTTTTTTGTTTCACCTTCATTTCCCAGAGCATGGTTCTAGGGCATCCACAAACTCTGACCAAATCTACTGTGCCAATACAACAATTCAATGCACAAAGCAGCTTTTAATACAGGCTTTCCCCTGTCACACAGCTGCACTGGACTGTAGAGAGGGGTAAAGCCAAGAGAAAAGCCAGGTCAGTAAAGAGGATACAAAGAGACCATGTCAAGTTACCATACCCTTCATTCTGCACATTTCAGTATTCATAGAATCAAACATATATACAAATGGACACAACACCCACACATATAAACATCATTAATATCATCATATTCCATACAGCTTTATAAATGTTATTATTTGGACTCGAATAATTCAAATAATACAATCAATAATGCATCTGTCATAGTGTTAATAAAGGACTGTTCTTTACTAAAAATGCACTGGAACAACATGTGTTCAAAAAAGCACTATACAACAAATAGTGAATACAAATATAGCAAGAACTGAATACAATTTGAATTGACTTGAATTGCTAATTCATATTGTGTATTAAATATGGCTGTTTCATGAAGGGCATATTGATAAAGACACATGCACATGCTTGCACACCCACACAAAACGTTTCCTGACTAGTGATGAAATTTCTATTTTGTATAAATGTCTCTTTCAGCTGTATCCAGCTCCAATTTTGGAGGCTTCTAAGAAAAAAAAACTGTGCTGATAAAATGATGCCGAATGCAACTGCTTTCCTACAGGGATGCAAAACTAATAACACATTAAATACATCAGATTTTTAAATATATACATTTTCACAAAATTGTGCCATCTGTGTTTCATTCAGAAATAAATGTGCTGTTAGATGTTTTCCATGGAGAAAGTTTCTCTATGATTGCCCGGAGAACAGTGGTCTGGGTATTAGAAAAATCTTGGAAATATGAGGTACTAATTTTAAAAATTCAAAAATAAATAATTTAATTTAATTTAATTTAATTTATGGACATCATTTTTTACATAAAAAAAAAATAATAATAATATAATAATAATAATAATTTAAAAAAGTGTTTTTAGCAGACATCCCAAAGGAAATCTAGCTTCCAACATGCGGGGTCTTAGAATATTGGTGAGGACGATGGAAGGGCTTGGAATCAAAAATGGTTGAAAACCTACCCTAGAACCATTAAACCTTCTAAAAACACAAACAAGTTGTCTTATTAAAAAAGAGGTAAATCTACTTGTTTTTCTCCCACAGTATTGCCAGTTTTTCATAATCATATTAATGACACCTTTTTTTTTGTTTTTCAATAGATTAATGATAATGCTAAATGACATGCAGTATAATATGAGTCAAAAGGTCACATGTCTGTATTGGTACGATCAAGGGATACTTGAGCTTGTTGATGGGCCTGTGGGTGTTTAAAAGAAAAAAAATGCTTGGGAAACAACTGATATAGCATATTACAATCGCAGTGGAGTAATTAAAACACACCAATGAAGCATTTTATTACAGACAGAATTAATTTGTCACATTCACATGCTTACAGATGCATATGCAACCAGAATGACACAGTAGGAACCATGACACACTCGTATCTTTTGTAAACAGGATTATGGGAGATAATGAATGTGATCAGTTCAGGAACCGAAGAGACTGCAGCTGTTGAGAGGCTGCTCTGCTTCGTCCTCTGTAATGCATGAGAAGCCCTGGAGAATCACAGCAGCGCAGAGAAGAGAGCAGTGATTACACTGTGGTCAAATCATCTCACTCAGATAGCCATGATTCTATCTCATTACCCTCAGGAACATCGGCTACATCAATGGCTGCAGAGCAGAGAACAGTTCTATTATTGCGACATGCACAAACACGTATATTGCTTTTGTACAATGTCTACGAGATATTAACATGGTGTTTAATTGTTACTACTTGTTTCAGAATGTACAGAGACCATTCAAAATTAGCATTCCTATAATGTTTGCAAAATAATTTATATAGAATTTTCACTTAATGTTTATATAATCAAGAAAAAAAAACATAATTTTTATCATCATTACATCAGTAACAGCTTTAACTTCTCAATGCTGGCAATTGGCAAATGACAATGGTATAAATGCATTATCCCTTACATATATATGAAATTTTTAAGTGTTGTGTTTAGTAACACAAGTAGAAGAACAGTTCAGGTTTCAGTTTAATTTACATTTAATTTAAGATTTAATTTATATTTTCCTAATTAAGAACATTAATTGCTGATGATCAACCCAACCCACGTCAAAGAAGATGCTGATACTATTTACATGACATTTAGATTTGGAAAAAGTTATTGATCGGCTTGAAGATGAGAAAAAGTGAGATGCTCATTTGCAAGGGAAATGTTTCCTTTATTAGTTAATGCCTACTTTCACTTCACAGGAGGAGATCTAATTGCCACTAAAGACATACAGCAATTTCCACCTAATTTATCCCTGACAGGGCCCACAGAGAGCACACACACATACACACAGACTACACAAGGCAGTCAAAGACACACACAGGGCAGCCCTCTCTGTCAGAGATATGTCCAATTATTATGTTCAGCTGATTAAACCCCCGCTTTGTGCTCAGATTAGTCAGTGACGATTGACGTGAAGAACATAAAAAGTCAACCGCCGAGCCTGAAAAGAAATATGCTGTCCTCTCATTAATTAAACACATTAGATCCCTTATTGTCAAGCTCACTCTCTCTCTCTATTACAGATTTTCGTCCAATAAAATGCTTTTTAGAATTAAAATAATTAAACACCCCTTAATACCAACAAATACCAACAACCACAGATTGATAATTAAGAAACACCATAGAAGAAACACTGGCAAATAACTTGACAGTCTCCTTCAACCTTCAGAGTTGTTCCTAATGACTTCTTCATCAGATCTGCCACCCCTGACTTTTGGCTCAAATATATTTGGGTGTTTCTTACCTTCAGGCACTTTTATGTCCCAGGGATTGATTTTTATTAAAACTAACAGATTTTTCACCATGGCTTCATTACTTATTTTTATTGATTTATTTATTTTACAACTTTTTAAAGTTACTTACAGTATGTGTAGATCTTACCGTTGTTGCTTGTGTCTGACCCAGACTTTAAATTTCCTAATCTTATAAACTATCCGTAAATGTAAATAAAGGCTGAAATAAATTTATTTGAGATACATTTCTTTATTCAGTGAAAATAATTACTTTCTTTTCAAAACTTGCCCTAATTTGTTGGATGATTTTTCACCACAACAATTTTTCTATTAATACAGCTATATGAAACAGGGGGCATATAATAGGTAAAAATAACTTCAAAATCACTCATTACTTATTATTAGTTTAAATAAACTGCAATTTGTCAAATTATCCAAAAGTAATATTATATGGAAATATTATTTTATTGTATTATGAATAAATAAAATGCTAGAAGTCCTATCTGTAATGTACTGTAGCTAATTTTGTCAAATTTGAAAATAATATATAATATTATATATCAATATAAATATATTATCAAAGATTATATAAATATTATATAAATATTAGAAATATAGAATTATTCATTTGTTGTCTTCTTTTAGATAAAATACACAGAACAATACTAAAATACTAGACATCCTATTTGAAATATATACTCTAGCTATAATGTCAAGGGATAGACTATTTCAAGCTTTTAAGATCTCACTAAAAACATTGAGCGCTAGTAAAATCTACTTTAAAATAAAATATTTGTAAAAAATCTTATTATTAGAATACATGACTAATTTTGAATTGCCATCATATGTTTGACCCACAAATTGGTGTAGAAATTACATCTACCAGCAGGAGCTAACTGGACCATGCTAACCAGTAAATCCTTGAGCCTGTGGTTAGTTAGTACACAACTTGAGTATACTACAATGAATGGTGAACAGAGTAAAAACCAGAAATCAGAAATTAGCCAGAATACCAGAAGATACCGAACACTGCAAAACACACAAGTGCAGGCACATGCACATATGCTCTCTCAGTGGGAAGTGGTGATGGTGACTGGAGGCAGGTTGTGGGCTCATCGGCTGGATGCTCAGATGTACTTGTGTGCTGGGTAATACGGCCAGACAGATGAGTGGGCTGGTGTAAACAGTCATCGCGGATCTTTGGCAGCACAGTGACTGCAATGTAATGCAAAGCAATGATCGCTTCTCAAAGATGACCATTAGCCCCAAAGCTTGCTGTTACATTAGAGCTCTGCCTTGAAAAGGCATCCTCAGTAATAGGACGGTGCTCAATGGGGTGCAATTCATTAGTCCATCCCCAGCGAGGCAGCGTGACCGCTACATGTACGATATTGTGCCATTAATCACCACACCACAGAGCAGTCACAGATGTCCCCCACACTGTGATCAAGATAAACACACATGCATGCCAAGATGGTCTTTATTATGCACCTAATTAAGTCACTTACGTAGATTAAATGTACACAAACAAGCAATAAACACACACACACACATGCTTGTGCACCTGCACATAGGCTACATGCAAAGATAGCAGGTATTTTGGTTTAAAATGGCACATTTATATGACACAAACAAACAAGGTAGTAATACCTAAATTAAATATAAATTTGATATGAACTAATGATGAGTTAAGTATAATCAATAATTAACCTTAACTACGACGTGTCTCATGAATTCATGTGTGAATAGCAACCATCTTTACTACATGTTAGTACATGTTTGTTAGTTAATTAATTAATAACACTTTGGAGGTAAGTTTTCACACATTAATTCATATGACTCATGTCGTAGCTAAGATTAGTTCTTTAGTTGTAATTTATATGCTGAACTCATCATTAATTCATATTAAAGCAAAATTGTATTTAGGTGTTAGTACATGCTTATTCATGTACTGATATTATAAAGTGTTACCACAAATTACAACTAGTTTGGTTTTAATAAAGTAATAATTTATTTATATACATATTCTGAGTGCTGCATTAAGTTGCCTGGTTCCAGCTACTGGCCTGGTATTCATATACTGTACATGAAAGTTCCCAAACACACAAGCGAAAGCATCATGGAATCACAGAAGTGTAAAATGAATGAAGGTCAGTGTCAGGAACAAGTCTGATTGAATGTGCATATTTTGAGATTACTGGATGATTTTGGGAATGGAATTAACAAAACTCCATTAAATAGACACTTTGGATGTTTGTACAGCGCTGCATTATAACCAATCACACACGATTCTGTTGAGTTAATGAATGCAATAACCAATCAGAGACATTCAGGTGAGTCATCGCTGAAACGCGGTGTTTTGTTCACTTGCTCGCTGACTGAATTATATCTGGCGAATTCTCTCATCAGAAACAAAGTGCAGATGTGCGTACGAATGTAAGTAAGATATTAATTTCACAGTGTAAACAGCTTCAGTGATTATAATGGGAGTTTTTGAGAGTGCCTGAACTCTGGCTAGAGTGAAAATGTTATTTGATAACTTACAATTGTAGGATATCAGACCGAAAGACAATCTCAGATTTGTCCCACACGTAGTGAGGCACGGGAGTCCCAAATTACACAGAGGCAAGACAACAGGCGTCATCAAATCAGACCCAGCTCTCGGAAAGCAAAGCCTAAAACCTAAACCCCCCCCATCTTTCCTGTGTTTTTTTGTTCTACTTCTCCTCGTTCTCCCCTGTCACAGAACAGTTTTCAACATTAACACAAAAGAACACATTGACAAGTCCAAGGAGATTGTCAATTTTGGGGCAAGTTATCAAGAATAATGGTCAAAAGAGATGACCGCATGACTATCACACGATAGTAACTACAGTCACAAGCTCCTCGTAAATTGACTTCCCCCACTTTACGACAAGAACAGAGAGACTAAAATTCCTTACAGACATTTTAATCTCTGGTCTTCATACATTCACAGAATGGCATGGAAACTGCCTTTCCATGCACCTAAACGACACTAAAAGGACTCGACAAACTAATCATTGCTATATATATAACTCCATATTATGTATGTAACCTACATGTTAATCATCATGTCTTAATCATTTATTGTGTATGTATTGTTAATAACTATTGAATAGCTTAAGGGGTCGTATTCATGCTTGGTATGTGTGAGTTTGAATCTTCATGCTTGAAACGTTTCTTCCAATCAATACTTGGTCAAATGTATCATATTCTTATTATAAGAAATCATGTCCAAAATGTATACTCGTACCAGAGCGGGAAAAACGCAGATCATGTGAATGATGAGATAACAGTTGATTTATGAATGGGAAGGAGAAACATTGCAACACCCCGAGCTACAATTGGTCGAGACACCATTTGGGGTGTGGTAAACAGCCTGGTTTAAATACTAGAAACACCATCAAATTCTCTCTTCGCTCTTCGCTCTTGGTTCTCTTGGTTCTCTTCTTCAACCCCCTTCTTTGCTCTTACTCTCCTCTTTTTAGGCATAGCTTTGAGCTATGTTTTTAGTCATGCTTCTTTAGTTTTGAGCGTGCTCTGGCTTACACGCCAGCTCCTCCAAAACCATGAGGAGAAACGCCACCTGGTCTCATCAAACTTTACATCTATTTCTATTTCTTTAGTTTGTTTTATTTTCCGTTGAGAGTTTCGTGTTCTGAGTTAAGCCTAACGTCGCATCTCCCAGAAGAGTGCTGTCTAATCTTCAACTGCAGACCACAGCTCCGCGTCGCCAGCCAACGCCCAATCACTGGCTTCCCAAGACTGAACATCAAGCCAATCAGAAAAGCGGGAAAACCCCTTTCGGCAACCAGACAAGGAAAGAAACCCCGCACACAGGAAAGCAAGTACATCCAGATCCTAGCTGAACTGGTGCATCTAATATGAATTTAACCTCATTGAGGAACTCAATTCAAGGGTTAATTAAGTGATTGATGGTTGTTCAGATCTATACAATTGCACATATTGCTGTAAACTTGAGATTTCACATTTTTCTCTAATTAGTCCTCTCTCTTTCTGAAAATTGTGTGAAGCGGGGTTATGTGTGAGATAGTTTATAGGTCTTAGATGGATCAATAACGCCGTATTTATATGCGAAAAGAGGAAGTATCTTGTGTTTGTGGCTCACAAGTTAATGTATAAACTGCCGATTGTTAATATGCTAATTAATAGTGTTTTCAATATATTTGGATATAGATATCAATTGCAGAATTGCTGTCATACGGCTCTTTCACTGAATCGCAGGCCGTCTCAGTGATCAGCCGTAAAACAGTGATTCTGTCCTAATTCCCTTGCATATTAATGGTGGAGTTCCCTTTAAAATCTTAAATGATTCCCTTTGAGCTAAATTATTGACCTGTTTCCCTTACAGTTATTGGTGGAGAATTGCGGGGCAGATTAATCTAAATTGTGAGCATAAACCAAGTTATGTAATATGCCATTGCTGGCGATGAATATGAGAAGTTCCCCCTTTTGAATGAATGGGGTGTGTGTGTGTGTGTGTGTGACGTAAGCAGCGCGCGACCGCTTGAATGAATGCAGAGAAGGCTGTAACTCGAGTCCGCCTCTTCATTGTTAAACTGCAGTAAGTGTAACTTCAAGTTAACATCTGAGATCGTACAATAAGGTAGAAATTGAGCGTGTTCCTCATTTTTGTAATGCCTTGTTTTATAGCTGAATTGATTTCATTGCGTGTCCCAGTGTTTCAGTCGCTATTCTCCCTGAATCTCAGGCACCGTTAGCTGAACGGAGCTCAACTGCAGTAGTTAAAAGGGAAATAAATCGTTGATAAAGAATAGTTTTGAGCGTGTTCCTCAATTTTCTTATCAACGCCTTATTATTCATAGTTTGATTTCAATGCGTGTCCCATTGTTATGCCATGCTATTCGATTCCCTGAGTTAAACATTACGAGAAATGCTTGCCTGCCTGTGTCTGTTCACAAAGTACATTTAATTTCGCTTAACACTGCGTGTAAGTGAATATTAACTTTGCACCAACAGCGAAGAAAACCTGTTGTTTAAGTGTCCACAGAAACTGGCACAGAGATTTAAAGATCTGCTGAGATCGTTATCACTGTTTCTCCTAACTCTGCAGCACAAAGCTGCTATTTGAATAAAGTTAAATCTAACTCAGAACGAAACGAGAGTTTAAGCGCCACATCGCAAAAAATAAAGTGTTGAAATGTGCCAACATTTCATGTAACATGCTTAACTGTACTTGCAATGCAACTATTCACATGCTAGCCACTAGAGCTTGATTTGGTTGCCATAGTTACGATCGTGACACGGAAGTCTGAACCTACTTACGAAGCGAAACTCTGAAACCCTGCGCACGCGCAGCACAGCGACGCTATTGTAAACAAACCCCACGGGTGGCTAAGCTAACGAAACAGTTGTTTACATTGAAGTCTATGCTAAAGCCTTTAGCCTCAAAGGTTAGCAGTTAGCATTAACATCCAGTGGTTGAATTCAGTGTCTGTTTGGGCAACGATAAAGTGATTTAACCCTTTAAACATCTAAACTAATACACCTGTTGGTCTCTTTCTCTCTCTTATTCCTCCCTTTTCTCACTTCTTACCACTTTATCTTACTTTACTAGAAAGGGAAATACTAACTCACAATTATTAATTGTGCCAAATTCAAATTTAATTAAAACATTAAATTTATTTGGAATCATTCAAATTTCCCCCTCAGATCATTTCATATGATCATTATTTCTAGTATTCCCTCTTATGCCTAATCATATTAGGTACGAATAAGCTGAAACTTTAACGTTTAAAAACTTTTACCTATTGATTTTATTACCTCTCAATACATTCTATTCAGACTATCATACTTACTCATTATTTTATTGCGTTTTACCCCCTTTCTTCCTGTGGTTATACACTTAGCCATTATTTTTTTATTTTGATTTCCTTCGTTATTTAACTTCCTTTCTACTTACTTTGCCCATTTATTACTTTTAATTTTACTTTACCATTCGTGTTCCTCTGGAGATCCTAGCTTGGGAACGACACACCCGAGCCCTAATATGAGACAGTGTTATCCCTCACTACGAGTTCAAATAAATTAGAAAGACAACGTTCTTTCCCTCAAATTTGATTTTTGTTTGATTAGTTGTGCAGCAACTAAGAACAACAACTATTCTACTCGTAGTTGAGCATAACAGCATCAGAGCCTGCTAGTGGACGCGATCCACTCAGTTTACTGAGTAAACTCCTGAGCTCTCCTTCCCTTTTCTCCTGTCACCTCCTTCTTTCTTTCCTCTTTACTCTTCACATTCGTAGGGACCTGTAAGAACCATCAATAAATTCTAAGTGAATGAAATACACAATCTTGTCAAAGAAGACGAATCATCCTTATGAATTTGATTGTAATCAACCCCTCCTTCGTTCTTCCTAACCTCCCTACATTTGGAAACGCAATCCAAATTTTAGCATCTCATCCAACGCTAAAATCAATTTAATAGAGATAAGTGTTGAACAACTGTCGCCTTCGCAGCCACCCTGGTGAGCGGCACAACTGTAAGGTGTACGTGTCATCCTGTCAGACCAGAAAAGAGAGATCAACATATTATTGCATATCTTTTGGTCTAAACTAGATTTAAGCATTTATTTTTTTTTTTTTTTAAAAATTTAATCGTGTTACCTTCTTGAGAACCACATTCAATTGAAAAAAAAAAATTCTCTTAACCAAAAAGGAATTGTTTTTTTTATTGAATTGTTTTTACCTTTTTCTCTCTTTTTCCTATTCCTCGTTAGAAGTGACGAAGTCTTCGCATCCCTAATCTACTTAGACACCCCGAGACCAACACAATCATCACCACACTTCACTAGTGGGTCACAGTCACTGATACCACACTTAGTTGTCCCACCACACATAGGCTTCTACTCTACACAGATCTGTGTCAGTCTCTCTTCTCCCCGGCGTGCCAAAATGCCGCAGACTGCAAACCCCATTGCCCATGGGGAAGATGTGAACACTTGGCTGAGAGGCATGACAGACAGCCTCACCCCCAAGACATTTGAACTGTTATTATTGTTAATAATAATCCTAATCCTGAGAAGATTCCTGACACAAGATTCAAGCCAGAACAACAACCACGAGGAGCTAGTCAAAATCACCAGCTCCCTAAGCTACGCCTTCACAACCCAGCTGAAACTGAGCGACAAGCACATCACCCACCTTCAAGAGAAGCTGACACGTGCTCAACGCCGCATAGACAAGCTGGAAGTGAAAGTTCAAGATCAACTCAAAGCACCCAACGAGAGGGAGCAGGAAACAACGGAACAAGTTATGAAACTCCAAGCAGCCCTGGCAGCAGCACAGCTCGACCAGCAACATTAAAAGGCTGTCCAGAAAGACCTGGTAAACAGACTCCAGTATGCCGAACAGCTACTAGAGAAAGCCAAGAATCACATCAGAGACAAGAATGTTGAAATCAGTACCCTGAAAGACCACCTTGAAAGGTATAGAACTGAAATGGACAATCTGACCCAACAACTAGACGATACCAACGATGAGCTCTACATGGTCAGAAAAGAACTCAAAGATGCTTATGAGCCGAAACAAGAGCCAAGAAAAGAGAAGCATCTCTCAGCCTCACCACTGCTGAGCAGAGCAGAGTCCCATATCCAAGAACCGGCATATGACGAAAGGCGCAAAGGGCCACAACCCAAAACCTCACCTGCCTTCGCCACACAAGCCTTTCCTGCCAACGAAAGAATACCTCCCATCCAAGCAGACCTTGGAGCTGCACATGGGATGACCATCAAAGACCTCAACAAGCTGTCGAAAAACATCAGCAGTTTCAACCCAAACTCTGCAGAGGGCCACGACATCCAGGCCTACCTGCAAGATATCGAGTTTTATCTGGAAATGAGACCTCGTGTGACTGACAGAGACAGGTTATACCTCCTAAGAGCCACATCAAGTCCTGAGGTACGAAACTTCCTAGATCGACAGCCCAGTCAAACAAAGTCAAGCTACCAGCTACTTCGTGAGGTCCTTATTAAAGAGTTTACAGCCCCTGAGTCTGAACTTGGACTGTTAACTTCTCTGGAGATCAAGCAAGGTCGACAAGAGGTTCCACAAGCTTACTACAACCGACTCCGACAAGCCTACTTTGGTGCACACAACGAACCTGACCTCGAAGAGGATGTGAACTTCAAAAGCCTCTTCCTAAGAAACCTGCACCCTGGAGTCAGCCACCATCTAGGCGTCATGGCCTGTCCACGCTCCATGACCATCCAACAGTTGCGTGACCTAACACAGAAGGCATACAACAAGCAGAAGATGGCCTAAAGAGGGTGGGGGGGGGGGGGGGGGGGGGGGGTAAGGTACCAACAAAACATCCGCATTCTTGAACTCTGTAACCAAAGACTCAAGCCTTGCACTGGACGACACCCAGTGGCATCACGACACCAGAGTCTTCCATCAAGAGCACAGAGAACGTGACCCCCATGTCCACGACAGCTTTCAGCCCAGCCGCTGCAAAAATCCATGGGAACAGCCACGCTTCTCAAGAAACCCAAAATATAAGAACTTCTGGAAACTTAACCAAACATCCAAAGGTAATCGCCTGACTCACCCAAGAGCAACTCGTGTGAGTAAGCGACAACAAAACCCACCTCAGCACCACTCAGACATGCACAATGCTGAGTATGCAGAAGAGCAAGACAGCTTATCCTCAGACGACATGGAACAAGTCATGAGACAAATGAAAGAGTTCCTTCAAGAAAAGCTGAACATGGATGACCACAAAGTTGAGTCATGCTCGCTGTGACCAGCGACAGAACGGAAGGCCGGTGATCACCTGGTACACCACATCAGAGATGACAAGCACCTGTTCAACAACCACCCAGAATGAGCAAGTCTCTCACGGCCAACTGTTGATGAAACTCTGAGGTACCAAAGAACATCATCTCAGTCACCCATCGCTCACTAACAAAGTGTCAAATCAACTCCAAGAACCACATTCCTGTCTGTGCAACAGCAACCACCCAAGCACAGAAGGTCAGAAAGTCTGCCACAACCAGAAGGCATCACGAGAAATGCAACATAAGAGACAAAGTTTGCACCCCAGCTTCACACACCCATGCCAAACTAGCTCCGACTGTCTGCTAAAGAAATTCCTGCCTTGCTGGACTGACCCCCATTAGATCATGGACACGCCCTCATCCAAGCCAAGGATGCAGAGAACCAGTCTTCACTGACATACAAGAAAATGGGGGAGACAACACAGACTGAAACAGATCTGACCACACATACACTACACCATTAACACACACAACATGACCTACACCCAGAGGTAACCACATCTACTGATAACACATTCAACTAACATTTTCTTCCCACAAGTAGAATATCCAAATTTTAGCGTAACATAAAGTTACATATGCCCACCATGAAGAAATATGCAGCCAACCTCACAATAGGTAGAACACCTGACACCAAGTTAAGGTACATTACACACTAGCTGCACATGACATCCTAGCTCAACAGTAGTTGTAAGCCATGCTAGGAAAATCCACAGCAGTTTTGTTTTGTTTTGTTCTTCTTTTACCTATCCTGATTCCTTCCCCTCTTTCCTTAGTAGGTGAAACACCTAGACACCCTGCAAGGGTCAAAGGTCTGATATTAGGATTGACTCACCACACCTAATATCCGCCAGTAATTCTAAGCTGAATGGAAGCCAGAAATTTCCATGCACGATAGGTCAATTCATTTAATTGCAAATGATGTTACTAGAAAATTAACGGTAAACGTTTTAAATTAAGACAACCTAAAAGAACCAAACAAAGTTAACCACAAAATTTGATTGACGAATCAACGTACGGAACCAAATTAGAACAATTTCCAGATTGAATTAAAACATATTTCAATTTACTAAACTATTTTGACTAATTGAACTTTACCACCTGTACCTAAATAACCTGTTGCCTGCACAAGTACAGTAACTGTCAGGGAGGTGTCTTGTTGTTTGCTGTGGTTGTCTGCTTCTTCTGCCTTTGTTTCTCCAGCGCTCGCCGATGTCTTCAACTCAACACATCGCCGATCGAAGGGGGGTATGTAGGATATCAGACCGAATCAGACAATCTAAGATTTGGTCAAAAACCGAGTTGAGGCACGAGGAGTCACAAAAACTCCACAGAGGCCCAAGACAACAGGATGTCATCAATCAGACCCTAGCCTCTCTGAAGCAAGCCTAAACCTAAACCACTCTGTCACAGAACAGCTTTCAACATTAAAACAAAAGAACACATTGACAAGTCCAATGAGATTGTCAAATTTTGGGGCAAGTTATCAAGAATAATGGTCAAAAGAGATGACCGCATGACTATCACACGATAGTAACTACAGTCACAAGCTCCTCGTAAATTGACTTCCCCCACTTCACGACAAGAACAGACAGACTAAAATTCCTTACAGACATTTTAATCTCTGGTCTTCATACATTCACAGAAAGGCACGGAAACTTCCTTTCCATGCACCTAAATGACACTAAAAGGAATGGTGACCAGCTAATAATTGCTTATAATTACTCCATATTATGTATGTAACCCACATGTTTAACCATCATGTTTTAATCATTTATTGTGTATGTATTTTTTAATAACTATTGAATAGCTTAAGTGTTCATATTCATGTTTAGTATGTGTGTTTGAATTTTCTTGCTTGAAACGTTTCTTCCAATCACTTTTTTGTCAAATGTATCATATTCTTGTTTAAGAAATCATGTCCAAATGTATACTCTACCAGAGCGGGAAAAAACGCAGATCATGTGAATGATGAGATAACAGTTGATTTATGAATGGGAAGGAGAAACATTGCAACACCCGAGCTACAATTGGTCGAGACACCATTTGAGGTGTGTTAAACAGCCCGGTTTAAATACTAGAAACACCATCAAACTCTTCTCTTCGCTCTTGATCTCTTCGCTCTTGGTTCTCTTGGTTCTCTTCTTCAACCCCCTTCTTTGCTCTTACTCTCCTCTTTTTAGGCATAGCTTTGAGCTATGTTTTTAGTCATGCTTCTTTAGTTTTGAGCGTGCTCTGGCTTACACGCCAGCTCCTCCAAAACATGAGGAGAAACACCACCTAGTCTCAACAAACTTTACATCTATTTCTTTACTTTAGTTTATTTTACTTTCCGTTGAGAGTTTCGTGTTCTGAGTTAAGCCAAACGCCGCATCTCCGAAGAGTGCTGTCTAATCTTCAACTGCAGACCACGCTCGCGTCGCCAGCCAACGCCCAATCACAGGCTTCCCAAGACTGAACCTCCAGCCAAACAGAAAAGCGGGAAACCCCTTTCGGCAACCAAACAAGGAAGGAAACACCCGCACACAGGAAAGCAAGTACCTCCAGATACTAGCTGAACTGGTGCATTTAATCTAAATTTTAACCTAATTGAGGAACTCAATACGAGGGTTAATTAAGTGATTGATGGTTGTTCAGATTATACAATGGCACATTTTGCTGTAAACTTGGGATTTCACATTTTCATTCTTTTAAACTATTTATTTCTTCACTTTCTCTCTTTCTGCAACTTGTGGGAATGCGTGTGTTCATGTGTTAGATTAGTTTATATGTCTTAGAATTATCCAATAAAGCCTTATTTATATGGAAAAGAGAAGTATCTTGTGTTTTGTGCTCACAAGTTAATGTCTTAAACTGCCGATCTTGTTACTATGCTAATTAATAGTGTTTTCACTATATTTTGGATATAGATATCCATTGCAGAATTGCTGTCATACGGCTCGTTCGCTGAATCGCTGGCCGTCTCAGTGATCAACCATAAAACAGTGATTCTGTCCTAATTCCATTACATATTATTGGTGGAGTTCCCTTTAAAAATCTTAAATGATTCCCTTTGAGCTAAAAAATTATTGACCTGTTTCCCTTACACAATATTGTTATTAAATTCACATTAAACACAAAGTCAGTCGTATTAAAATATTTTATGACATGACACATGTTTAAAGGAGTAACCAGAACATGAGACGTGTGGATCCATATGCAAAGCTTTTATTAAGACATGGTTATAAACAGGCATAGGTCAGACATCTGCAAACTGGTATGTAGAAGACAAGGCATGGGTAGTTCGGTAAACAAGTGAGTGTCAGTTGACGACGAACGTAATCCAACAGAGCGAAACTAGAGAGATAATCAAGGTACAAAGCAAAGGTCCAGGCAGGGACAAACAGTATCAAAATAGGGCAAGACGAGAGGAGGAATCCGAGAGACACAGGCAAAGATCAAGGAACGAGAGCACAGACAAGGCAAGACTAGGTTAAGGGTACTTTCACACATGGCCTGTTGTTTCGGAACCTGGTGCGTTTCCCCCCTTAGCTCGTGTTTGTTTGGGCATATGTGAACACAGCAATTGCACTTGGATCCGTGCCAAAACAATTGGTCTGAGATCGCCTGAACGAGGTGGTCTCGACTCGGTTGATAACGAACTCTGGAGCGGTTCGGTTGTCGTGAGAAAGCAATCGATCAGGGACCAACGAATCAGGCTATATCACAATGTATGATGGGTAATTACGTAAGTTCAGTGAAAAGCATTAGCTTTGTTGTTTTGCTAATACTCAAAATGAACCTGTGAATGTCTGTGGGTGAGCACGTCTCTGCCATTCAAAAATTAAAGCGCACTTTTTTATTTTATAATGCTGTCTTATTGCTCTTCTTAGCAGGTGCATTTTAAAAATGTTTTCCCAAACAATCCTGGACTCCTGCTCAAAATGATAAATTAATATAACGACAGCTACAAAAACCCAACAATAAGCCCGCAAAGCTGTTATTGTTCCATCCTGACAGATGACAGCTGTGACAGCTAAGTGGAATCCCAGAAAGTAAACCGTGGAACTTTGACCAATGAGAGAACAGTTTACTAGCGCGTGACTTGTATTAACAAATTTGGTCCGTTTAGAAACTTTGCTGTGTGAAAGCCAACCGCACCAAGAATAAAAAGCAACATTGTAATAATTTGAATCCCTGTTTTGGAACAACGCAATCGATCTACAGGTGTGAAAACACCCTTAAGAAACTTAAAGCAGGCTATGTAACATAGCTATCACAACTAGCGATATGCACATACAATACTCAACAGCTTGAAAAGGATCTGAGTGAGTGTTATATAGTGAATGTGTGAATGGTTACAGCTGTGTGCAATCAGTGCAATGGAGGATGGGATATGTAGTCCGGGATGACA
Source organism: Sinocyclocheilus anophthalmus (assembly GCA_018155175.1). Classification (NCBI taxonomy): domain Eukaryota; kingdom Metazoa; phylum Chordata; class Actinopteri; order Cypriniformes; family Cyprinidae; genus Sinocyclocheilus; species Sinocyclocheilus anophthalmus. The sequence goes on from JADLZN010010535.1 coordinate 294,555, forward strand.
AACAACAGTAGGTGTAGTGCGAGAGTCAATGTAATGAAAGGGTGACCTCTGGTGGTGATCGAACGGAAGTCCATGGTCCATGGATTTGTGACAACACCCATATCTGGTAGGCTACTTAAGTAAAAAGTCTGGTTTTTATGTTTAGTTAATAGATTACACTATTAGTCTACTTTGCCCATCACCATTTATTGATCAAATAAAATCTATAAAGGTGCAAAACGCATATAGGCTACACATATTTGAGAATCAAGATATTTCATGATATAGTTAAACACAGTTGGTAAGTTGGCTGTGTGTCCCCCCTCCCCCCACGTGCCCCCTTAAAAATCAGGAGTGCATGACGCACCTGGCAACACGGCTTTTCAGCTCACGTTGTGCTATATATTCATGTTATTATTATTATTTACATTTTAAAAGATATTAAAATAGAAGAGTTATTTTAAAATGTAATATTATTTCACAATATTAATGTTTTACTGTATTTTAATCAAATAAATGATATATTATATATATCTATTATAAACCCATTGTTTCACACTGCAATGCGATGTAAGAGAGGTCATGCAATAGCAAGAGGCCCCTGGGCTGTGTGGACTGAAGTGTTTGCTGTAATTGAGTTGTGGAACTGAGGACAGCGTGTTTGCCAGCTGTCAGTCTTCACTGCACATCCTCTATTACTATCTCCATCACATATACACAAACTCATATGGACAGACCTGCGTGCTTTTTTCCATAACACTCTGAGAAACATCAGTCCGCATGAAAGGGGCCCAAGTATTATCTGAACTGACGGAGTAACAGACCAAGTGTGTATGGATTCACCTGCTGTGAAAATGAACCTGGGGTTGCTTGCGCGTGTGTGTTGAGGGAATTTTACATTTTAAGTGACGCATTTTTTGTAAGTGTGTATGAAGGGGGTGTTTTTCTTCTCTCTGTGTTTGTTACACTTGCAAACATGCATTATTTATATAAATATGTGTTATGACCAGTCCAGTATGTTTCAGCAATTATTGGCTGCATTATCACAGCAGTACACAGAATTTGAACAACTCCATCTGTATATTATAATATGCTGATATATGACCCAACCTCACAACTACCCCGGTGCTGTCACCATGGCGACTGATTGATGCAATTGCACTTGCCAAGAGTCCAATCACAGTTCATCATCCTTATGCCGACCTAGCGTTTGTGTGCCAGATGTGATCGTGGTGGGTGTATTCAGAAAGCAGCCTCCTCATTGGACGAGATGGTTGTTCTGGTGAGGCAGTAACTTACAGCGCTGTAAGTGAGTGAAGGAGAGTGTCAGTGATTTTTGTGGCTTGAAGTGACCAACAGCTGTTGCTCTAAAGGTGAATGAGCATATCTTTGTTAAACTGCAGCAGCCTCTTTAAATGCAGCAAAGTTGCTCAGGAAACTTGATACATGAGATAATCTCCTTTTCTCAACTGTATGAATGTGAGATGTAAAATACATAGCTAAAAATGTGAAAATTGTTGTTTTTCCTTTCCTGCATTGACATAGTCATGATAGTTTGATGTGGAATAAGGCCAGAATATACAGTGGGTACGGAAAGTATTCAGACCCCCTTACATTTTTCACTCTTTGTTATATTTCATCCATTTGCTAAAATCATTTAAGTTCAGTTTTTTTCCTCATTAATGTACACACATCACCCCATATTGACAGAAAAACACAGAATCGTTGACATTTTTGCAGATTTATTAAAAAAAGAAAAACTGAAACACATGGTTCTAGGTATTCAGACCCTTTGCTGTGACACTCATATTTTTAATTCAGGTGCTGTCCATTTCTTCTGATCCTGAGATGGTTCTACACCTTCATTTGAGTCCAGCTGTGTTTGATTATACTGGTTGGACTTGATTAGGAAAGCCACACATCTGTTTATATAAGACCTTACAGCTCACAGTGCTGTCAGAGCAAATGAGAATCATGAGGAAAAAGGAACTGCCTGAAGAGCTCAGAAAAAGAATTGTGGCAAGGCACAGATCTGGACAAGGCTACAAAAAAATTTCTGCTGCACTTAAGGTCCTAAGAGCACAGTGGCCTCCATATCCTTAAATGGAAGACGTTTGGGATGACCAGAACCTTTCCTAGAGCTGGCCGTCCAGCCAAACTTAGCTATTGGGGGAGAAGAGCCTTGGTAAGAGAGATAAAGAAGAACCCAAAGGTCCCTGTGGCTGAGCTCCAGAGATGCAGTCGGAGATGGGAGAAAGTTGTAGAAAGTCAACCATTACTGCAGCCCTCCACCAGTCGGGGCTATATGGCAGAGTGGCCCGACGGAAGCCTCTCCTCGGTGCAAGACACATGAAAGCCTGCATGGAGGTTGCTAAAAAACACCTGAAGGACTCCCAGATGGTGAGAAATAAGATTCTCTGGTCTGATGAGACCAAAATATAACTTTTTGGCCTTAATTCTAAGCGTATGTGTGGAGAAAACCAGGCACTACTCATCACCTGTCCAATACAGTCCCAACAGTGAAGGTGGTTGCAGCATCATGCTGTGGGGGTGTTTTTCAGCTGGAGGGACAGGACGACTTGTTGCAATCGAGGGAAAGATGAATGCGGCCAAGTACAGGATATCCTGGACGAAAACCTTCTCCAAAATGCTCAGGACCTCAGACTGGGCCGAAATTTACCTTCCAACAAGACAATGACCCAAAGCACACAACTAAAATAACAAATGAGTGGCTTCACAACAACTCTGTGACTGTTCTTGAAATGCCCAGCTAGAGCCCTGACTTAAACCCAATTGAGAGACCTAAAAATGGCTGTCCACCTACGTTTACCATCTAACCTGACAGAACGGGAGAGGATCTGCAAGGAGGAATGGCAGAGGATCCCCAAATCTATGTGTGAAAAACTTGTTGCATCTTTCCAAATAAGACTCATGGCTGTATTAGATCAAATGGGTGCTTCTACTAAATACTGAGCAAGGGTCTGAATACTTAGGACCATGTGAATTTCAGTTTTTCTTTTTTACAAATCTGCAAAATTCAACAATTCTGTGTTTTCTGTCATATGGGGGCTAGTGTGTCCATTCATGAGGAAAAAAATAACTTAAATGTTTTAGCAATGGCTGCAATATCACAAGAGTGCAAATTTAAGGGGTCTGAATACTTTTCCTTACCCACTGTATATTGTCTTTGTTAAGTCTGTTGTATTATTGGTTCTCGTTTATTTCAGTTTTGCATCATATAATCAGGTATAAATGCTGGTTTTGATTTAAAGGCACCATAATAATGACCCTTAATTATGAATTTGACATCAACAGATTGACCATACAAAATAGACTAAACAGACAAGCCTACAAATATGTAATGTGACAATTCATATAAGTAATATACATATATAATGAGAGTTTCAGACGCAAAAGCCTCTAAATGCCATCTGAATTTTTCTTTTAAAACGGGCCTTTTTATCAGGCTCTTATATTTATGTTCAGTTATTTTACTTTAATTGCATAGAAAAGGACCTATACATTGCCATTAGTGTAAAAGTACTGAACCTAAACATAAGCAGCCTATAAAAATGCCATATTACGAAGGAACATTTTCAGATGAGCCTTAGCATCTTTTGCATCTGAACTCTTCAATTTAGATATTTTGAAATGATGCTGTTCTAAGGTTGACTGGCACTGTATTGTGAAACATGCATGTTCCTGAATATTCATATATGTGTATGGCTCTGTATCTTGAGTGATTTCTGAGCTGTGGGGGTGCAGTAACCTTTATGTACAGATCTGCTCCGATCTCACAGGGTAATGCTTGCTCTTGCTGTCTCAATCACATGCTCCCCTATTTTCGTCTGTTCTTCTTCCTCCAGAGGAATCAGCAGCCTCTTTTTGGCTTCCCCCATTAACACAGTCTCTGCCAAATCGTTTGCAATTATTTGAATATTTTATCACTGCAGCTATACTCAATTTGCAGCTACAGGCTGCAGAGTGTGAGAGACGCTTCTGAGAAGAATTTGACTAAATATTGCAACATTGATTCAAAAAACATAGATGTCACTCTATAGATAGATCTCACTCTATGTTCCTCTTATACAAGGCAGGAACTGGAATTATATAGTCATTGAGCTCCACCTACTGCTAATGAGATGTTTTCAAAGAACATGTCAGATGATGATGATGATAGGCTGGGAACTGTAATTGGCTGTACCGATTAAAAAAAAAATCTGCAAATCGGTATATCTAATAATAATGCACAAAATCTTATTTAACATGTTTAGAGTGGAATAACGATTGATTGATAGCAGTGACTGACTAAGGTAAAAGGTAAAACAGACAAAGTATTTATTCCATAGCAGCATTCTGTTATTTTTCAAAGCAACACAATTACACTGGGTTAAAAACAACTATTTCTGGGTTATTTGACAACCCAGCGCTGAGTAAATACTGGAAGGAACACATACAGGGTTGTTTTGGCCTAACTTGTTGGATTTTATACATTAACAAATGTTTTTTGTTGTTGTTTTTTTGTCATAGTGCTGGGCCATCAAACATAACATAAAGTTATTGTTATTTTAAATTATAAAAATGCTATCTAAAATCTACTATCTAATCATCTATCATCGATCTATCTACTAGACAGAACATTCACATACATATGTTTTATACAATATCAAGTCAGGCTTTTACAATCATAAAATACTCAAAAACATTCAGTTTTAGACAGCCATGGGAACTCTGGCATGAAACTGGAATCAGTAAAACTGTTTACCGTTCATTATGTAAATTCATTAATTATCTTCATTAATTAATCATTCATGATTGAAAGTTATCAAATTCCCTTCACCTCGGGCCATCTCATTTTTTCTGGCAGGACGTTTAGTTTCAACCCGTCAAATGTGAACTACAGTGTTTCGTTTAAACAGTATATCGGCATGACTAAGTATGCAACCTTCATTTCTTCAGAAGTTTCCTGTCAGTTAAGTTTTCTTTCTCTCGACAGAACCAAAGACCTTTGCCAACATGTATCCATTTTAACGGTTTGGCACATACTACCCCACATTGGGTTACACTGACCCAGCACGTGGTGTGTAGGTGTTCCTACTTTGTATTGGACAGTAATGCCCACAGCCGAGTTACATAAAAATTAAACTACCCAGCACCTGGGTACAAAATATAATAAGAAATAATAATAATATAATATAATAATACTATATCTATATTTATAAATAACCCAAGAAATTACCCACAAGCTAAACCAGCCTTTGTTTGATGTTATACAATCAGTTGTTAGACAATAATTATATAATCAGTTATCTAATTTTTGATTTTCATTGATTTTATTTCTTACTTTCATTTTTGTTTTTGTCCGACAAACCATGACTCAAATTTTACTAATAAGGGCACAAATAATGCTTAAATATAGCAGGATTTAGCCTTTCTGGCAATGGCCAATTCGTTCTTTTACCCACTTCAAATTGTTGACTTACAGCTCTATCTGCTGGCTTGGCTGTTGCTGCACAAGCACTGCATTGAGTGTTTTCACCTGCAGCACTACCTAGTGTTTATAACAAGCTTCAAATGAAGGTGCCGAGCTTTCGCATTTTATTTATTCATTTTTTATTGGAAAGTTAGATTTTTGACATTAAAAGACTCATGAAATTAGTTGATAAGTGCATGTCCCACCTATATTGATATTTATCCTAATAAAACATCACATTTGGCTGCACATTTTGAAGGGCTTGTCTCTTTAAAAATACCCAATAAACTTTACTTCGCATGCTAGTTGCAGATGGTCATATGGGAAGGGACAGTTGCATTCTTCAGACCATTTGAGTGGATACAAATCTGTTTATGCCATGGACACCAGTTCATGAAAAAAGCTCATGTTATACCTCCCACTATGATTAGGGTTAGATGTCAGGGTGGGCTTTAGGGATGGAGTCAATCTTTCAGCCTCAAATAGAATACAAATGTGGGGCAAGTTCAAGCTCAAACCGCTGTGCACCGTTTTGCTACGGTTTCTGGTTTGAACAACATGTTTCCTGGAAACGGTATGCAACGGGGTTTTGAGATGTGTTTTCTCTTGTTTGGTGGGTGTGTCAAACATGTCAGCCCAGTCAGCAGCAACATGTATGTAAACCATGCGGTATTAAAGAGACAGCTCGCACAATGTAATTAACATCCAAATAAATTCACAAGAGCAAGTATATTGTTTGCATGTTTATTTACATTAAAGGCAAAATAACTGAAATAATAAGGGCACAAGTATAGATCTGGAACTTCTTTAAGTCTGTCTAAATATCATTTAGTAATTGCAATGTCTTCTGGTCCATATCCTTTCCTTAGGAAGGTGTGCTAAATACTGATTAATGTAACATAAAAATACTATACATATTTATATATTTTGCTATTGTTTTGTGGAGTGACACTTTCATAAACTTTTATATGCCCCTCTGATTATATAATGGTATTACAATATCATAGCACAACAACATTGATCAGCAATAATAAGCCTAATATTCCCAATAAAAATAATAAGGTCATATAGATCATAACAGTCTTGGAAGTAAGAAGTGGATTATCCTTCACCTGAAATGTTTGTCTTTTCATCCTGAAATGCGAGGCAAATGTTGGATCACAATAATTAGGAACCACAGTTTCCACAAATCCCTTCATTTGATTGGGATGTTCTTTTTTATTCTGGACGGCAAGGGCAGTGACTGCACCATCGAGCGTATTTTGCAGTATTAAACACATATTATACAGATTTCATCAGGCTCCGAAAACTCTTCAAAAATAACATAAAGAATGGCCTTCTCAGCTGCCATAGTTGCAACTCTTGCGTCATCAGAACAGGGTGTTCAACGCACCACCGTTTCTGTTTAAAAAACGTTTTGCACCGTTTTTGTCTGGGCTGAACGCAGCCCGTTTTGGCCAGATGTGCCAAACAAGGTTGTCCCAGCTCACGGGATACTTGCAATGCATAACTTCTCCCAGTAAGTCAGTGAATGAAGCAGATAAAACCCTTTGAGTTTTTATCCATGACAAAAAATAAATCCTTATTAGAGGTTTAATTTTTATCAGTCAGTAAAAAAAGAAAAAAAAATTTGGCCTAAGCAAGACAATAGTTGTCTTTCATTCCACAAAACACTATTATTGTGTGGCATTAACACAATAAAACAGGGTCTTTAGTGCCACGTGACTGGGGTATTTGAAAATTAGAATTAAATTAAACACAAAAGAGTGGTTTGTGACTTTCTTTCTTACACATTTGTTTTTCTATCATGGTGGGGACTTTTAATACTAAGCTAATGATTTACTATTCTCTACGCTTAAACCTGACCTTCACAGAAACCCATTTTGCATTTTTAAAACATTTAGTCTGTTTATGAAGCGGTTTTCCATGTGGTTCTTCCCCAATGTAGGCGATTTCAGGTTTTATTATCCTTGTGGGGACATCTGGTCCCAACAATGCAGACAAAACCTGACTTGCACATGCATGCACTCGTCCGCACGCGCACACACACACACACACACACACACACACTTACACTTGTTTGTTTCACTGTAGTAAGGATTCGATAGACTTCCATCATTTTATATCAATATATAATATTTTAGCACTACCCACCCCTACCCCCAACCTTGAAGTATTCACACCAAAAGAATTTGGCTGAAATGTTACTCAACCCTCCAGATCTTCAATTGGAGTATTTATTTTTGTTTCTTCAGCAGAACAAATTTGTTCTATTATATATTAACAGAAATCTGTGCAAAAGATTTAAGATTTAAAGATCCAAATATAAAATAATTAAATATAAACATGATTTAGCAATTAACCTTGACAGGGCCCTATTATCGAATTGTTAAATTAAGTTCATGCAGTGTGTAATGCAGCTTTATGTGAATGTAAACAGTCTGCAAAGTTGTAAAGCTGAAAGTGCATCATAAATAAAGTTATTGTCTCTCAAAAGAGTCAACTTTGAACCGCTGAAACTAGTCATTTTTTCTCATTGCAACAGTCATCGAACGTCACAAATTCTTAAAATTCCATAATGCCCGCCTATGTTCTGCATGCTACATCCTGCGAAAACAAACTTCAAATGCTGTAACTCATTTGTGTGGATAATGTAATGTCGAGAAGATGCTGTGCTCAGTGATTCAGTTTATTTTCACTTTCCAAAGGATGAGGCTGTGAAGAATCAGTGGTTAAAATGAATCTTTACTAAGATACCACACCAGTATAATCACAACTTTTTGCTGTGTTCTCACCATTTCACTGACGACTGCTTCTCCAATCTCCACGAGTTCAATGCTGGATTCGTAAACCGGTTGTCTTTGAAAGATGAGTCAGTGCCCAGTTTGTTTGGAACAGTTTGCTCCTCCGAATCACAACCTGTAAGTGTGATTAATAATTGTTGCTTTGATGTTCTGTCGAGCGTGAAAAATATGTAGTTTTGTGTGTTTCTGTATACTTATGTATAGAGTCAGTGCAGCTGTAAGTCTCTGGCTAACTCACGTTATTGTTCTGATAATCAGCTGTGGGCCTGCTATTGTCTAGAAATGTGTCGATTAATATAGAATGTCTGTTGTACTTGGAGTCAAGATAAAGGATGGAGAAATATGTTGGCTTACAAACTGCAGTGCTTTATCAGTACACTATGTCTGTGTTCGGCTAATGCATATACCATTATCGTTTGGGTCTTTACTACCTAGATGTGGGTCCGGTTCGCTAACAAAAGTGTAAAACAACTTTTTCCACTCTGGTTCTTTCTTTTTAGAACAGAGTGGAGCACTATCATTATAATAATATGATGCATTATTGATAAGCCGTATTCCAGTACTGATGATGGCCGTTCCTTTTCCGACATGCTCTGTACGCAATAGACCAATCACAACAAACTAGGTCATCAGACCAATCAGAGCAGAGTAACCTCATGCAAAGTAGGGGTTTGGAAAGATGAATCTTTGAACAAATCGTTTTGAGTCATTAAGAAGTAACGTAAAATTAAATGCATATTATTTAAAAAAATTACGTTTTTTTTTACCTTACATGCATGTAAACCTGTTGTTGGGAATCCCAAAACCAAATTATTAACATTTCAAATAGCATAATAGAGGCACTTTAACGACACTTCACTACATTAGTAAGGACATGTTTGAATATTGAGGACATTTTAAACCTCACAAGTATAGTCAAATATGTACACACACATTTTTATTCTCCAAACACAGTGCTTTAAAACTGCTCTAAATGAGAGCCAGAGTCCAGGTTAACAGGCACTTTTATCATATGTATGTTTTGAGGTTGTGCTGTGAAATAGAAAAACACATTAAATGGCAGATGAAGTCATCTGCATGAATGTCAGAATCCTACAGTATTCTAAAAACAGAATGGCTTGAGCTGTACTGCCAGACACTGATTAGGAGGGAAAATGTGGAGGAAAAAAGTGCTGATCGCACAGCCGTTTCAAAAAAGTGAAGAGGTACAGGAAACATCTATTATTAAAGTCCTGGGCAGGTAGGAAGACAGCTCTAAGGAGACATAATGTCTCTCCGTGCAATTACTTATTTATTGTATCTTTATTCTGAAGAGCATTTGTTCACTTCAGTACAATGTCATAAAGCATTCCATTTCATTTTGGCTGGAGTAAGAGGCCTGTGCTCACTGCCATAACATCGTCTCTTCAAGCACCGAAGACTAATCATATCATGGCCATATCCGCTCACTCAGCCCTATAATGCCGCTTAGTGCACTGATTAAAAACACAATGGGTCTCAGTTCATTGGATTAGATTCACCTGCGACCTCTTTCCATTGCGTCATGAAGGTACCTACTGGACATATACATATATGTGCAACAATACAAGAGGAGATGCATAGCTGAAGCATTTGAAAAACTCCATCAGCAGTGCCAAGTGACAGATGAGTTTGCCCATGGACCTGACACTCCCTTCAGCTCTGCCGGACCAGAGCATGTTGATTCTTCAAAGAGGGAGTCAAGAGAGTCTGACACTAATAGACATGTACGTCATTCATTAGCAGAGAGTACAGCTCTCTTTCTCCCTCTGGTTTCCTCCTTCAGAACCTTCAGAATTTCTGCACTTTTCTCCTCTTAGTCTCAAGTATCTTAAATCTTTCCAGGCTCGTGGAGAATCTGTAATTGGAGGTGAGCTTTTCATTTACCGCAAAGGCAAGTCCCAGTGGAGAGTGGACCATGTGAATGACTGCTGTGATAACCTGATGTGATTTCCTGCCGATTACTTTTGAAACTTTAGCATGAGGCTTAGCGAAGGATAATATTAAAGCTGAATGACATTAAAGGTGACATATCATGAAAATCGGACTTTTCCAGGTTTTAAGTGCTATAATCAGGTCCCCGGTGCATCTACCAACCAAGGAAACGTGAAAAGGATTAACCCAGTAACTTTGTTTTGGTAAGCCTTTTTCTGCAAGGGTCTGAGAAAACGAGCGCGTCAGATTTCGCTCCCTTGGTGACATGGCAAATGGATCTCATTATAATATTACTGTCCCTTAATCTGTAAGTTTCCACCCACAGCACCATCATTGTGTTTTCGCAAGCAACCACGGTGTACCAGTTCTAATGCCATGGCGAAAGTTTGAGCAAAACATGCTAACTGTTCTGTCTTTGGCTGCACAGAACACTATTTAGAGTCTCAGCCTCAGAGACAAGAGAGCAAGTTATTGATTTATTTACTGTATATTGCTGCTGCCACACAGATCTAAAATAAACATGCAATTTAGTTCCCAGCAGTTTACCTTCACAGACATAACAGACTGTTTTTGTAACGCATGTGTATTTTTAACTTGTGTGTGATTGAGAAATTAGTTTAGTACTCACATGCTGTGACAGCCATTTTCTGTCCGTGTGCTTCGGATGTGTGCACTCAGAAAACCGTATATCAGAAGTTTAAACTAATATGGTTTAAAACGCATGATTTCAGCACGATAAACATGATAATCAGAACCAAAACAGATGTCTTTAGCAGGTACGAGCTGTAATGGTGCAGCTCTATTCTTGAAAAGGGGGTGGCGGAGAGCAGCAGCTCATTTGCATTTAAAGAGACAGGCCCGAAAAACAGTGTGTTTCTGCTTCCACTCAAAATAGGCATTTTCAAAATGATATAATAAGTGATCTGTGGAGTATTTTGAGCTGAAACTTCACAGACACATTCTGGGGACACCAGAGACTTATATTACATATCGTAAAAAGGGTCATAATATGTCTCCTTTAAATCATAATTCATAAAGCTGTTGGGATCATTTTTTGTCAACAACTGTGGCAAATACTTCAAAATATTTTGCTTAAGTAAATTATGATTATTCATATGATTTGATCTTTCAGAGTGGAATATACTTTTTGAATAGACACTCTCTTCTCACAACAAATTACATCAATGATTTCTGAACCATTACGAAAAGGACATACAAGAATAATATCATAATACTATCAGTTACCTACAGGTAAGGCAGGATTTTAAAAAACGGAGTGCTGATAATGCCAGCTAATCTGAGGTACTTGGAACAAATATAGTCTTGACATAATCTGAGGAAATATAAAGTGACAACACTGGAGTCTCATGATTCTTTCTCACTAATACTGTTTATTTTAAACACCTTACTTTGAAAAATGAATATGACAAAAGCAATCTGACATACACGTTTGACACGGTAATGAAAGTTTTTAAGATGTCACCTGCTAACAACATCATAACAAAGTTTGTGTAAGATTGAGAAAATATATGCTATGTAAAATAAAATAAAAAATTAAAAAAACCTGACATGAAGTCATACATATGCATGACAAAAATATTACCAACTTGTCATGAAAAAAAGCAGAATAGGTAACTGGAATGGTTAATAAAGACAAGCAAACTACAACAGTGTGCTGGACACTGATGTTAACCAAAAAGAGCAAAGAAACTCAGGCATTCTACATAATTAAGCCTTGCATCTGTTGGGATTTTAATTTGTCGCTCTGTGTTGGAAATCTGGTGATTTGGTGTGTTTAAATCACCCCTCTTTCCTTCATTCAAATCCTCCCCCAAATGCTAAATCTCTCATCTAATTGCTGATTGAAATAGATCATCATAGCATACTGTATGCAGAATTTAACAGGGAGTAGATGGATATGCCAGCGGCATCAGAGAAAACACCAACCAACTGCAAAAGTTTATGCACGCATTTACTCCCCTATGCAAACACACCAAAAACTGTATGATTAATCTGCTGTGCTTTTTCAATCCTTCTGGGACAAACTAGATCGTTTCTGTCTGATTTTGCGTCTGTGCAGTTCATGATCTAAGATCAGAGAGATCGGCGGGCCGAGCAGGGGTTTTTAGACATTGCACTACCATCAGAGTCACAGAGCCTATAAACTTACCAGACTTTCCTTGAAGCCTGAGCTCTCAAGGGCATGTTTACAGTTTTATAATGTGGAGTTCTTAATAATGAAATATGGTGCTGTTTGGAAATTTATAAGAACCCCACCAGGCTGAAATGTTTTGCTTCAACTTATGGCTTTGTACATGACAGAGGATCAACACAGTTCCCAGTTGCAAAGAACAGAAGACTGATGTACAGTAGAAGAGATGTAGAAGACCTCTCACAAAACCACTGGTGTGTATGTAAAGGAAAAAAAAGTAATTACATGGAACAAGTATTTGCATTAAATGTGTTGTGCATTAGTGCCTGCCACACTTTTTCAGCAGCGCTGGTTCAATAAGTTTTTTTTTTTCAATCATTTTTCCCAGGGGGAATTCAGAAAGTCTTTGTTAAAGCTAGCGAAGACAAAGGTACAAGACTATGTATTTAACAGCTTAAATGCGGGAAAGAACTACAATCCCATGAAGCATTGTGAATGACAATCAAATTAAAAAAGATGGTGAAACATAATTAAAGTTGTTGTAAAATCAACATAAGTAAAGTTGTAAAACAATTAAAGTTGTTGATTACATCTATAGAAAGAATATATTTAAAGTTTTTTTTGTGCAAAATATGCATATATAAGTATTTTGAGAGCGTAGTACAAATATTTTACAAGTATTTTGAGAGTGTAGAGAGACCATCTCGACTACAGAACGTCATTCACGTGGGCATCATCCTCTAGGGAATCAGAGATAAGGACAGCAATAACAAGAAATAAATCCTTTAATGACAGCGTGGGCCACACAAAAGGCTAACATGAAGTAAACAGCACACACACACAGTGGCATTCCATGTTAAAAAGGCATGATTTCATTTGCGGGTTTCTCTGTAAAATCCCTGACAGTTTCAGAATCGAAATACATCACTGATCTTTGACATAAGACCAAAAGTGTTGCACAACGTAACCTGCCATTAGTGAAAACAGCAGCATTTCCATTTGAATTGAATCAAAGATAAACAATATAATATCCTCTTTTTTTTTTGCTTTACTTGATCAAAATGATGACATTATGACACTCACTATATACAGACAAATGTGAAATACTCTACCATTCAGATTTTCTGAATGCATTTAATACATATATAGAACATGGTTATTCCCTTTACTCAATCAGATTTCTTTTTCAAAAGATGATGATTAAAATCAATCTAACCATTCTGTTGTCTCAAATTCATTCTTAAAGGTGAATGCTAGGTTTGTCAATCCATCCATTTTCCATATCGCTTTATCATCTGCAGAGTCGCAGGAGCCTATCCCAGCGTCTCAGGGTGGGACACCCTGAATGGGACACCCTATGCTGCACACACTTTCACACATATGGGCCATTTTTAGCATCTAATACCTCTGAGTATGTTAAACACATTCATCCAAAACAATTCCTTGATACATCACCTTTTATTTATTCTGTTCCAGAGTCTATTTTTTCCCAGTGCTCAGTACAAACGTCATCATGAGGCTGATGGCTTCTCTAAAGCAAAACATGATTCATGATAATGCTTTTTTCATAGTCTGCATCATCTCCCCAAGGTGCTGAACAAATGATTAAAAAGTTGTCTGATGATGCTTTAAAAGCTTTCTTTTGAAGTGCAAAATCATTTGTCATCAATAAAGGTGGAAAATCTGAAATATAATGATGAAGTGACCTTTCAAAAAGTCGTTGTATCCACCATGCATAAGTCACAGAGAATCCATCCCTGATTTCCCTTTGTGCAGCCCTCAGTAGAGACTACAACCCTTCACGTTCCTCTATGCTGATGAAAAAAAAACAACATATGCTGGTTAGGTATGTTTTGAAGTTTTGATGCTGGTTTGAGCTGGTCCTAAGCTGGTCATGTGCTGGTCCTAAGCAACTAGCTCCTGCTCAGGACCATCTTAGGACCAGCATATGACCAGTTTAAACCAGCTCATGACCAGCTAAGGACCAGCTTAACCAGCAGTCATGCTTCAAAACATACCTAACCAGCATATGCTGTTTTTTTACACAACATTCACAGCTGCTTTAGGACTTTCATGGGCTAAAGTCTTAAAACGAGGCAAAGATATATGTTTTGCTTTAGTTTTCCATATATAATATTCTTTCTGTTATTTTTGTTGTATACTCTTCGACAAAATTGATAATTCAATACACAAGTTGGCAAAAAAACAGCATCATATGATCAAATACACCAGGATATTCACTCATTCTGAAGAGTGAGTTTCAGGTATGTCTGAAAGTGAGTTTTGAATGAGAACCAGTTTGGAAGAATGATTTATTCGTAAACTGCATTCCAGAATGCACTTCATGAATTTGGATGAATGAATGTCCCGAGTAAGCAGAGTTAAAATCTAGACAACAGGGGCATGACTTTTGAATAATCAGAAATATAAGATTCAACAATTTAAAGGGGTCATATGATGCGATTTTAAGTTTTCCTTTCTCTTTGGAGTGTTACAAGCTGATTGTGCATAGATAAGATCCATGAAGTTGCAAAGACTAAAGTCTCAAAACCAAAGAGATATTCTTTATCAAAGTTAAGACTCTGCCACGCCCCCCTAATACGGCTCGTTCTAACACGCCCCCACATATCTACCTCACTATGTGGAAATATGTGCATAATGCCGCCCAAATGTGCATGCGGAGAAAGAAGGCGTGGTTTCAGTAACAAATTAGTGTTGAAGCAGCCATGTCAGGGAGACGCTGTGTGTTTCTAGCTAAAGCCAAAGCACTTTATTTGTCCTTCTGGAAGTAGATGCAATTAGGAATCTTTAAGATTACTTACAACAGAACAGCAATGCATTTTATGGATGACCGTTTCGTGAACCTAGGAGAGGAGGTAATTCTGACTTTGCTATGACAATCTGGCGCTTCTGAATCAGCTACTGTTCTATTATTAGTTTAAGTATTTGCAATTGACTGTTCAAATGTGGAGTTTTGTGCATCATGTGTGTGTGTGTGCGCGAGTGAGATGAGAGAAAAGCGAGCGCGAGAGAGAGAGAGAAGTGAGACAGATCACAGTGGAGTCAGCTGTCTTAACCGTTGCTTGTGTACTGCAAACACATACCAGCTTCGTCACTGTGTCTGTCACGTGACTCTGTTTCCCTTTCGGGCTCTGTCTTTACATTTTATTTTGAAAGATGAAGCGCGCTATTATGGTAAGGGGCATTACATTTCCAACAAGTGCTTGCGGTGTCCGGCCAATTACAACGCACTGGGTCAGCTGGCCAATCAGAGCAGACTGCGCTTGTCGGAAGGAGGGACTACGAAAAAACGAAGCGTTTGAGAGAGGCGGGGCATAGATGACTTACAATAATGTACAGTATTTGAAAAATAATGTGTTTTTTGAACATTACATCGCATTTCACATATTCGTTACACCAAATAATGATCTTTTAAAAAGCATCACATGACCCCTTTAAACTTCATATTTGTGATAATAATGCTGAAGATAGCTATAGGGATAATATAATGAAGGTTGAAGGACTGAAAGCACGGGGAGCATCATGTGGCATATGAATGATAACAAATCTTTGCACAGGTTGCACACTGGGATTAAGTTCATGCAGTGCTTGGGGTGGAATTTTCTCATTTACTGATAATGCAGGAGTTTAGCTTATGTCATCAAGCTTATACAACTACGCTGTTTGCTAAATAATTGATAATTTTATCATGGTGCATCTGTTTCTCTATTCTAATAAGCAGTTTATTAAAAAAAACGAAGAACTAATTTTTCCCCAACAGAAGAACCCAGTAGAGCAGATGAAGGTTTCTGCATCTCTCTCTCTCTCTCTCTCTCTCTCTCTCTCTCTCTCTCTCTCTCTCTCTCTCCCTTTCTCACTTCCGGTGTGATTGTCGAGTGGCGAGTGAACGGAGTGGTGCTAGTGAGGGTGGCTCTCTGTGAGTGATCTTTTTTCTTTCTGTTTTCTTGCTTGTGCTTTCTCTAGCGGTGGGTTCTTGGAGCTGTTGTTCCTGCTTTAGTTTTGGGCCGCGTACTGCCTGTTTATCAGGGAGGTATGTCGGCCCCAAGTGTGAATTTGAGCTCGCTTACGCAGCATCACGCTGTTAAAGTGGCATCCGCGGCGAGTGTTGAGCAATGTTGCTTGGCTATTGGAGAGGTTGTGGGGCTTGAGTCTATTTTATCAGCCTCGAGAGTAAATAACGCATCTGTAATTTTTCTTGACAATATTGATAAAGCAAATGTTGTTGTTGAGCATGGAGTTACTGTTGGCGGCGAGTTTATTCCTGTCCTTCCCCTCTCATTACCATCTAAGAGGGTTATTTTATCGAATGTTCCCCCGTTCATGTGTGATGATATTTTAACTCAGGCCCTGTCCCGTTACGGAAAACTGGTGTCGCCAATTTTAAAATCTCGATAAGTACCGAATCCCCTCTTTTGAAACATATCGTCTCCTTTAGGCGCTTTGCATACATGGTAGTTCAAGATGACACCGTCACTTAAGTTTCGTGTTGATGAATATGTTATCTTTGTCACAACTGCAAGAACAAAGTGTTTCGGGTTTGGGAAAGTGGGACATCTAATTAAAAATTGTCCCGATAAATTGAAAGAAGCAGAAGGTACTGGGGAAAGTGATGGCAATATCGCTCCCGGCACAGTTGAACCTGAGCTGCTGGCCTTGAGGCCGTTAGGTGAGAGCTGGGCTGAAACGGAGCCTGTCACAGGGATGAGTCTCCTGGTAGTAGACCGAATGCTGCCGGCCTGGTTGAGATTAGCTCAACCGGGGTGGTTCACGACCTGTCAGAAACGGGACGTGAACCAGGGAGGTAACTACGCCAGAGCGCGTACACACCTCATACATCGGATGCTGTGCGCGCGCTCAAGGAAGTTGGACATAGTGGTGTATTAGAGGTACAACTTATATAAATACTGTTCGGTTTCTCGCACAAACCGATCGTTTCGTGTGTTGGGAAGTCAATGTGTCGTCACGAGCCACAGGGTTTAATTTGGATTTGTCTGTGCATGTTTTTTTTACTCTCATATATTTTGTTAACATTGCCATGCATTATACGACTGAACAAAGTCACCTACATCTTGGATGCCCTGGGGGTAAGCAGATAAACATAAAATTTTCACTTTATTGGCTTCTGGAGGAGCCTTTGACACTTGGAGTCGGTTTGGATGTATCTGACAGTTGCAATTTACATGGACTCAGTTCTGCACTTCAAAAATCTGGAATTACAACTTTGGGAAAGATGTTAACTTTGGTTCCCCTTCAGGAACTCGAGCTACGTCGAAGTCGCTTTGGGAACGCCCCTGCGTGACCCGGTTCTGAAGCACGTGTAAAATCAGTCCCCATGGAGTAGAGAGAAGTCACTGGCGGTGACGTAAGCACCAGAAATTCACAAAAAAAAAAACCACCCGCATCAAGCAGAGCGCAAACCACTTCTGCCTTCAGTAGCGCTCTGTGTATGTGTCTGCCTATTTACTGTTGTCTGTCCGCACAAGCACTCATTTATATAAAACAATGAGAAAGTCTATGACGAGCGAACGGCATTACAAACGCTGTGTTCCTCCTTGCCCACGATATCTGGCGGCGGGGGATACACACGATTTGTGTGTCGTTTGTTTGGGAGCGGAGCATGCACGGTCAGCTCTCGAGGGGGCTGATTGTCATGACTGCGAGCTGCTCTGAGACTATACTCCAGTCCAGAGCTCCCACCACTAGGAAACAGTACGCCTTGTGGAAGCTTTTCACTTCATGGTGCGACTGCAAGACCCAGTCAACTGCCTAGTTGGTTCATTTCTGGAGTTTCTGCAGGAGCGATTCTTTGCAGGGTTATCTCCCTCCACTCTGAATGTGTACGTGGCGGCCTTAGCTGCTTACCACGGCCTTCTGGGTGGTCAATCATTGGGAAGACACCCACTTTCCACTCGTTTTCCTCCGTGGCACCCTGAGGCTGAGGCCGGTACAGCGCACTAAGGTGCCCTCATGGGACCTGGCTGTGGTTCTGGAGGGCTTATGCAATGCCCCCTTTGAACCTATAGAGGAAGTTTCAGTCAAGTTGCTCACACTCAAGTCTATCTTTCTCCTCGCTATTTCCTCACTTATAAGGATCGGGGATCTTCAGGCACTTCATGTTTCGTGCCTGGAATTTTCTCCAGGCATGGTTAGGGTATTCCTTTACCCGAGGGTCGGGTATGCCCCTAAGGTGCCCGTTTCTTCGCCAGGGCCCATAGTACTTCATGCATTCTGTCCTCCTCTGTTCCAGGAAGTAGGCCAAGAAAGGCTTAATCTGCTCTGTCCAGTTTGAGCACTGGACGCTTACGCACACAGAGCTGCACCCTGGCGTAAGGCAGATCAGCTGTTTGTTTGCTTTGGTCCGCCAAAGAAAGGATCTCCGGCGACCAAGCAGACAATGAGTAGGTGGGTCTTCCTCGTTCCCAAATCGATCTCGACGCAGCTCGAGTTCCTGAAGGGGAATATCTCTAGGTTATGTATGTAACCATGGTTCCCCGAGGGAACGAGACGCTGCGTCTCTTTGCCATACTCCCTGCATCCCTGCAGGTGCTACTTCATCGAAGCTGGTTTGCGCTCTGCCGGATGCGCTTTTATACTTTCTGGTGCTTACGTCACCCTGCCCGTGACGTCTCGCTACTCCATTGGGCTGATTTGACATGGGCTTCAGGACGCGGTCACGCAGGGGCGTTCCCAAAGCGATCTCGACGCAGTGTCTCGTTCCCTCAGGAAACCATGGTTACATATGTAACCTAGAGACATTGGCCCAGATTTGGAGAATGCTGAGGCAACATCTCAGCACTTGAGCATCAAATCTGTTCGTATTGTTTCCATCTTTTTGTGTAAATTAAAAGCAGCACTTACAGCTGAAGAGGAACGAATGTTGGAGGACTATCATTCTGGGGAAAGTACCCCCGATGCGCAGGATTAATTTCTTTGGTTAAAGCTGCTACCTAATTTAGAGGGGTGTACAGGTTTTTTTTAAAACCTTGAAAATCTTCATGGTTTGATTTATTGTCAGCTAAAGGTAAAACTTTGTATAGTGCTTGTGTTATTGATTTTAACAAGAAAAGTCTTGAAAACAAATTTGACCACGGTGATCTTTTTTTGGCTTAGACGAAACTGAAAACCTGAGTGGAGATCCTTGTATAAGCCGCCTTTATCTAAAAGGATAGGGGACATACAGTGGCGAATACTTCATGGTATTATTGCAGTGAACTCTTTTATTTCTATTTTAAACCAGACGTTTGTTCTAGATGTCCTTTCTGCTCCAAAAGAGAAACAGTGTTTTATGTTTTTGTGCAGTGTTTCAGGTAGTAACCTTTATTTGTGGTTTTAAATGGGCTTTTTAATTGTTCTGATGAGTTATTTTCTGCAGAGACATTTATTTTGGGTTTTAGGTACAGACGTATCATGAGGTTCACTTCTCAACTACTGAATCTCATTTTGGGTGAAGCTAAATTTGCAATTTATATCAGTAGGAAAAGTAGAATTTAGAAAAAGTCCTGTCAAAGTGTTGTTGACTGTTTTTTAACTTTAGTAAAATCAAGAGTGTTGAAGATCTATGGAAGATCTGTCAACTTTTGAAATGATTTGGTGTAGTCAAGGAGCATTGTATACTGTTTTTGAAGGAAATCTGGTGTTCTCCTTATAACTATTGTTTGTATTTGTCACTTGATTAATTGTAAAAAAAAAAAAAAAAACTGTCTCTCTCTATATATACACACTGAACAAAATTATAAATGCAACACTTTTGTATTTGCCCCCATTTTTCATGAGCTGAACTCAACGATCTAAGACTTTTTCTGTGTACACTAAAGGCCTATTTCTCTTAAATATTGTTCACAAATCTGTCTAAATCTGTGTTAGTGAGCACTTCTCCTTTGCAGAGATAATCCATCCACCTCACAGGTGTGGCATATCAAGATGCTGATTAGACAGCATGATTATTGCACAGGTGTGCCTTAGGCTGGCCACAATAAAAGGCCACTCTAAAATGTGCAGTTTTATCACACAGCACAATGCCACAGATGTCGCAAGTTTTGAGGGAGCGGGCAATTGGCATGCTGACTGCAGGAATGTCCACCAGAGCTGTTGCCTGTGAATTGAATGTTCATTTCTCTACCATAAGCCGTCTCCAAAGGCGTTTCAGAGAATTTGGCAGTACATCCAACCGGCTTCACAACCGCAGACTACGTGTAACCTGTAGGATATCAGACCGAATCAGACAATCTAAGATTTGGTCAAAACATGGTTGAAACATGAGGAGCCGAATTCCACAGGGGCCCAAGACATAGGATGTTCGTAAATCAGATCCTTGCACCACAAGCCTGAACCAACTAGCCGCTTTGAGTAGCTCACAGCATTTAAACAAAAGAACACTTAATGACAATTCCAAGGAGATTGTCAATTCTAGGGCAAGTAATCAAGATTAAATGGTCAAAGAGATGACCACATGACCCTCACGTGATCGTCACGCAGCACGATCCCTGTAAATTGACTTCCCCCACCTCGATGACAGAGAACAGACTGAAATTCCTTACAGACATTTTAACCTCTCTGGTCTTCACAGAACGTATCCTTACGTCCACAGAATGCCAAAGAAACTTAATTTCCATGTGAATATGCATCTAAATGACACTAAAAGGACCTGAGCAACTAATCATTTCTATGCATAACTCCATATCATGTATGTAACCCACACATCGGACTATCATGTTTTAATCATTTATTGTGTATGTATTTTTTAATAACTATTGAATCGCTTAATGGTTCGAATTCAGGTTTGGTATGTGTGAGTTTGAGAATTCTTGCTTGAAACGTTTCTTCTAATCAATTCTTTGTCAAATGTATCATCTTCTTGTTATAGAAATCATGTCCAAAAATATACTCTGCAAGAACGGGAAAATTCAGACCATGTGACTGATAAGACAACATTTGATTTATTGAATGGGGAAGAGAAATATACAACACCCCGAGCAAAGACAACATCTAATTGTTCAAAACACCATTTGGGGTTTGTTTAAACACCCTGTTTAAATCTGAAACACCATCAAACTTTGTGCTTTTTGTTGTTCTAGCTTTGCTTTTTGTCTCTCTCTCGCGTTCTTCCTTCTTGCCTTTTTGAGCCTTGTTGTTTTCTTTAAAATCATGCTTCTTTAGTTTTGAGCGTGCTGTGGCTTACACGCCATCTCCTCCAAAAAAACCATGAGGAGAAACGCCACCTGGTTTCGTCAAACTTTACTTCTATTTCTATTCGTTTATTTTATTTTATTTTCCATTGAGAGTTTCGTTGTTTTCTGAGTTAAGTTTGCCTAACGCCGAATCTCCGAAAGAGTGCTGTCTAAACTTCAACTGCAGACCACAGCTCCGCGTTGCCAGCCAACGCCCAACCACTGGCTTCCCAAAACTGAGCTTCCAGCCAGTCAGCAACCTCGGGAAACCCCTTTCAGTAACCAGACAAGCAAGGGAACCCCGCATAACAGGAACGCAAGTACCCCAGATTCTAACTGAGCTGGTGCATTTAATATACATTTTAACTTCCTTGAGGAGCTCAATTCGAGGGTTAATTAAGTGATTGATTGTTGTTCAGATCTATACAATGGCACACATTGCTGTAAAATTGGGATTTCACATTTTCACTCTCTTAAACTAATTATTTCCTCACTTTCCCTCTTTCTGCAACTTGTGTGAATGCGTGTGTTCATGTGTTAGATTAGTTTATATTGTCTTAGATTTATGCAATAAAGTCTTATTTATATTGTAAAGAGAAGTATCTTGTGTTTTGTGCGCACAAGTTAATGTCTTAAACTGCCGACCTTGTTACCGTGCTAAGTAATAGTGTTTTCACTATATTTTGGATATAAATATCCATTGCAGAGTTGATGTTATACGGCTTGTTCAATGAATCGCTGGCCGTCTCAGTGCTCAGCCGTAAAACAGTGATTCTGTCCAATTTCCCTTACATATTATTGGTGGAGTTCCCTTTAAAAATCTTAAATGATTCCCTTTGAGCTAAATTGACCTTTTTCCCTTACAAACCGACAGACCATCTCTTCACCTCAAAGATCGTCTGAGACCAGCCACCGGACAGCTGCTGCAACAATCGGTTTTGCATAACCAAAGAATTTCTGCACAAACTGTCAGATACCGTCTCAGGGAAGCTCATCTGCATGCTCGTCGTCCTCATCGGGGTCTCGACCTGACTGCAGTTCGTCGTCGTAACCGACTTGAGTGGGCAAATGCTCACATTCGATGGCGTCTTGCACTTTGGAGAGGTGTTCTCTTCACGGATGAATCCCGGTTTTCACTGTACAGGCAGATGGCAGACAGCGTGTATGGCGTCGTGTGGGTGAGCGGTTTGCTGTTGTCAACGTTGTGGATCGAGTGGCCCTTGGTGGCTGTGGGGTTATGGTATGGGCAGGCGTTTGTTATGGACAACGAACGCAGGTGCATTTTATTGATGGCATTTTGAATGCACAGAGATACCGTGACGAGATCCTGAGGCCCATTGTTGTGCCATTCATCCACGACCATCACCTCATGTTGCAGCATGATAATGCACGGCCCCATGTTGCAAGGATCTGTACACAATTCCTGGAAGCTGAAAACATCCCAGTTCTTGCATGGCCAGCATACTCACCGTACATTTCACCCATTGAGCATGTTTGGTATGCTCTGGAACGGCGTATACGACAGCGTGTTCCAGTTCCTATGCGAAGGAGATGTGTTGCACTGCGTGATGCAAATGGTGGTCACACCAGATACTGACTGGTTTTCGGACCCCCCAATACAGTTAAACTGCACATTTTAGAGTGGCCTTTTATTGTGGCCACCCTAAGGCACACCTGTGCAATAATCATGCTGTCTAATCAGCATCTTGATATGCCACACCTGAGGTGGATTATCTCGGCAAAGGAGAAGTGTTCACTAACATAGATTTAGACAGATTTGTGAGCAATATTTGAGAGAAATATGCCTTTTGTGTACATAGAAAAAGTCTTATGTATGCATCTTTGAGTTCAGCTTATGAAAAATGAGGGCACATATATATATATATATATATATATATATTATAATATACTTATTATATATATATATTATATATATATATGATATATATATAATTTGACTTTGATAATTATGTTATCTGAACCAATTCAAAGACTCCTAATTAGTTACTATATATATGCTTACCTATTTTTTTTTAGGTAATCCCCATTTAATATCAATTTTCCTATTTAATTTGTATTCTCAAACTATTCTAGATTTATTGTTTCACCATTCTTGTTCTTTCTTTCTTGTCTGATGGTTCTTAGAGTCACATAGATGCTAGTATGATCAAAAGCAGGGTAAATAAATACTATTTAAAGTTAAAAATAAAGTTAATAAATACCATTTAAAATTCCACATGCTTATGTGACAATGGTGGTCAGGACCTTATTTTATCTAAACAAAATGTAAGAATCCTAACAATACTCAGAAAAACCAGTAACCCATTGAACTCAGTGTTAAACCCTACAAAGAACAAAATCCAACATGCCACACAAGAAGGTTATATATATAAACATGGTGTAATTAACAAACAAGAAACACCTGGCTACAATCAAGAGTAGGAAAAGAGACAATCAATGAAGAGAGACAAAATATAAGATCCCTTAATCCTACCCCATACCTAAACTTAACTACTACCTTACTATCTATTAATAGAAGCAAATTAGGAGTTTATTGAGGCGAAAGTCATAGATAATAGTTAGTTGATAGTGAGAATTGGTCCCCAAACTAAAGTGTGACTGTAAAAATACCCCTGAAAGTCATTTTGTAGGGTCAAATACTGTCATTTTAAAAATGTTTTAATTACATTCATTCAATTATCAGTTCACTAGGTTTTAGAACAGGGCACATTTGAAATTAATTTTGCTTGCTGCAGATGAGGCTAGAGAGAAAAAGAGAAAAGCCTTCCGGATTAAGGTATAAATCATGTTTATGACTCTCTTAAAATACTCAATAGGTTCAGATGATCCTGACTATTTCAAATATTACAGCACTTCCACAGTCAGTGCACTCTGAAAAGGCCTATTCTACTGTACTGAATAGTGCTTTGTGATGCAAAATAATATATAATCTATCATTTACAAACAGAGCATGAAATAGATTTGTGTGCCAACTCTACACAAAGTCATCCAAGCTGACATCTTTTGTCATCAAACACATATTTTGCAAACTAACACCTTTTACTTACTCAGGGTGCCAGTCTCTGAGCTCATTTAACTTGTAGGCCAATATTACATTCACACCAATCAATGGCTCGCCCACATAATGGTACATGTCACATACTCTCAGACCTTTCAGTCCACTAACAACCTGTTTGTCAATGTGCCAAGCTTGCATTTATGGCATTGAATTAGTAAGGCTCCGGCCAAGAGCAGTTAAGCTCTTGTTATGGTGAAACTGGCAGGCAAAAGCAACACTGTTGTTCAGACATTTGCTAGTGTGTACAGTTAGCAAAACCCTCTATACACTGTCAGCAAAGAGATACAATTCCCACAGTGGTGCTCTCGGTTTGCTCTAAAGCTAATTGTCAAGTTTAAGTTCCATGTACAACTATATTGAAGGTAAAACTGTCTCATCTTGAGTACTCTGTGTACAGCTGCATTTTTTAATTTCAAGCACTGTCAGTCACGTACATCACAATTTCAATCATTTATTTGTTGCAAAGTCCCACCCATTTGAGAACTCACCAATCAGCTGTCATCGGTCACATTAGATGACATGCATTGACTGAAAGCCCAATGTTTAATGAACATTTCGATTTTTTTTAGTGCTAATGCTGCTCTCGACTGTTAATCATGGCATCTTGGTAAGACCCAAAATTTAGCGCTTAGAGCTTCTTCTCTAATGAATGTCGATCTTTGCTTCATTAAATCAATGACACAGGAAGCACAGCTTCAATATGTAATCTTAACATTGATTTCCTAAAAATAAATAAACATTGTGGTTTTGTGGTAATATCAATGATATCATGATATTTGGTGGTGTATGTTTGAGCATACCAACCAAACTGACACAGCAATGTTAACTTGAGATATAAACTCAGAATTGCATGAAAATGTGTAATTGAGATAAAAAGTTACATTTGCCTTTTGATTTTTTTTTTTTATTCTGTGGTGGAAAAAAAAAGTTTGAATTGGGAAACATAAGCTCACAATTCTGAGAAAAATGTCAGAATTCCGAGATATAAACTTGTAAATATTGTATTTATTTATTTAATTCTGTGCCAGAAACAAGTTTCCATAAGGATGTAAGGGAATAGAAGTAAAACTTATATGTGTACTTGTAGTCTTCTGATATTCCGCCTCACACGGGACAGCAGCACTCAGGGGATCTTCCCTTATGTTTTTTAGTTTATTGTAGGCAGTCGTGGCCTAATGGTTGGAGAGTTGGACTTGTAATCCAAAGGTTGAGGGTTCGTGTCGCAGGAATTGTTGATGGGAGGAGTGAATAACCAGCGCTCTCTTCCGACTTCAATACCACAACTGATGTGAGACCCTTGAGCAATGCATCGAACCCCCAACTGCTCCCCAGGCGCCGCAGCAATATGGCTGCCCACTGCGCCAAGTGTATTTTCATGATGTGTGTGTTCATTACTGTGTGTGTGGCCTTGGATGGGTTAAATGCAGAGCACAAATTCTGAATATGGGTCACCATACTCGGCCACAAGTCACTTTACTTTTCACTTCACTTCACTTAAACTGCAAAGGTAAAACATAAAATAAAAATTGTGACAGATATGAAGGGGGAGAAGAATTTACAGGTGTGGCTTTTAAGAATGCTGTTTTTTTCCCCGGCATGCCGCAATTCGTCCCGCGGAATGCCGCTGAATCCCATCTGCACGTTTTAAGAATTTAAATAAATGTGTTGTGCTTCACAGAATATCAACCGTGTGGAGCATGGAACCAAATACATCTACATCAACATGTATTGGTGCACAGGCCAGACCAAAATTGCTTATAAACACTTTGCAATTATTCGTCTTCGACCTAGGGTTGTGACGGTGAGGAAATTTTCCCACTGGTTAATCGACGTGTGAACAACACCGGTGAATTTAAACTTTTAAATAGCCTGTAAAAGGGACATGCGCGTTTTACTTTCACTTTCAAATAGCTGCAATTTTGAGTAAAGCAATTGTTCATTTTTAGTTCGTTTGAATTTTCCCTCTTTTCCTTGCTTTCCTTCGCTTTTAAATAGCTTAAAAGCGCCGTGCGCATTTTACTTTCACTTTAGAATTAGCGGCAGTTAGGCGTCAATTGCTTGAATGCAACAACAGAATACAATGTCAAACTCACTTTAGCATATATATATAACATAGAACTTTTATTAACAAAAAAAAAATAAAAATACACCATGCTAAAGGGCAAGCTATGCCCAATATAAAATAACAAATAACTTAACCTACATAAAGTTTAATATGTATACAAAACTGGAACAGTAAACATGTATACTATATAACCAAATAAATAAGAAGCGTAGAACGTTTTTTAGCAAAACGATAAAAAAACTTGGCGGCTGGCATACACCTTGATGTCAAATACAATAAATAAATGACACAAACTTTTTAACTAAAGTAAAAATCCAGCAAAACCATAGTGGAACCAATTAAATACGACCAAATTTAAAAAAAAAACTGAACACCGGTATCACCGGCAGCACCGTCTATCGCGGCAAGCCTACTTCGACCTATTGTTAAATATGCTTATAGATTATTACAGTGCGTTACATTTTAAAAATAGAATTAACATAACATAACTATAAGTGTCTGATAAATTATTTACTGCATATATTGTTGTGATTGTGAGAAAACATCCACAATAAATTATAAATAAAATAATATTAGACAAATATTTGATATGGTAATATGGATATTGATAAATCTATGCACTCATCTATGTATCATTATTTGATGCTTTGTAAACAATTTATTGTGCTAGCGCTGCATTCGGGAGATCATGTTTACAGTAGGCTACACAACTATTCATTAATTGTGAATATTTAACTTTATTCAGCTGTGAAAGTTATTTGAAAAATGAATGTCTACCAGCTCATTATTTATTATTTGTTTTGTTGTTCAAATTTAAAGATGCCTGCTCGTGCAAAAAGAAACAATAAAGTGCAACAGAGAATTAAGTGTAAGTTCGCCTAAAAATATACCAGTATCCAAACATCAATCATGTATTTTACAATATTTTACAACAGACTTTTCATGATGAACTTTGGTAAATGCGCTTTAAATTTTTCATAATAATGAGATGGTTATTACACCATTATTGGTTCATTTTTTGTAAGGTGACCAGATTATTATTATTTTTTTTAACTGCCATTTGTAACAAATTTCAGTATGTATAATGCCTATAATGATTGCAGCCTGTTCATTATTAAAATAAAATAGTCAACCAAACATAATACGTACCTGCTCAAGTGGGAAGAGTTGAACTAATCTGTGCTGTTTAGCATGACCACCACCTCATCGTGCTGTTATTATTAGGCTATAGCCTATATCATTACATATTTTTAAGCATGCAGCAAACATTTTTAAATATTTTGAAAAAAAAATTGCTACTTTAATTTATTTAAACCAATTTCCTTTTTCCTTTGGGCCAACATTTGGACAAAATCTTGTTATAATATGATTGTAGTGTTACAACCATATTATAATGTATTACATATTACAATACGTTACGTCCTACGAGTGTCAAGGGGTCTGTTTTACCAGAACGTAACATATTTAGCGTTTGAAGAGCATTTGTCCAGGCCCTGCTACAGCAACAGGATCTCATTTTAACAGATTTATTTAATTCTAGCAAAGCATAGCCATAACTTAGGAGGGAAACAAAGGCTTCAGAAGGGGGCAATGCCAAAATAACAAACAAAAGTTCAGTCTAACTTGGGAGTTAAAATCTTACTAAGTCTCTCAAAGAAAAGGAACGCAACAGCATGTACGCTCGCTCCCTGTCTAGCTACAAACCAGGAGAAAACAGGGGATTACAAAATAAAATGGCGCCCACCTCCCTAAAGTTCCCAAACAATAATTGAAACAGAACAATCAGATGAATAACTGCTTCAAAAGGTAAAACAAAGAAATAAGGTACTTTGTCACAACAAAACAACAGAACTCTTAGCTTAAATGTTTGGCAGGACTAAAGCATTCAATACAAAACAAGCAGCTAAAGCAACATCATTTTAAACCAAAGGGTTAAAATGTTAACAACCATACAGATCCCCAAAGAATGCACCACCACTTCAATGACTGGACTGGACAGGCCACAGATCATGCTCTGGAGATGCTTTTATGCTGCTTCCCTCCTGGTTGGTAAGCAGGTGCAGCTGGGGGGGAGCAATCAGGCT
Organism: Sinocyclocheilus anophthalmus; assembly: GCA_018155175.1. Taxonomy (NCBI): domain Eukaryota; kingdom Metazoa; phylum Chordata; class Actinopteri; order Cypriniformes; family Cyprinidae; genus Sinocyclocheilus; species Sinocyclocheilus anophthalmus. The sequence goes on from JADLZN010010535.1 coordinate 323,332, forward strand.
ACCTGCCAGAGTGTAGAGTAGGAGGAGCCAGAGGAGAGCAGTAGACACATAACAACAGAAGAAAACACACAGTACTATGAAGCCATTACAAAAATATCTGTCTTTGGACGTAACACCCCCACCCATAAGTTACAAACTTTACCCCTAAAGAAATGTTTGTGAAATCATGAATTAGGTTCGCAACAACATTTTCATATCTGCTATTCACATCCTACTTATCCATACTATACACTCTAGAAAGTGCATCGGCTACAACATTTTCCACACCTTTTCGATGTTGAATGTCAAGTTTGTACTCGTGAATGATTAGAGACCAGCGCATCAGACGTTGATTTGAGTTACACATTCTCCCAAGGAACACTATGGGGTTGTGATCAGTGTAAACCACCACCAGATTACAACTACCTCCCAAGTAAATTTCTAAGTGTTGAAATGCTAAGAGTAAGGCTAAAGCCTATTTTTCAATAGTACTGTACTTCTGTTGACATTTGGTAAACTTTTTGGAGAAGTAACTCACAGGATGCGCTACGCCAGCAGAGTCTTCTTGTACTTCTGCAGTACTGTAGTGATTCTTTCATTCTGTTCGTGACACAAGCCTTCCTTATATTCACATGATACACTCATTTTTTTCTCCTACAATCTGGAGTTGAGATTACATAATCAGTGTCAGTAAGCCTTTTCTCAACACCATAAGGACCAGTGAATTTAGCCTGCAATGCTGACCCTGGAACAGGAAGCAAGACCAAAACCAAATCGCCAGGTTGGAAGCTACATTTTACATATGTCTTGTCATAACGCAATTTCATCTTGGATTGCGCAGTTACCAGATGAGATTTTGGTACATCACAAGCCTTATGGAGACGTTCACGGAAAGCACATACATCGTCCAAGACATTACTAGACACCGGAACTTTTGACAATAACTGCTCACTTAGCAGTTTCAAGGGCCCACGGACAGTGATTCCTGCACAGTCTGTCTAACTGCAAACATTAATAGTGGCAAACCCTCAACCCAGTCTCTACAAGTACTCAAACAATATGCACATAGTATCGACTATATAGTATCGGGTTTGGTGAAAGCATTCCACCCTGGGACTCTAAATGGTATGTGCTGGATAGTTGATGATCAACTCCAAACTTTTTTATTAACACTTGAGCGAACACTTTGGAAGTGAAATTAGAACCTTGATCGGTTTGGATAACTTTGGGCAAGCCAAATGTTGAGCAGAACTTAACTATCTCCTTCACTACTGCCTGTGCTTTAAGAGTACGGAGCGGAACAGCCTCCGGGAACCGAGTTGCAGCACACATCAGAGTCAAAACATATTGGTGTGCTGATTTCGATTTTGGTAGCGGCCCAACACAATCCAAAATCAGACGTTCAAATAGCTCTCCCACCACTGGAATTGGATGGAGGGGAGCAGAAGGTATGGTTTGATTCGGCTTGCACGCGAGTTGGCAAAAATGGCAACTCTTGCAGAATTTAGAAACACTAGACTTCAATCCAGGCCAAAAGAAGTATCGGGAAATGCGCTTGTAAATTTTGTTAACCCCAAGATGGCCGGAGAGAGGATGCTCATGGGCAAGCTGCAATACCTGAGAATGATAATCAGAGGCCAAAACAATTTGATAGACAGCTAAAGCATCATCAACATCATGTGGCTTCCAACGACGCATTATGACATCATCTTCCCAAATAAAAGCTATTCTAGCACTGCTCGAATCACCTAACTGAACAGCAGCTTCAACACAGGGTGCTAGAGATTAGTCAGACCTTTGAGCATCAATTAAGTGTTCTCTGTCAATTTTCAGAGCTGCTGCTTTTAGGTCTGAGTTCGCAGAATCATTAGGAGCTAACTGAGGTTTAATAACAAGAGCACACTACAAATAATCTTTTGCTGAATTCAGGAATGAGTCAACAAGATTCACAGTCTCTTCCCACTTCCGTGTTTGTGCACGGGTTACTGCGCAAGCAGGAAATACAGAAGGGAAACAAGCAGCGATGTCAGAGTCAGAAGATAAATCTGGCATATCTACCACAACTGGAGAGGGAAAAACCTTACCACCTGCCAAGTCATTCCACATGATGAGGCTTACACCATCCACAGGCAGCGCAGTTCGCACCCCAAGAGGAACCATACCTGTAACCAGATCAGACTTAAGATGAATCACATGCACTGGCACCCTCACACATCCTAACTCAATTCCACGGACCAAAACATCAGTAACAGAGTACGTTTTGGCCGAGAAAGGCAAGGCATCTGCTAAAATAAATGACTGTGTTGCTACTGTGTACCTCAGAATTTAGATAGACTTAACCTGAGAGTCACCACAAAGGGAAACAGGACCAGTAAAGAGAAAGGGTTCATACCCAGTACTCTTAGCTGGCACGGGACAGTTTTTAGGGATTAAGACAGCCTGAGCAAAAGCTACACTTTTAGATTTTCCAGCAGTATTTTTCTGTTTCCAAGCCTTACAATCAAAAATGATGTGGCCTGGATCCAGACAGTAGAAACAAACACGTTTGTTACTGCCGTGTTTTGCATCAGTCTTATGACCCTTCTCTACTATTTCCCTTGGAACACTGAAAGTTTCCTTCTCTGCTTGCTCAGTATTTTAATACTGTCTTATGGGTGAGCACAAACTCGTCTGCTATCACAGCAGCTTCAGAGAGTGTGTTTACCTTTTGTTCATTCAAATGAACAACTACAGGTTCAGGAGCACAATTTTTAAACTCTTCCAATAAGATAAGCTCCTGCAACTGCTCTAAACTTGTGACCTTGTTAGAGAGGCACCACTTCTCAAAGAGTTATTTTTTTCTCTCGCGCAAACTCTACATATGTTTGTTTAGCTGTTTTCATTAAGTTTTGAAAGCGCTGACAGTGGGCTTCAGAAACCAATTCATACACTCTCAATACTGCCGCTTTGACAACCTCATAATCAAGAGACTGCTCAATCGGAAGTGAAGAACAGACCTCCTGTGCCTTACCTACAAAATTACACTGTAAGAGGAGTCCCCACATATCCTTCGTTCAACCCAATTTAGCAGCAATGCGCTCAAAAGCAGTGAAGTAACAATCTACCTCAGCTTCTCTAAAAGGCGGTACTAATTTTACGAACTTCCCAACATCAAAGTTCGGCTGGGTATTGCTTACCGGGTCATAGTTAACTGTGCTGGATTGTGACTGTACACCCTCAAACGTTGGTGAGGAGGGAGCTCTCAAGCATGGGAGTGGAACAGGAGGCTTCCTGCGCAAAGCTTCAGCTTCTAATTCAAGCGTTTTAAGCTTAATATCCCAATCCGCCTCGATCCTCGAAAGTATGGAGTTGTACTACTTTAATGTAATTTTCTTGTCTTTTTAGCTCCAAGTCAAGCTCTTTTAACTTGATTGCTTTCACCGGATCTAGTTGAGACTCAATTGGAAGGGGCAAAACATAAGATTCTCCTACCGCTAAATTCCTCTCTGACACCTCCAGCGGTGTTTCAGCAGGTAGAATACCTGTAACCACTAACTCCTTATACAGCTCCTTTTTAATCACTTGCTTGGTGGCATCTCTAGACACAGTAACATGAAAGAAGTCAGCAATTAACAACAAATCTTTTTTCCTCCACTGATTAAAAATTCCGGTAGTTGGTGCAAGTGTAAACACCAATAGATCAAATTCCATTTTGCTGCATGCACTCTGCCCTCACCCAAAAAAAAATAAAATAAATGAAAGCAGCCAAAACTTAATACTTATACTACCAATGCATTCATGTCATAATATTGTGCTACAATTATCTTTTGTCTTTTTTACAAATGGGCGTTTTACGAGAGAACATTTTTTAATAATTAATTTAAAATGCCGTAATAGGCAAGTTCAGCAACAAATACATTTGTAGAGGACAAATTTTTAACCCTACATACAATTAAATTCACAAAGGACGAGCCTCCAAAACTTGAAGGCAAATGGCAAAATCTCAAAATTATTTTTACAGTGTACATTAACTTAATACTAATACTTATACTTAAAACTGTGATTCTCATGTTTGAGCTCCATTGCTTGCTGTCAATACGCGCCTGAGAGACGTTAACACATCCGTTAGCTTCAGTACAAGCTATAACTTAGAATGAAACATGACTGCCCCCTACTGGTAATGCACTTCATGTGCCAGAGAACTTCACAATGGGCAGGTCATGGGATCCCTTTCCCTGTGGTGCGCATTTTTAAAGGCCACATCTGTATATTGTATGTGCATCAGGTTTTGCACCGTAGCTGATGCCAGCCCAGACTGCAGCTCCACCAGGTGGTAGTATACCTCAACGGACAATGTATAGTAACCCTAAACCTAAAATTCCCGACTTCACAAGTGACAGTGAAAGAGAATTTGTTAATATGAAGCTGGCATTGGACAATTTGCTTGAACCTTACCCAGAGCTAATGGAGAAGTATAAAAACCCACAACCTTTGGGTTACGAGTCCAACTCTCTAACCATTAGGCCAAGACTTCCCTGAGGAGTACAGAGAGGAAACTTCAAAGAGACCTAGAGAAAGCTGCTGTCTACTCTGGTGAGATTAATAAACTCATTAAGGCAGGCTATGTTACTAAGCTTCAACCCTGAAGAAGTCACCAAGTCAGAGGAGGCCTGGTACATTCCCCATCACCTGGTGTGTCACAACGATAAACCAAGATTGGTCTTCAATTGTTCATTCAGGTTTCAAGGTCTGTCTCTGAATGATCAGCTTCTGCCAGGGCCTGCACTCTGCCCATCATTGTTGGGTGTTCTCTTGAGATTCCGTCAACACCACATGGCTGTAAGTTTGGATATCCGTGTAATGTTCCATCAGATTTTTATGTGGACAATTATCTGGTGAGCTTTCCCACCACATCTGAGGCCAAGCTAACAGATGATCAACTGAGCAGTCTGCTGGGAATAGGTGGTTTTGACCTCAGACAATGTGCTAGCAACCAGCCATCAGTGATATCACATCTACCCACAGAAGCAAGATCCTTAGCTGCAGAACAATGGCTTGAACAGAACAGGACTGATCCTATGGAATCAACTTTGGGTCTCAGGTGGAATTGTGCTGCTGATACACTGGGATACCACTATCATCCCATCGAACATGCCACACTAGCAATGAGAACAGCCTATCAACTCCTCTCAACGCAGTATGACCACTGCTGCATTGTCCCTATTCTCTGTAGCGAATCAGCTCATGAATAATTATGAATAATTAATCATAACTAGTTATTTAATTATGAATATTTTAGATCCGCTGTAGATATTTAGCTGACCACTCAGGGTCAACCGTCTTGTCAATTCTAAGAACGTTAATTTCCTGGTTAAAGGAAATAACCTTCTTACTGTACAATTCTATAAGTTTGTAACGTAAATCTGCATGATTATTGACTCCGGTTATGAGTAAACAATGAACACGTCAAGTGTGATACAAGTAAGGTTTTATTAACTACATAAACACTTAAACTAGTCTAACATACTACATAAACACATTAAGGCGGTCTAACATACACATACACACACAAACACACACACAAACAGTTTTGTATAAGAAAGGGTTAAAGTTTAACTCAGCATAGAAAGAGGCATAAAGAATGGATTTTATGGAACACTTTGCATGTATATTCAACAGATCAAAGCCTTCAGGGATACGTCAGATTCTGAGTTCAAACACACCTTTGTAAAAAGGTGTAACTGATACTTAATGTATCAATTAATAAGACTAAGTTTGATACTTAGCGAGTCTCGGCGGTCTGAAAGAGATTCCTGAAGCAAATCTTAAAGCTTCCCGTAGATCTTTGTTGAATTCGGGTCGATGAAAAGAACCAATTTGAGTCAGAGTCACTTTTTTTTTCTTGATGAATGGAAAGGACAAGGCCGAAGAAAGGCTTGGCACAATGCTTTGGTATCCTGAAGCGTTTCTCACATCTTCATCTTTGCTTCTGACCGAACCACCGACTGGGGCGGGTCCCTGGAGCCGGGCCTTTAAGGTCGGAGAAGATCTCCGCCTTTCAAGATGGGCTTGTCCAATGAGCAAAATGGAATTTCCGAGCGGGAGGTGGCAATTGCTGGAGGGTTTACGACCCCTTTGTTCTCTAAGCATGGTAATTTGCAAATGGACTTAAATCGAAATTATTAACGATTCTCAGGGCCCTAATATATATATTGCCTATGTACCACCATATAAGATACACGCTTGTTTCGATCATACAAAAGCAAATTCATAGATACTAAACAAGGTAAAATTACATATAGTGAAAAGGGATGATCAAGAATGGGTTCCCTCACAAGCATACTAACATCGTCTACGATAATCAAAGACAAAATACACACTGCAATAATATACCTTTCCAGGCCGCAGAATATGTGGTGTTCAATTCAAATAACGGTTTTTCTTGATTAACTAAAAAAAAAAACACAGTCCATTTCTACTCTGCTTTTTCTTGGGACAAAGAGTGGGCTATCCTTCACACATTCCTGGGGGGTCATAAAACCAGTGATATCATGATGAGTTTGTCATGGGTGTACCCGAGCGCCTGGTGTTAAGCAGACATCCTGGCATCCAGTTAATTGAGTGAGGGGACTGTTACGATTTGTTAACCTAATGAATAATTTATTTGTTAAATCAAATAAAAATTAGTGTGTCAGATTGGTCAGACGCTACATATATCCCCCCTTCGGAGCGTTGTTGTCCGTAGAATAGACAACAGCGAGCGACGTCAAAGGTGCAGAACAATCTAACACACACTTGTCACTCACGGCTGGGAGGCAGTGGCGGCTCTCTGGCTGTTGGTGCCTCCCAGAGTGGTTGTGGTGCCGTGGTGGATGCTGTCAGTTGGTGTGCTGTGGTGATGTAGGCTGTTGCAAGGTGTGGGTCCTCGAGCTTATGTAGCAGGTGTCGAGGCTGTGTCACCTGTCATCCTGAAGTTAGTTAGTCCGGGTAGGATGTTTTTTTTGTTGATGTTGTTAGCCAGTAGGCTAGCTGTGGTACCCACGATGTGGAACAGCCGGGTTAGACTCTCACTGGTGAGAGTGCAGGTGGTTCCAGGGATTGCAGGGAATTGTTATGGAGATTTTGTAATGTGCAGAGAGTTTCAGACTGACCTAGTGATGATGGCAGGAGAGCAGCAGGTGGTTGTTAGCTCTCTGTTCTGCCCGAACGTCACTAGAAATCTGATGTTTGCGGTGTCGCTTGGCTCTTTTGGCGGCACCGACTTGAGCTTGCCTGATTTGTGTTGGTAGAGCTTTCGCTGTTGGGCATTTGGGCCCGCTGCTCAATCCAACGTTGTCTGGCTGCTTCTAGGGTGTCGACCGGTTTCAAGGGATGCTCCTCCTTTGGAGGGGCCTGATGCTGTGTTGCAGTAGGCAAGGAGTCAGAGGTTTGTCCTTCTCAGTACTCCTTAGTTGAGTTTTGTTCAAGGAGCTCTTTTGCGAGTGTCAGCAGCTCCTGTAACCCAGAGGTAGGCGTGTCCAGCTGTCCTTGTGTAGCCTCCGTTCAGCACCCGTGTGGAGGAGGATGTTGTGGTGGACTGCTGTTGGACATACCGTGGTTTTTGCAGGATGAGGACGCCTTTTCCCATTGGTTGGTCTGGAACCTGGGTCTGTTTCCATGGTGATGGCTCTGTCCTCTTCTTTCTAGGGGCTTTCTGTAGAAGGGTTTTGCATTGTGGCAATGCTGGGTGCCTTCTGGTGCCCGCTTTGGATTCTGAGTTGTGAAGTTCAGACTCAGTGGGGTTTGACAAACACCTTTAGTGGAGGCCTTGTGCTTGTTAAAGGCCTTCTGTGTCAGGTTACGCAGCTGTTGATTAGGCATTGTGCGGCAGGCCCTAATGCCTAGATGACTTCTTGCAGCTGGTGTCCTCCGCCATCCCAGGGTAATCGTGAGCTTTGGAGTAAGTTTGTCAAAGTCTGTGGTAGTAAGCATGGGGAGTTTCACGCCGGCCCTGCTTGGTGTCTGGGGCAGCGATCAGTCCGTGTTCAGACTCTGGGTCTGAGAGTATTTAGGTTGCCAGATGTGTTGTCTCTGGCCAGCTCGTTGGGGTCTGTGGGGTCACACGGTGTGTGTGTCTGCAGTGATCCTCTGGAAAAGTCCCTGCCCCACCCCCTTGTGGCTGCTGGTTGGTGACGTGTGAACAGTGGCTCTCGCCCCCCCCCCCTCACGGGTTCAGACTCTTGGCTGAGGGGGTGGCCTGCTGGCCAGGGGAAGTTCTGTTTCGTGTTTTCCCTTTCTGTTCGCCTTGTGGTCTGCAAGCATATTTCAGTTCATTTGTGACACTGAATTCACCTCGTTGCGTTGCTTCGGTTCGCCTGAATTTTTTTTTTTTGTTGCAGCTGCAGAGGTTTTCAGGGAGCTGACTTGTGAATTGTCAAGCAGAATTCACCTCGTTGCGTTGCTTCGGTTCGCCTGAATTTTTTTTTTTGTTGCAGCTGCAGAGGTTTTCAAGGAGCTGACTTGTGAAGTGTCAAGCAGAAGGCTTTGGCTCCCTTTCCCCCCTTTCGTAGCTGTGCACAGGCTTGGAGGGCTTGCACTGCTGGCGACGTGGTGTTCAACCTGCTGTCTTTTGCTTAGGTCTATGCGCAGTCGTTAGGACTGTTTAAATTCTTTCTGATCCATGTCAAGCTCCTCTTTAATTGCTTAGTCAGGGTTTGGACCTCAGCTCTGGTTGTATGCAGCTGGCCTTGTAAGGCCTTAGTTGTGGTGTCTCTCTCATTTAGTTCCACATATGTTGTTTTAAGAGTGACTTTGTGTGAAACAGTTCTCTTTTCAAGTCCTGTGTGATGGCTTTTTCCAGCGGCGCTTGGTGTTGAGCAGCTGTTAGAGCCTCTGTGAAGACTGGTGATTTTTTTTTTCTGTCGCACCATTCTGTGAGGTTCTTTGCATCCGTTCTGTGCTTTCTCTCGTTGAGCAGGTGTCAGTTCTCTGCAGAATTCTGTGACTTGCAGTTTCAGCTCATATACCTCCTGTCTGAGGCCCTTGAGGGTGTGGGCCGAGGAGAGGATGATGCTGGTCAAGTGTTCGCTTATGTCGCAGTCTCGCTGTTCCTTTCTTTGCCATGGCAGGTCGTTGGCTGCTTTGAGCTGAATGATGTCCATTACAGTGCTCTACTGAGTGTCCAGGTGGTCCTGGTGAGCTGCCAGGGCTGGATGTCTGTGGAATGTCTGCGACATACTGGCACACTTGTGGGAACACCAGAGAGAGAGAGACACAAGGCAAATGCAGGTACGTACAGATGTGTTAAACTATCTCTAAGGGGAACGACTGTGTAGGCCGTGTAAGGTATGACTAAGTAGTCTGTGGAAGGAGCTAGTGAAAACGCAACAAACTCAACACAACAAACAAAAATTGAAATAAAAAAGTGGTCCTAAGAGCTGTAGGAAATTAAAAAGGGAAAGTGACATAACAAAATAACAACTAAAAAAATAAAAATGGAAAAAAAAAAAAAAATAAAAATATACAAATTTGATTTAATTAAATCTCCAAATTTAATACACACAATTTAGCTGAATTGGTACAGTTGTGCTAAACAAATGTAAATAAATGCAATAAAATTAAAGAGAGGTAGAATAAGGTCAAAACAAAAATAAACAATAACACAGGTAAAACCCAGTATGTGGGTGGGTCCCCCAGGGACCTGTGATGGCATCAACAGGAAGTGACACCAGGAGTGACTGAGAGAGAGAGGGAGAGAGAGGTGTGATTAGAAAGTTACACTTTACACGCCTAACTAAGCGTTAGCCAGATGCTAACAGCTAGCAGTTGAAGTAAAGGGCTTAGCTTAAGAGTTAGCGTTAGTTACACGCAGTTCTTTGTTTACACAAAGGTTTGTGAAGTGGGTGCTGTTGTCAGATTTACCGGAAGAGTCTGCTCACACTTCCGTGGTCACGTGTTGCTAGGAGACCAATGAAAGCTCACAACAGGTGCAGGTGGAGCATACTTGCACTGCTGTGAGCATGCATGGTAAACTCATGCATGTCCCATACAAATTCATACATTACTCAAAACAGCACATTCACTTAACAGGCAATGGTAAATTCATAGTTAGCTACGCTAGAATAAAACCATTAATTTTACGTAAATGTTTCAAATAAGCGAGTCATAATGAAATACAATGATACGTAACACATAATAATGCCTTAAATTAATGAAATGAGGAGTATCGCTCAGATCACCTACATAGTGCTGAAAAAGGGGATTTCTTCGCATAAGATCAGACCGATTTATTCTGGTACCGTTTATATGAGCTGCTAATCCTGAGATTTTGTCGTCAGAAAATAGACTTATGCTCCCCTAACAACAGAGATTAGGATTTCTTCGCTAAAATCAGCTTAGTTTCTTATCGTACGATTTAAACATTATAGCACTGAAACTTTCTACTACCTGTTGGAAGGCACATTCAAGCTATAGTTTTTATCTGATTTTGATCAGAAACTGGTGCGTGCATGTATAAGAATTACGTAAATGTTTCACATGAGTGGGTCGATATTAATACAATGATACATAACACATAATATGGCCTTAAATCAGTGAAATGAGGAGCATTGCTCAGATCACCTGCACAGTGCTGAAAAAGGGGATTTATTCGCCCAAGATCAGACTGATTTATTATGGTACCATTTATATGGGTTGCTAATCTGAGATTTCTTCATCAGAAAAGGCATACGCTCTGCTAACAACAGAAATTAGGATTTCTTTGTTAAAATCAGGTTAGTTTCTTATCGTATTATTTAAACACATTATAGCACTGAAAAATTCTTACTGCTTGTAGGAAGGCGCATTCTAACTATAATTTTATCTGGTTTTGATCTGGAACTGGTATGCGCATGGAGAAGAATTTACTAACTTATGAGACAGACACATAAGATTGATTACTGGTCTGCTTGCAAGCAATGTTTAAAACGACTCCACCGTTCTAAATTACTGCTCGTACTGCCTAAAGTAGGAAACTATTGTTTCCCCAGCAATGTGAATGCCGGGATTTTTCTGGCTAGCTTGTCAAAGTTTCTGGGGGTCACATCATGCGCTGCTGCGGGGATGCGTGGAAGTATTACAGTTCTGTTCTGTCAGTTGTTAAGCATAAAGTGTTGCTTCTCCCCTTCGTAGCTTTTGGTCATATGAGGGAGTTTGCACGGCTGAATGAGGATGCGGGAGTAGGGTGTCTCTCCCACTGCGTCTCTTTTCGCCGCCTGTAGGAGTACCTGAGTTCTCTTTGGACCATGTCAAGTTTGTCTTGAGTGTTGTTCAGCTGCTGGATCAGAGTCTCAATTCTGGCAACTTTGTCTAAGAGCTCAGAATTTGCTGCTTTAATAGTAATTTTGTGTGGGTGTTTTCTTTCCAGGTCCTTTCTGGCTAGGGGGCGCTGTTGGTCCGGAACCACTCCACTCTTGCTGTTCAGCAGCTGTCAGAGCCTTTTTAAATCTATTGTTTTCCTCCTGTAACTCCATTTTGCTGGGGTCCTTGTGGGCTGCCGCTGTGATCTGTTGCTTGAAATCATTTACCTCCTGTTTCAGTCCCATTAGGTTGTGGGCCAGGAAGATTATGACCTTGGCGAGCTTTTTGTAGCCACAACTCTCGCCCGAGTCCTGAGTCTGAGGCGCACCCCTCTCCGCGTCCAGCCGCTTTCGGCTCAGTAGGTGGTCGTCGGGCCTGGGTAAAGGGGGTGTTCCTCACGACGCCTGGCCAGCCCTCTCTGTTCTGCATTCTGGGCAGTTAGTCTGAGCTTCTGCAACGTTTTGACACACTGGTGTTGTGAGTAAGGGCTAGAGACTACTACAAGTTCAAAACAGAGTGTGAATGCTAAAATATTTTTGGGTCAGCATATGTTTTGCTGAAAGGGCGTAAACAGGATTTTGATTGATGACTTAAGACTACTGTCACATTATTGTCAAATTATCACTCAGAATATACTGACGGTTCCCCAAACAGGCTTAATCTCTGAGGTATGAAGGAGAAAAGGGAAAAGCAGAAGGAAAAGGAGAGCATTTCTATTCAGATTATGCTTATTATTTTTGAAAATAAACAAATCAAAAATAGAAATGTCTCTGGTTCCTTTTGAGGTTCAGAGAGAACATCAAGGGGGCATAACATGTAAATGGATTTAAAATTAGCTGCTATTATTAAAACAAGGTAATCAGTCTGGTATTAGGAACAAATAGCAGCACTAGTGATTAGTGTGTTACTCACAGCACCCCAATACCTTAATGAGTCTTTCCTCGATAGACAGTTAAGATTTAATTAAATTTAGATTTAATTAACTAGTAACTAAGCAATAGCATTCAGGAAGGATACATCTAGATAGTTAAATTCGCTGAGACGAATTGAAGATTGAGAAACATAGAAAAAGAAGAAAAAGAAGGAAGAGAAATGGAAAAATCAGAAACGAGGGATTAGGTTAAATTCAAATTGCTTCACACTGCACACACACATCTGTATTTAAAAGCTTCAATTAAGAGTGTTAACCCCTAATTGTTAAAGTTATTTGGTAGCTTAGCCTAAGATGAAAGTATGTTAAGTCGTGTTAGCTTAGCTGCTTCATGGTTTGTTTACAACATGGTGTTTTGTGCTATGTGAAGTTAGCACTTCCTGTGACAAGTTGTTGTCACGGTAACCAATGCATGCCAGTGTAATTAACGCAGTTTAATGTCTGTCTATGTTAAACAGTTATAGTTTTAGAACGTGGTGCTTTCAGTCCTTCAAGACTTGTTGCTTTAAATAAGCACTTCTGTGAGTGCTTCTTTAATTTAACAATAAACTTCTTGCACTTTTTTAAAGAATTACAAAACGTGTTTACTTTAAGTTAAAACCGGTTTAAACATATATTTAGTTATGTTTGCCTCACATATGAGTATTAAAGTACAGTATTACACCTTTAGTTTTACTCAGCGAGTGAAACACAGTAATGATCACCAGGTTGCTAGGCTTGTATATATGTAGTCAAAGTGTAGATGAATTGCTTCAGTCTAATTACAATCTATAAGGCCTTTATGTTGTAGAAAGGGGAGCAGCGCTCACATCTACCTTGATATAACTGTACTGAGATTTCTTCTTCAAAGAAACAATTTAAACAATACTGCAATTTTGTGATTTCTTCACTAAAGCATATTACATTATTTTACAGTTTGGACATGCCGCTGAGCTGAGATTCAGACTTTCGCTTTGTCAAGACAGATTTATGCTTTAATACTGAAATTAGGGTTTCTTTGCTAAAATCAGATTAACCTTACACCGATGCCATTAAGCATGAAATACATAAAGACTCTCACAATTATAATAGCGGTACCAATTCAAACCCCCACTTTATCTACATCTAAACAAGCCAGCAAACAGGGACACAACAGGGCATCTCAAGTCACGTCCTATTTTAACCTGGGCTATCAAGCCCACACTTTTAAGTTGACAGTGTTTAAACTCATAACTTTCGTTTTGTCATGCCCGCATTTTCTCCACCAAAATCTGTAGCGAATTTAGCTCAATGACAGGAAATATGAATAATTAACCATACTAGTTATAATTAACTATTCCTATTTTATATCCACTGTAGATATTTAGCTGACCAATCAGGGTCAACCGTCTTGTCAATTCTAAAAACGTTAATTTACTGGTTAAGGGAAATAACTTCCTTACTATACAATTCTACAAAAGCTTGTAACGTAAATCTGCATGATAATTGACTCCGGTTATGAGTAAACAATAAACACGTCAAGTGTGATACAAGTAGGTTTTATAACTACATAACACTTAAACTATCTACATACTACATAAACACATTAATCCTGTCTAACATCCACAACACCACACACACACACACACAGACTTGGTAATAGGAAAGGGTAAAGTTTAACTCAGCATAGAAAGAGGCTTAAAGAATGGATTTTATGGAACACTTTTGCATATTCAGCAGATCTAAGCCTGAGGGATACGTCATATTCTGAGTTCAAACACACCTTTGTAAAAAGGTTTAACTGATACTTAATGTATCAATTAATAATACTAAGTTTGATACTTGTGAGTCTCGGCGGTCTGAAAGAGATTCTTGATGCAAATCTTAAAGCTTCCCGTATATCTTTGCTGAATTCGGGTCGATGAAAAAACCAGTTTGAGTCAGTGTCACTTGATGAATGGAAAGGACTAGGCCGAAGAGAGGCCTGGCACAGATGCTTTTGGTATCCTGAAGCGTTTTCTCACATCTTCATCTTTGCTTCTGACCGGACCACCGACTGGGGCGGGTCCCTGGAGCCGGGCCTTAAAGGTCGGAGAAGATCTCCGCCTTTCAAGATGGGCGTGTCCAATGAGCAAAATGGAATTTCCGAGCGGAGGTGGCAATTGCTGGGGTTTAGAACGACCCTTTGTTCTCTAAGCATGGTAATTTGCAAATGGACTTAAATCGAAATTCTTAACGATTCTCAGGGCCCTAATATATATTGCCTATGTACCACCATATAATATACACGCTTGTTTCGATCAGACGAAGGCAAATTCATAGATACTAAAAAAGGTAAGATTACATATAGTGAAAAGAGATGATCAGGAATGAGTTCCCTCACAAGCATACTAAAATAGTCTAAGAATATCAAAGACAAAATACACAATGACAATAATATACTCAATGGCCTGAAGAAATATGTGTGTTCATTCAAATAACGGTTTTTCTATGAATTAACTAGAACACAGTCCATTTCTACTCTGCTTTTCCTTGGGACAAAGAGTGGGCTATCCTTCTCACATTCCTGGGGGGTCATAAAACCAGTGATATCATGATTAGTTGTCATGGTGACCATAGCGCCTGGTGTTCAGCAGACATCCTGGCATCCAGTTAATTGAGTGAGGGGACTGTGACGATTTGTTAACCTAATGAATAATTGATTTGTTAAATCAAATTAAAATTAGTGTGTCAGATTGGTCGAGACGCTACACACCATTCAAGCAAAAGTGCTCATTCAGCAACAATGGTCCAAAAGAAGAGATTAAGATGACCCAAACTTGCTTCAAGATCTTCACGCGGATGGCAGACCTGCTGCCAGAATGGCTCAGACTTCTCTGTCCACCGTTTTACTCTACTGGAGTGGACTGTTTCGGCTCTCATCATGTCAAAATAGGCAGAAGGGTTGAAAAAACGTTGGGGTGTCATTTTCAAATGCCTTACCACAAGAGCTGTTCATATAGAGCTTCTCAACTCCATGGACGTGGATGCCTTCTTGCTTACTCTTCAGAGATTCATAGCCAGACTTGGCAGACAAAAAGAGATCAGGTCAGATTGTGGCACAAACTTTCATGGTGCCGACTGAGAACTGCTTTTTTCAACCTGATTGAACTGATTCCAAATCTGATAGTTTACACTTTATCAACTGTTCGTCCAGCGAGACATTACCATCAGTATATCTTAACAATTTGTATATTTGTATTGTCCCTTGGCCTCAGGTTAATACATGCTAGGGATAATTTATAAGCTTCGAGCTAGGTAGCAAGATCTGGGCAAAGTTTTAACTTTAAATTACACAACACAAGACACTACTTCTTTATAAGGAAACACATTTATTGAGCTACTCTAAGGACAGATTAACTAAACTACTAAAAGCACACAAACACATACGCACACACACACATGCAGTTCAAAGGATGAGATTATGAGTTGCATGAAGTCCCAAAGTCTAGTAAGTTATTCGTTCTTAGATCGCACCAAGAAAATCACCAAAAGCAGAGATTGGCTTATATTTACTGCTTAGGATCAATTCAGCACCAGTTTCCAGCATAAGGCGACTGTTTTACTTGTGTTTGAGCTGAGCAGGGTTTTCCTTTTCCGCTTCAGGGAACCACAGTGCCTCTTATTGGCTGCTGATCTTCGTTCGGATGACGTCTTTCAAGAAAGCTCGTGTGAGGCGTTGCGTGTAGGAGCCTCGAAGTTCGTCTGAGAGAGTCTGAGGTCGCAAGACATTGAAGATTTCTGCAGAGTCACGAAGTTTCAACGAAGTGTTTGGAGTTCTGGATGACTCAATCGCTTGATGGTGCAGCGTGTGAGTGCTAGCTGGAGCACAATTAAAGGCGAAAGAGCACTGATCTGTTCGGGCATTGGGTTTTTGATCGAGCCACATAAGTCACGTCCAACTTCAAAATCTTCCAATCAGATTGGTGCAGGCGGGGCTGGGACACGAGCCCCTGCTACAGGTTCCTATGGTGGAAGCGGCCATTAGTGAAAGAGTAAAAGTAGGTCTTCAATTGTATCATGTGGGAATCTTGCCAGAACGTTTGTTAATACTCTGATGAAAGTTTCTTAAGCGGGGTGGGGGGGGTGTGGTGAGTATTGTACATACTTCCCGCTTTTCATTCATACCAAAGTCTTGCACATAAAATAAGCTTTCATTCAAGCTCAAATATTGGGTATCTGGCATACATGTTAATAATCTTATCTACTAAAAAATGGTTATCAAGCATTGATTAAACTTCATAGGTTACAATAAACACGAAAAGAAGAGGGCACATTTTCCTTTGGTCTGTAGGAAGGAGGGGAGGGATTTCCTGAGGTCAATCAAAGTCACTTGATGGAGGTCTGCTGAGCTTCCCGCTCAAACATGTCATTGTAAATCTGTCTCCAGATTCTGTTGATTCGATTATCAATTTATGCTGAAGCTAGTCACGAGATAACAATGCACATCTGGTCTTTGCATGGTCGCAAACAGAGGTTGACTATCACTGTTCTTTAGATCCGTTGTTTCAGCAGGCCTGGAGCTTGTTTGCTAAATCACTCCCTTCCTGTCGTACATGGGTGTGAGCGAAGCTTGGTCAGCAGAGGACAATCAACCATTCGTGCTGACATGGTTCTAAAACAAAAGGGGTTTTCTTCTTCTTTTGATTGGATTAAGTCTATCACTGCTTTCGACGTCTCTTGAGAAGATAAGCAGAGTGGGACAGGAACTGCTCGAGACAATTGGGCCTTGGTTAACCATTGATCAGTTTTACGTCATCATTCATCAGATGGCTGAGTAAGATAACTTTTGGTTCCCCTTCAGGAACTCGAGCTGCGTCGGAAACGCTATGGGAACACCCCCAGCGGGACCACGCTTGAAGCACATGTGTAATCAGGCCAATGGAAGGGCGAGACGTCATAGGCGGGTGACGTAGCGACAAGGAAGCTATAAAAGCACGTGAGGTGGAACTGGCTTCAGCTTTCTGTCATTCAGTGAAGCGCTCTGTGTTGTGTCAGTCACATTTTATGTTAAGGTAAAACTACAGAATTTGGCATGCAATTTTCGGCTGGATTATCCACGTTATTCGGATCCCCAGCCTCTGCTTATACGGGGCAAGTGGTGGGCGTCTGTGAACACGAAGGGTAGGTAATCACGGGAGGTTTTGGAACCGGGATATAGATATCAGATTCTCGAGGACTGCTTATCTGTCTTCCTCGATGCAGCGGCTGATCACTTAAAAGGGGGAACCGGCTTCGGCTGCACTCGCAAGCGGGATGCACGTAAGGACCACTTCAGCGCTGCTTGGCAAGAGGGGTCACATGGCAGCAGGTCAGGCGTATCTGGCGATACACGTTTAATAACTGCTCACAAATGACTGTGTGCGAGGCTATACAAGCGATCTACACCCCTAAAAGGTAGAGAAGGAGCGGAAAGTAAAAGCAGTGATATTTCAGCATAATACTGTTGAGGATAAAGGAAAACGTTGATTATGCCTCCCGGTCCGCGGCCACAAACGGGGCAGCATAGACAGCAATCCCATTGGTGTTTTTGCGGCCATGGCAGCTGGGTCCGGCAGAGGAGCAGACAGTCTATGGTTGCCCCTTGTCTGATTCATCGAAGGAGCCAAGAAAGACAGGGTCTTCAGCATGGACGCCCGCTGCACGTCTGGTCTGTACGTGTGACGCGTCCCTTACGTTCGTCGACATTCGTCCATCGCCCGTTCTCAGCATGGGGGGCTGATGGGACGCAACTGGTGAGAGCCCTGGAGTGCGGTTGGAACCGGGGTCCTCAATACAGGGAGGTTCACACAAGTTGAGCGTCGCCTCCGGGAATCCACCGAATAACGGGACCGCCAAACGGCAGTTGATAGGGATGATTGATTGGGTCGGGATTAAGTGAGGAAGCCCTTGACAAAAGAGGGCTGACAATCAGACTCAGGACGAGAGGATAGCCTACGGTGGTGAAGGACAGGGTGCACCGCATGTACTAATGTGTCCGTCTCTCTCTCATCAGAGATATCTCAGGAGAGGCCAGTCTGCTAACCAATAGCCAGATAGAGAGCCAAGAGGGAACAGCAGGTCCCAGCGAGCAGCACAGCAGTCTCAGTGTCTTCCGCCCGGAAACGTAGCTGAGCTGAGATGCTCGCCACCCCTTCGGGGGTCTCTAGAGCAGTTAGTTCGTTCGTCTCCTGCCATTCCTCTGCCTCAGGGCACCAAGATAGCAGCTCCAAGTACATCAGAGACCAGTCTCGAGAGGCTGGTTCCCTTAGTACATCATCTGACAGCGTGGAAGCTTCTGCCAAATGTATAGTTGGGTAATGCCAGACTGATAGAAAAAGGCTATCGCAGATTCGTTGGCACTTGGGCGGAACAAGCTTTGATTCGAGCAGGCTCTGATTATTCGAACCAGGGAAGGGGTAAATACCACATAGTCTCTGAGGAAGGAGGCCATCGAGGTGGGCCCTCCTCTCGACAGAGAGTCCTGGTTCTACAGCCGGTACTTCATAGTTCCGAAGAAGGATGGAGGGTTGCGTCCCATTTTAGATCTGCGTCAGTTAAACCGCTCAGTCATGCGACTGAAGTTCAAGATGCTCACTGTCAAGCAGGTCATGTCTCAGATCTGGTCCGAGGACTGGTTCGTCACGATAGATCTAAAATATGCTTACTTCCATGTCTCCATCCTTCCTCATCACAGGAGTTCCTGAGGTTTGCTTTCGGGGGCAAAGCGTACCAATATCGTGTTTTTCCTTTCGGCCTTGCACTCTCACCCTGCATTTTCACGAAGTGTGTGGATGCTGCTCTAGCTCCACTGCGACTACAGGGCAACCGCATACTAAATTATATTGATGATTGGTTGATTCTAGCTCAATCAGATCAGACGGTGGTTCGACATCGAGATGTCGTTCTCAACCATATGAAAAAGTTGGGGTTGAGACTAAACACAAAGAAAAGTGTACTTTCTCCATTACAGAGAACCACCTATCTCGGCGTGGTGTGGGATTCGACCACGATACAGGCACATGGTCCACTGCTCGGAGAGAGCGATCTTCTTCTGCAGTTGCGAGAGTCAGAGAAGAAGGCCAGTCATCACTGTCAAGCAATTTCAGAAATATTGGGTTTGCTGGCTCAGATAGCTGCATCACAACTGTGATACCGTTTGGAATGCTGTAATGTTACACCATACAGTGGTGACTCAAGAACCAAACGGGTGCCTTGATCCATGTGGAGAACCTTGGTTCTTGCTTAGGGTCCACGTGCGCTGCTGGGAGTCTCATTGTTTGGGCAGGACAGTGAGCGTCCTCACCGGCTGGGGTGCGGTTCATGGAGTGGTCACCACAGCACGCCGGTCTGTGGAAGCAATAGCCAGTCTCACCAGGCACATTCAAACTGCCTGGAAGATTGCTGCCGTATTTCGAGCTTGAAGCACTCCTCCCGGACCTAAGAGATAAACCATAGACGGTGGTCTCTATATCAAACACAAGGGAGGTCTGCATTCGCGCAACTTTTACAAGCTTGGAGAACCAGATCATTGTGTGGTCCCAGGGCAAATTTCTCTCGCTGAGAGCAGTTTACATCCCTGGGCATCTCAATATGAGAGCAGACATCCTGTCGAGGCAGGGGCCGAGGCCTGGGGAATGGAGGCTTCACCCCGAGGTGGTGAAGCAGATTTGGAGAATTTTTGGCCAGGCTCAGGTGAACTTGTTTGAGACTCAGATGATATTGCACGGTCCCCTCTAGTTCTATCTCTGACTCATCCAGCTCCACTGGGACTGGATGCCATGGTACAGACATGGCCAAGGCTTCGTATGTAGACTTCCCAGATAGAAGGAGTATGGAGTAGGAGCGGTGGCCGGGACGGGATCCGTCCTGATGAACTGTAGACCGTTTGGCGCGGCCCAAGTATGGTGATAAGGACATCATTTCCCTTCTAGAACGCGATCTCCCGATGGGAGATTTGCCCGGCAGGAGGGATCTACTCCCTCACGGCGAAGGGTCATCGATTCGCCACACCAGTAATGGAGCTGGTGAAGTAAGGGGTTGTGGACTCTGAGGGGGAACAACTCGTAGCTTTCCCGGTACTCTTAAACCGAGAGTTGTTGAGACCATCCTCACAATCCCAAGAGATCCTATATGGGAAACTGTATGCCTGGTGAAGTGGGAAAATTTTCGCTTCTTGGTGCGGAAGATTGAAGCTGACCCAGTTAACTGAGTTTGGTACGTACTGGGTTCCTGCAGGCCCGTCTCTCCTCCAAGGGTTGGACCCACTCCACCTGAAGGTCTACATGGTGGCCATTTGACCATTTACGGTGGCAAGTCAAGTCGGGACAGGCATCCCCTAGTTAAGGTGTCCTCCGCGGTGCGCTGAGGATGAACCGGTCCACCCGTACGATATGGCATCCCCCAGTGGGCCCGGCTGTGCCGTGCTAGAAGCTCTTTGTAAATCTCATTCGAAGCCTATTGAGGAATTTCTGATCACTATCTGACAAGTTAAGATCGGCCCTTCTTCGGGCTATAACGCTCCTCTAAAGAGTTGGTGATCTTCAGGGCTCTCAGTGGCCCTTCTTATCGCTGGACTTTGTGCCCGGCGTCGGCCAAAGGGATGCTCCCAACTGTGTGCCCAGGGTATCTGTCCCTAATGTGCCTCTGTTAGAACACCATGTCAGCCTATCTGGTACAGGACTCTTGTCCTCCTCCCTTCAGGGAGCTGTAGCGAAGCTTAACTGCCATGTGTAGAACCAGGTGTGAGCACTGGACACAATACATCCCAAAAGAACTGCCTGTGGGGGGCGGGACCAACGGCTGTATTGCTATGGACCCCTATAGGGGTCTCCCTGTTACGAAGCAGACAGCCCTCGTCGGTGGACTGTTGATGCCATTAATATTGCTACGAGGTCCTCTGAATCTCCTCTCGCTTTGGGGTCAATGTCATTTCGACCGAGGTACTTATGGCAGCCTCAAGGCCTTCCCTTAGCAGAGTATGTGCAATCTAATGACAGAGGCCACATCGCAAGGCCTGCAGCCCGCGAGGGTAGTGGGCCTCACGCGGCGCACACTGTCCACATTTGTCCAGATTACTCTGACTTAGATATGCGATGCCACATCTGGTCTTCTGTTATCGTGGCTGATGGCGAGTGTCGTCCGACACTCAGACAGAGAT
The DNA here is from genome assembly GCA_018155175.1 of Sinocyclocheilus anophthalmus. Classification (NCBI taxonomy): domain Eukaryota; kingdom Metazoa; phylum Chordata; class Actinopteri; order Cypriniformes; family Cyprinidae; genus Sinocyclocheilus; species Sinocyclocheilus anophthalmus. Next base: position 344,673 of record JADLZN010010535.1, read on the forward strand.
TTACAGTAGGGCGTAGTGGGCATTCTCGTTCCCATAGTGTTTCCGACGCAGCTCGAGTTCCTGAAGGGGGGAACATCTCAAGGTACATAGTAACATGTTCCCCGAGGGAAAGATGAAGAAGACGGCGAGTTGTTGCTAAGGTGCCATACTGATCAAGGCAATCTCCTAGCGGAGGCCGCTATGGTCCCTGTACTGATTGACAGCCCAGTGTGGAATCGAGCCGGTGGTAACTGGGGGCGTTCCCATAGGCGTGTATGAGAAGCCGCCAGCGTCACTTAGTTCCTTCTGCGCGCCAGGAGAACAGAGTCCATGGTACATAACGTAAAATGGAGAGTTTTCCTTGTAATTAGACAGATTCCTAAGTTATCTTGGGGTCTGGCGGTCCGGAGGATCCGTAAAGCAGGACCGACATTTGCTACTCAAATGTGGGGGTAGCTGTTGTGAATTATTTACAATTATGTCTTTTAGCATTATTTATATCTATATTTTATATCCGTTAAGAGTTTGTATTATGCAAAATATGCACTATGCAACTTCTAGTGGATACATGTCTGGCGTAAGTGAATCAAAGAAAAAAAAAACGTATCAGCAGTTTCGACATCACGTTAGACATATTTCATGTTCTAATCTTAATAGCTCCCATATGTAGTGCATGCTGCTTTCTTCCCCCCAGTTAGGTTAGTTTTAAGGGTGTGTAGTCATATCCCCTTTCACTTTACTCTAAATTCTACAGTACTGTAAGTTCACTAATAATTTTTTTACAAATCGTAAATATCGGAAAATTTGCAATTATAACTATATCAGTCTTACACTGTTTCACTCCTGCAGGTTACATCATTAAGAAGTATAGAGAACAAATTTGTTCAAAAACAACCACGATACAACAGACAGGAAAAGACCATCATACTGTGTGTTTGGAGACGTGCAAGCGCCAATTAAACTTTGTTTAGCATTATATCAAACGAATACACAACTTACCTCGCAACACTGTGTCTTAAACGTAAGTTCCTCTATTCTTGCTTTATTGAACTGTATAAAAGCAATATCACACTTGCAATGGTAAGTCTTCGGCTGTGGCCTTGCATGCTTTTGGCAATGCTCAGTAAAGTATTAATAGATGATATATTATATATATATATTATATATTTATGATATAGTTAGTTAGTTAAAATTATGCTAACTATTTTAGTAGTTGACAATTGCCCAGGCCTATTTCTAATTTCGGTTTTTTAGTTAATTTTTTCATTTAATAGGATTTAATTAGTATTGTTAATGTAATGTTATAATTTTCAAGTATTATTTATTAATATTCATTTAAATTAACAAAATAGAGTTTAATAGTTTTAGTTAAGGATAATAACCCTGCTGTATGTTCTGTTCTGTTGTGTTACATGGGATTGATTCATAGAGGTAGGGTGAAACTCTCTGGGAGGAGATGAAGCCATAAGCTCAATAGGTCATATTTGCATATCATTAAAGACATGTTGAGGGGTCTCAGAAGTGTCAGCCACAGCCATGACAGTGTCCAGATGACAAAGATAGTCTACGTTGAATGTCAGCTTAAACTCTCATTGATTTTAGTTAAATGGTTTAAATGTCAGCTATATGAAAAGTATGTGAGACAATTTTATATTCAGTACTTAACTTGTAGACTACCTTTCTTTAGAAAAGTTACATCCACACGTACCCACACATTGACATTATCCATACGACACTTAAATTCCATCTTACAGATACTGAACTTCCTCCAGAGCAACTTCTCTGACATTAGTTGTTTTTGCGTCTACTGTTTATAGATGGATGACTAATGTATTACTCAAAACATGTAATTGTGTGATTAGTTGGCACAATACGTAGTAAAGTGCACTGATTTAATGTTGTTTTAAAATATTATTAATAGTACTGAGTCACTGATGACTAATCAAGATCACGAAGTTTTTTTTTTGTTGTTGTTTTTTATAAAGAAGGAAGTGATAAAAGTGTGTACTTTTGGCCTGGGATGGACTGGGGCTACAAACAGCATATCTTCCTTTCCCCACCATTTTCTGTTCCTGGAAGGTTCATGTGCAGACAAATAGTGGGAGAAGTAAGAAGCCTTGAGGTAGGAAAGTATATCACAGGGAGCAGCGCAGCTTGGGATAAATTACCTAGAGACAAATCATTTTCAATGAGAGGACAGAAGTTAGAGCAGATATAATCATGTAAAATTGCAGTAAATGTGCGACAAATAAGTGGAGAGCTCTTCTAAACTCTGTGGGGGATAGAACATTGCATGTCGCCTGTGAATAGCAGAATCCACAGCTTAAATGGGCTGGAAATCCAGTACACGACACATCTTACATTTGTCACACTTTGGACCCACCATCTAAGCCAAGCCCACAGTACCCAAGGCGACGCGAATACACACATGAGTCTTCACAGTCCCTATGTCACCAGGACCTTTCATGGCATTTCTACCTAAATCACCGCCAGACATAGCTTTGAGCTTAACCTGTTCACGTGCCACGACCGCAATTCCCGTTTTCTTTCACAAACTAATTTCCTCTGTGACTGGAGCAGTCAACGTCCATTTCCTTCACAAACGTTTGTTGCAGTACAGGCATTTGCATTTTTTTTTTTAAACAGGGGTGAGCCCTTTTAGCCCTTGCAACATGTGGCTTTATTATTCCAATTACTGTCATTTGAGTTATTGGATAGTTGATAACTATCACATTGAACAAAACTGAAAACCACAAACCAGTCTTTTGTGATGGTTTCAGGAATTATCATCAGCTACATACACTACTGTTAAAAAGTGTGTGCTACATTAGATATATTTGAAATAAATTAATACTTTTATTCAGCAATGTACATTAAATTGATATAAAATGACAGTAAAGACAGTAACACTTTATAATAACTTTCATTTAAAAATCATTAACAAACATTATATAATGTTTAACAGATCATTAGTTGATATATTTACATAACTATTTCTATTTACATAGAAATATGAGATAATGTTCCTGATAATGTTTACTAATGAACTTACTAAACATTAACCAATGATTAACATATGATTATTTAATGTAAATTGAAATGCTTACAAATGTTCATTTGTTTGTCTTTGTTTGTTGTGTAGACCTCTATTTACAAATCTTAACAAATAATCTACAAATAATTTTGCAGTACTCTATCTAAAGTGGAAACTATTCATCATTTGCAAATGTTTATAAATGTTTACTAATCATTAATACCTTTATGAACAGTCATCTCAATGGCAAAAAGTGTCCAGAAAGACCTGAATTTACCCTATTCACACATCTTCATGTTTTCGCAGTAGCCAATCTAAAGTTGAATCTATTAAACCTTTGTAAATGTTTATAAACGAGTACTAATCATTTAGTATCTTTATAGGGATTGGACTTTTGGCTAATGTAACAAGGTTTGTGTGAAGGGTGGCTGGTTAAGTTTAGCTAAATGCTTGCTAAAGACATAACAGATTGTATTTTTGGTGCAAAAAAAAGATTTATGACTCAAAACTCACATTAGTATACTACTCTTCAGTATATCATTAAATAGGATATTCCTTGAATCATAAATAAACAGGGGGAAACAAATCATTTTTTAAAAGAAAATACTTGTTCATTTACTAAAACAATATAACATAAACAGATTGAACCGTGTTCCCTTACAGTAATCAAACTGACCCCTGCACACTGTTGACCACTTAACCAACCCTTAAAACTACCCATACCACCAAACCTGTACCTAACCTCACCTGTATCACACCTCAATAGCAGCAAAAGTGTCGTGCATTAACACAAGCTTTTAATCATTTTATAACATCTGTTAAAGGGGTCATATGATGCGATAAAAAAAACATGATTTTGTGTTTTTGGTGTAATGAATGTGTTATGCAGTTAAGGTTAAAAAAAAACATTATTTTCCACATATTGTAAATTATTGTTTCTCTTTCCTTATGAAACGCGGCGTTTTTGATAAAGGCTCTCAGTCGAGAAAAAGCGAGGTTGGGTGTGTGTTGATTGGCGCTATACAGGCGTTGTGCTTGGCGGAATACTCAAGAGTGTATTTATTGTGATGGAAATTTAGCCCTCCAACCATACGGTGATGCCGTGTCACGGCAGGTTAAGAGACGAGACCAAAAACATTAAACCCAATTAAAACTAGGCATTTTGCTATATAGTCCTCTTTTGGAAGGCCCAAAAAATTCGCTTTCACAAGTAAACACACAGCATCTCCACAACATGGCAGTGGTGGCAACAGCGAGAATAAAAGTTACGTTTTCTTTCTTTGCTTGAACATTTGGGCGACGTTATGCAAATATTCCCACATAGTGAACTAGATATGTGGGGGCGTGTTAGAACAAACCATTTTAGGTAGGCGTGGCTGACTCAACTTTATAAAGAATATCTCTTTGGATTTGAGACTTTAGTCTTTGCAACTTTACAGATATTCTTTATGCACCAAAGAGCTTGTAACACTCCTAAGAGAAAGGAAAATTTTAAATCGCATCACATGACCCCTTTAAACTCATGTGTAGATTTTCGATAAGTGCTTGATCATATGGAATTGAAGGTTAAATGACATTTGTTAGCATTACATGAAATAATGATTTGTTTGAACATTATCTAAAGTTTAATAAGTTTTAGCAAACATTAACAAGCACATTATCTCACGTTTCTAACTCTTTGAATATATATTAACTAGTGATCCATTAAGCATTATATAATGTTTGTTAATGATTTATTAATTAAAGTTATTATAAAGTGTTACCCAGAATGGTTTATGAAGGATCATGTGGCATGATAACTGGAGTAATGGCTTCTGAAAATGTATCTTTGCCAGACAGAAGTAAATTACAATACAATTCTAACAATATCATGGAATTGTAAAACAATTCAAATAAAATAAGTTCTGTTATTTAAAATTGTAATATTATTTCACAACATTGTTTCACAAATAAATGTAGCCTTGCTGTGCATGAGACCTCTTTCAAAAACATTAAAATATTTTACTTTAAAATCAACTTTTACACATTGCATATAATTACATCTTTGATCAGGAAAATGTAGAAATGGTGGAGTTTGTTGGTACTGTACCTGTATATAGTGTTTCAGGAGAAAAAATTAAATCAGAAGGACCTTTACTCTGGGTGGCCTTGAAACCTTGCCATTGCACTATGAGAGAAGCTTTTCCTAAAAGTTTGTTATAAACTTTATTTACTCAGTTACTTTTAGTAGATTTAGCAGCCTCTTTTCCATCTAAAGCACATCTTACAATTATGGTGACAGTTATCCTGAAGGAAAGGAGTGGAGTTAAAAGCCTGGCTCAAAGGCAAGATGGAGACAAAGTGTTTTAATTTGCGAAGAAGTTGATGAAGTTCTCTCATTAAGTTAATTATTCAAAACCACTGGGCTACAACTAATCACCAGGTTAAATCATGCCCTCTAGTGTCCCTAAGTGCAGTTGCCAATATTATTTTCTCCACAGTTTCATTATTTTTTGTCATTGTTTTCGTCATTGTTGCAAATTTTCCATCTTAGCACCTCCTGAAAGACCCTTCACGCTCTCCAAAGTGCTATATATCCCCTTGCATTCCCTAACCATGCACTGCACCTTTCCTCTCTCACTCCCATCTACATCCCTCATTCCACTCTACCTCCATCTGTCCCCTTTGGCTGGCTCCATTCCCATATGTCCAGTGATGGGCAGCTCCACAATCTGGCACCCCGACCTTGCACATCAAAGCCCCACTCGAAGCTCTTAGCAAAGGGGAGATGGCCCCAGCAGAGCCCTTTCAATAATGCATGCTTACAGCAGAGCTCAGAGTGCATCATTCATGTAAACATGTAGACACACAGACTCATGGAAGAGGACATGCAGCAGTCTACTTTCAAGTTCAAAGCATGCCTTTTTAAAGTGATAGTTCATCCATTTATGAAAATACTCTCATTATTTATCACTGCATGCTCCACTATGACCATATATATATCATATATATCAGATTATATATTATATATATATTATATATATATACTGTATATATATAGCTATATCATATTTTTTTTTTTTTTGTATGGTGTAGATTCAAGACTTTGAAAAGCCACACTGTAATTTAGTCTTTAATTACTGATTACGATTTGTCCCGGCTGTGACCATTACAAATCAGGTTGTTCAAACCTGTGTGCTTATTGTTTATGTACACAACATAAACATTTGTTCCGGCTTCCAGTGTCACTAACCTCAGAAATTATTTGAATATGATTAGATTTTATGAAATTTTAAACATTACTTTATATTTTCAAAGTTGAAAACAGTTGTGCTGCTTAACATTTTTGTGGGAAACATGATATATTTTTTCTGAATTTTTGATGAATAGAAAGTTCAAAAGAGCAGCATTTATTTAAATATAAATGTTTTTTAAGATTATAAATGTCTTTCTCACTTTTGATTAATTTAATGCATCCCAGTTGAATAAAAGTATTAATTTTATAAATAAATAATGACGACAAATTAAATCCTTACATTTGGATGAGAAAATAAACAACAATGTAAAAAGTAAAACAAGAATATGAGCATATGAGACCAAATGAGAGAATATGAGAATATAAAGATCAAATAGTGTTTAAGTTACTCAGTTTTCCAAATTGACACAGTGGATAAAGATTAGATAATTTTTGAAGCAACATGTGCTATATATATTTACTTTAATGTAGTTTGCTTTTAATAAATAGCATTATTAGTTGGCTGTTGATAGTAAAAAAACAAACAAACATTGATGTGCCTTTAACACTGAACATCAAATAGAACAGCCTTTAAGAATATATATTCATGTATTTATATTGGACTTAAAATTCCAAAAACATGCAGGGGACTGACATATGAGTGAGATATACATGTGCGTCATTTGCTCACAGGGTCACCACCAGCCTCCACAGGTACTCACACTACAATGTGTAATTTGCCGAGGGGAACGATGACTCCACAGCATTCTAAAACAAATTACTGCTACAAAAATTACAGCTGCACTCGGACAGCTTTTGTGTTCCTTAATGGAGGAAAATAAAAGGATGAGGGGAAAACAATATACTTTACTAAGCCTTATTCACGCTTTCTACAGTAGATACAGTAGTGAGTATGAAAGTCCACATACTGTAGGAAATCTGGGATTCAAAATGTAATTTAAACCTAGAAAGTTTTAGATTGTAAAACAAAGAGATGTTGTGACATATTCATTAAATAAATTAAGATATTTTAGATTCTGCCAGTAAATTTGTGACATTGAGCATGTGAACCATCTATTGCTGCTTTCATTAAATATTTTTTTTTTTTACATTTTTCACAAATTATTATTCTGATAATATGCTTTTAATAATATGTATTAGAATAGTGCAAATATGAGCATTTTCAGTGGTGAACCCCACTGCATGCTGTGGTAGGAAATGTATGGTGAATAGTACAAGTTGCAAGCTTCACAAACAACAAGATGGATTCATAGATTGAGACACAGGGGGTGGAAACAGTAAAAAGAGAGAAGCTGAAAGAGTGATTGTGGGGAATAAAGCTACATAACAGTTATTGCACTTTGTGGACCCAAGATTTCCTCATGGCTTGGTTTTCTGCTCCCTTAGGTCCTAAACGTTCAGCGATCAATAGGGGAATCAACTTTGGTCATCACATTCAGGACAGTCCTCTCCTCAGTTTTTCTACTGCAGAGACACTGCACCATGCAGTGAAATGGAGGCATCGGCATCAACATTCAAACCAGCATCTTACTCTGTTGAATTTCCTGGTGTCAAATGGCAATGTGAAAAATTGTTCTTGACCAATATTCCTGTTGGCACTAACTATAGAGGATAGAATATGGCCAAATCCTGGGCAAGTCTGACAACTGACATGTTGTTGAACAGCAATCAGATGTGTGACAAATCAATGCAATCATAGCTAGTTGAGATGTTTGGAGTTCTTAAGGGACTAGAAGCAAAATGCCATCTTTCAATTTGTTCTGAGAAAAACTGATTTTTGTTACCTTATTTACATAACTTTTTAGTGGATAGTGTGATAAACCTTGCAGATAGCATGTGCAAGTAAACAATGCAATCAGCAAGTGCAATTCATTCTTAGTAATTTCCCTCCAAAATATCCATATGGAACACAAACATGCTGCTTAACGTAAGAATTTGCATACAGCCAGAACTGTCACAAGAACTGTGCGAAGGAGGCGTTGTGAAATTTGATGGAGGGATTATGAATAGACTGAGGACCAGGAGTTAAAAAGGATTTAAGGGAATAAAGAAAAATAGTAAAATAACTAGAATTTACTGTAATGTAGTCCATTTGAAATATTTGAAAATATTATTTTAATTCTTAATTACACATTCACTCATCATATTACTAATATGCTAAAATGGCTCAGTTAAAATGTGTTGTCTTATGAATTATAAACCACATACATTATACATTTTCAATTCAAAAGGGCAATATTTGGCAAACTTGTTTTTGTCAAATGTAATTTAACATTTCTATCGTAATACAGTTGTCATATATAAAATGTTTAGCTATAGCTTATATCTTACATTGAACTTTCTCAGCTTTAAAACTGAAGCATCATACATGAATCTGCACTAGACAGTTAGATAGCTGTAGCAACCAGCCCTAAAATGTAACTTTGCACACATATAATATATATATATATATCTATATATATATATACATATATATATATAGATATATATATATACTTTCTATAAACATTCAGAGCAGTACAGTGCAGCAGATAGAGCAGCATCAGACGGGAGAGTGAGTTCACTTATCACTTTCTATAATTTACAGATTTTAGTTTTATTCTACTACACTATTAATCTAAGATACAATAAAATTTAAAAGAGTCCTTGTTGGCCCATATGCCTGAAAACTCAGTAGAACTGAATTGACCAAGGAGGGCCTTGCATTCACTAACTTGCACTGGGCCTCGCTCTATGCTTGCGATGGCCCTGTCTACTGCCCATCACTATCCTGTAGAGTGATGAAGTGTCTAAAAACTCTTGCATTACACGTCAAGTCCTGTTTATTGTTGCATTATGATATGCTATTGTGCATTCATGTGCTCATAATACTCATGAGGCAGGTGATACAGCTCCGCTGAGACTGAGAAGTGAGAGGATTTCTTAACTTTGAGGTGAGTAAATCCACAGAGGACATATTTTCCTGTGGCAAACGGCATCCTGCGTAATTCAACAGGTCATTAGGACTCCCGCTCAGTGGAAAAGCACTGTATTAATTCATTAATCTTGTGCCGTGTCCAGAGCTCGCAGAATATGTTAAACAAATGCATGCTGAAAATGATGTACTCTATTATGAATTATTGCATTTCCCTTCTTGTCTTCGAGACATTCCAGTAGACTAAATTTAGATATGACCATGACTCATAAATTTGCGTCAGCTTCCCGAACACAACAAACAATTGCTTATTGCCAATCTACAAATCATTCTGACACCCCTTTGGTTTTTATTGTTATCTTAATGCAGGGTATAAAAAACAAACAAACAAACAAAAAAAACACTAATGATGAGGTAGTCATCATGCTCGTAATGTGAATGCAATGAACAGTATTTCCATTGCCTTCCCCTGCATGAATCATGAATGTGTCCTCACTGTTCCAATGGTTATCGCACACATGCCCACAAAAACAAAAAGCTGGCAAGACATTTATGCATATCAATCTAATCAATATCATTCCTAACCAATAAATGTTAGGTGTATTGTGAATGCAATGAACATTATTTCCATTGCCTTCCCCTGCATGAATCATGAATGTGTCCTCACTGTTCCAATGGATATAGCACACATGTCCACAAAAACAAAAAGCTGGCAAGACATTTCAAGTAAAGTCAAGTCAAGTCTGCTTTATTGTCAATTCTTCCACATGTACAGCACATACACAGAGAGAATTGAAATTGCGATACTCTCAGACCCTTGGGTGCATACAGATAACATAAATACAGATTAAATACAAAATACAAAATACAACTATACAAATATACAAATAAGGTAAAATGTAAAAATATATATATAAAGCACAAGGCATATGGAAGATAGAGTGCAAACCAGTAAAGTAAACAACAGTGCAGATATAGTGATTGTAGTGCAAAAAAATTATTTGTAGTGCAAAAGAGCTTATTTCAGACTGATTAAAGTGACAGTGTGTGTGTGTGTATTTGGGAGGGGGGAGTGGGAGAGTCCATTAGAGGGTCAGAGTTCAGTGGTGCGTGGGGCAAGAGAGGGGAGGGGGGGCAAGGGGTCGGGAGTCGATTCATCAGCTTCCTGACAGCTTGATGGAGGAAGCTGTCCTTCAGTCTGCTGGTCCTGGCCTGGAGACGTCTGCAGTCTCCTCCCTGATGGCAGCAGACTGAAGAAGCTGTGTGTCGGGTGGGTGGGATCACCTGCAATGCAGAGGGCTTTGCGGGTGAGACGGGTGTTGTAGATGTCCTGAAGGGAGGTGAGAGAGGCACCAACGATCTTCTCAGTTGCTCTCACTATGCGTTGAAGTGTCTTTCGGCAGGACGCGTTGCAGGCGCCATAACACACAGTGATGCAGCTGGTCAGGATACTCTCGATGGTGCCTCTGTAGAAGGTGCACATGATGGGGGTCGGGGCTCTGGCTCTTCTTAGTTTGCGGAGGAAGTAGAGACGCTGTTGTGCTTTCTTGGCCAGTGCTGCGGTGTTTTCAGTCCAGGAGAGATCCTCTGTGATGTGCACACCCAGGAATTTGGTGCTGCTCACCCTCTCCACAGTCGCACCATTGATGGTTAGAGGAACATGTTGAGTGTGCACTCTCCTGAGGTCAACAACAATCTCTTTCGTCTTCTCCACATTCAGAGAGAGTTTGTTGTCACTGCACCACCCGGCCAGGCTGCTCACCTCGCTCCTGTAGTTTGTCTTATCTCTGTTGCTAATGAGACCCACTAGTCTTGTCATCCGCAAACTTGATAAGGAGGTGGGAGTTGTGTGACGGTGTGCAGTCGTGGGTCAGCAGATTGAAGAGGAGGGGGCTCAGCACACATCCTTGGGGGGGGGGGCCCAGTGTTCAGTGTACTGGGTGCTGGGGATGTGTTGCTTGTCGACCCGAACTGCCGGAGGTCTTCCAGTCAGGAAGTCCAACAGCCAGTTGCACAGCGAAGTGTTGAGCCCCAGCTGGACCAGTTTGTGAATGAGCTGTTGAGGGATGATTGTGTTGAATGCTGAACTGAAGTCTATGAACAGCATTCTGACGTATGAGTCTTTTTTGTCCAGGTGTGTGAGTGCTGAGTGGAGGGTAGTGGCGATGGCGTCATCGGTCGAGCGTTTGGACCGATATGCAAACTGGAAGGGGTCCAAGGAGGGGGGGAGGGCAGACTTGATGTGGTGCATGACTAGCCGTTCAAAAAAATATGCATTTATGCATATCAATCTAATCAATCTCATTCCTAACCAATAAACGTTAGGTGTATTGTGAGACAATTGAAAATACATTTGTCTAAAACTGTTGGAGATCCGTTATTGAAAAAAATAGTTGCCATTTATGATAGTTTATGATTTCTGTTGCACTGTCACATGATGTGTTTTTCTAGTTTGATGCAAAAGTGAATATGTACATCTGTTTACAAATCTTCCATGACCCCTGAAGTAAATTGTGGGTTCATTTGTACTTATGGATACTTTAGGAATGTCTTTGTGATTTTGTAATGACTTCTGTAATGGGATTCTTAATGAACGTTTCAGTCCAAATGGGTGACTGACACTCCTTGAGCATGTCCTAATCAGAGACGATTACACGCACCCTGCAGTTGTTGTAATTTACCTACATGAACTGACAACGAATACTGATTGTTTTGCTGGATAAAATGCGACCCAAACCACAAGAAAATGTAAAATTTGAAATTCACTTTGTTGCAAACTCACAAACTCACATGCAAATTAACAATCAAAATGCACCGAGACATTTTGAGCTCATCTTCCCTTAGGAAAAGCTACACTGCCAGAAAGGCTAGTTATTGTACATACTGCATGAATAGGATGCTTATGTGTGCATATGCAGGAAACTTCAAACCGCAAGATCAAAAAGAGAACAATGTGTGCTCTAACTTCAGAGTAATTAAACAGTGAATATGTGTAACCAAATCCACTGAGGCAAGCTGAATGAGAACCCATGTGCAGTTTAATGAAATCCAAAAGTGAGCAGAAAAGCAATAAACAAGACTTGATTTGGCGAAAACATGAACTAGAACAAACTCATCAAACAGTGGTTACACAAACAAAGCTAGACAGAGACAATGGGAGCATGAGGGCTATATATACCAAACAAATAGGGGTCACATGACATAATCCAAGACACGTGAACTAGACAACCAACCAGAACATGACACATAGAACAAAGGAACCAATAGCAGGATCACACAAGGGCAAGGGAAACACATGACAGGAACAAGAAACAGTGATAAGAAACTATGATAATGCAAATTAAAAGACATGAAAACCAAAATGTGGAAAAAAACAGACGTGACACTATGCTACATTTTAATTTATTTATTGTTTCTCAGTCAATATATGCCAAGTTTCAAAGAGTATAGTTTATTAAATTGTTCACTGTAACATTCATTTGCCTCCTCCATTGCATAAGGACACACACACTCACACACACACCCATGCTGCCATTGCTCTGAAAACATTGATTTCAAAAGCATGTGCAAGTATGAGTTTCGAATTAAAAAACGTGAGGAGCAAATATCAATCTGAAATGGTAACGTTAAATAACGTTAGCAAAACAGCCATCATAAATGCTCCTCGAGCCGATGCATTTACCGGTGCTTCGGCTCCATTAGTAAATTTAATTAGCATCACATGGATATGCTAGATGAACCTGACTAAGCGGATCATAAATAACGGTTAACAAAAATGTATAAGTTATTATAATATAGTGAATGGGCGGGTTTGTCTACCTGTTGAATTATAATGGTGTTAATCAAAAGGAATTGTTTAAATAAAGTGAACAGCATTAAAAAAAAAAAGTTTCTTTATTTATTTATTTGTGTTATTACTTTCTGAAAACAATGTACTGTATGTCCAAGTAATGAAGTGAATTCCAAGCATGAAGAAGTAAACTTAAAAATTACTCAAAAATGTGACTTAAAATATACTACAACTTCGGATTATTTTTCGGACACCACCAACACTAGGCGCATTGCCAATGTACGTGTCCATTTCGACTGAAAAACTTCAAAATTAACCTCACCCTTAAGATTGATAACATTTTGAGAATTTGTGCAGCCCTGTGTAACCTTCGCAGCGACATAATTTCTGATGTAGAGGATGAATGTGATTTGTAGGTGCGTTCCACGACTTTTTCTTTAACTAATCAGTGTAAATAGTTATTTTTATAAACCTTTACAATGTGACCAGATGTTACCTTTTGTAATAGTTATTTTTATAAACCTTTACAATGTCACCAGAAGTTACCTGTTGTGAATAGTTTTTTTTTTTATCTTAATTTGATCTTTTTTTATCTTTGATCTCTGATTTGAAGGAATAAGTCATGTCAAGTTTGCAAATTAATTCCATCTTGGTTTATTACATATGGAAATTAAATGCTTGAAAAGTTTACCTCTACAGGATGGTTAGTATAAGGTGTCTCTTGCTTCCTGAAAACAACAAACACTGATCAACAAATCACAACTGATTTTATACAACTTATATTAAATTATACATTTTCTAAAACACAAATCACAGTCTGTCTCTTGTTTAACACAACTGATTTAAAACAACTAATTTAAAATAGTTCGAGTCTTCACCTACAGCCTCTACATTCCACCCCATTTACCTAATATTCTATCCTTAACCCTAATTATTCTCATTCCTGCTTATTTACAAAGCTGCAAGTATCTTGTGGAAAGCAACAGGCGGCCTGCCTGAAACTCATCTGACACATGAGGAAGCATATACTTAAAATAAAAGGTTTTTAGTCTAGCTACAGCCTTGGCACAGAATTGCTCATTGTATGGGACATGTAGCAGAACTTGCTGTGATGGAACCCAGATGAGCAGCTTACAGGCCCTCAGCCCTGTACAGAACATGGCAAGCTGCACTTGCATATAGAAGCCCCGTGGACCATTTGGCTGCAGCTGAGGTGTCCCCTCCACCATCCTCACATCATACACACTCCTCTAATACCACTCTGTACCTAAAAACCTCTCTATCCTGAGACTTCATTTGAACAGGTCCTCCATAGACTCATCACTCTTAAGGAGAGGGCATTTGATCTCCAGCAGTTCCTCTGAGTTCAAACCTCCATCTGGGCTTGCTGACAGCCAGGGCTTGCTTGCACACACGACAGTGCCTCTGCGGCTGACTGTAAACCCACAACCCTCTAGCCACTGTAAAGCAGATGCCTCGCTTTCTAAGCCATGGTGAGTTGCTGCATTCCCATGGAACCTGGGGTAGAGGTGCTCTCTGATAAATGTCTGAGGGTTGCCTCTGATGGGAACCTTCTTTGCTGGCAGTGATTCTAACCTTACGAGAGTCATGCCACAAGTGAGAGGAACTCTGCTCAAGGGTTACACGCTCCAATGCTGTACATTTGTTGGGATCAATGGCCACGAAACTGTCATAAAACAACATACACCTCTGGCAGTTGTTGGTGCCATCATGGTCAGCATGTGGTGAGGACGCAGGATGTTCTGGCTCCTGTCCCTGCGCAACATGGAATAGGGACCCTCAGACATTTGTTCAGAGGCCTGCCACAGTGCAGTCCTAAGAAGAAGTAATGCTTGAGCCCGCTCTCAGCTTAATACGGTTGCAAATGAAGGAGCCGCTGCTCATCTGTGCAAGCAATGCCAGTGAGCCCACTGGACACAGCATTTTCAACCCGAGACCCAAACTATTTACTGATGATTTGATTAGCGCTGGCAACATTAATCGTGATTAATTGCATACAAAATAAAAGTTTTTGTTTATATATGTGTGTGTACTGTGTATATTATATATTATAATATATATATATATCTATATATAAATATATTAAAGACACACATACCAGTTATTTTGACAATTATTTGCCATGTATATATTATAATTCATATATTTATATATAAATAGATTTTTCATATATAACAACAAAATGTTTCTTCTGAAATATATTACATGCAACATCGTTAACCACATGTGTGGGTATTATATATCAAAATAAAACATAACACAGTACACAAAAAACAAACAACACACACATATCTACTAAATAGGAAAACAAACAAAAACTTGCTTTGAATCGCATTAATCTTGCTCAAGCACTAGTTTTAATTCTTAAGACAACTGACTGCTGAACTGTGAAAAGTTTTGAAATTTATTTTTTTCAAAAATCATTCATTATTATTACACATTGATTGTTTACTACCTTATTCCTTTATCAGTTGATAGCATGATTAGATAACCTTTAAATGTTACACCAAACAAACCCTAACTTATTACAACCTAACCCAAATCTTACCTTTACCTACCCCTTTTGCATATACCTGTTGTGCAGAAGGTTAATTTTCTGTTCAATTTTTTTTTGTTTCCTCCAAGTATATATTTAAAAACAAATTCCAACCACAATCATCTTAATAACTTATTATTATTTGTTATTTTTTTAAAATATTAAAATTATTAAAATTCATCTTTATAAGTGATTAAATCTCTTTTTTTGGTTAATTTTATCTGTAAAAGAAAATCTGCCTAATAAGTATGCACACCTGAATATACGACGTTTTTCACTTCCAAGTTCCAGCCTCCTCCTTTTATATGTAATTTATAAATATGAACTTACTTACTCCACTGTACAATTAAGAGATTAGACAAGATACTTAGTCTGCAGATGGTCATCAGGTCAGCAGTTTTCACCGTGATCCCAATTTATAACATTTACGGCATTAACGTTCTTTGTCATTTCGCCACAGTTATAGCAAGCTATAAACAATCTTGCAACTACTGAACTAGTTACCGGATGTACCGTATCAGTTTAGTGGAAGTCGGATGACAAAATGCGGAAGAGCGAAGTATTAAAAGTGGGCGGGTGGAATAAGGTGAATAAATGATCCATCACCTGCAGCATCCTCATGTGCGATATAGCATACTAGCCGGGACAACTTCTTTATGTTTACAGATGTGACGTAATGACGCAGCGCCATGCTCGAATTTCCCATGAAAACCTACCTGTACCACTAAAATTTGAAAACTTTATTACAAGCTTACCGTTGTGAATCGGGCTAAAGTAAGGCGATAGTTTTTGAACACTGGCTGGTTATGTACTTGCTGAAATATTGATTTCGGATTATTTTTAACCCAAAAAAGTTACGGACTGCAGCTTTAATTTAATTGTCTTAAATAACGTGAAAATCCTATGCCCCGATCACCAGCCGGAGGTGGGGGCGCATTTCTTCGCATTCAAACTCACACACCCGAAACAAACGGCGGCCCACATGTTCTCGCAAATCTGTGACGAAAACCAAAGCGAGACAGCCAAAGCTGCGTCTTATTTGGAAGGCTGCGACCCTCATCCGGGCAGGTCCGCATTTGAAAGCTGCATACTTCATTTGCGGCTGTCTCAATTTCAGACAAAGCGCCCGTATAGGAAACACAACTCCCGAATGCTGACCTGGTTCGAAGTGCGACCTAATACCTCTTTCAACAAGGAAAAAGGAATTCGGAGGAATGCATAGGTGTATTGCCTTCGCTTGCTACAGATACCCACAATTCTTTTGCGTCGCCATAAACACCGTTGTTAATTTGAAATGCCTGGCGCCGCAGATGCACACCCAAAGAAGCGTCAGCATGTGGTGGTTTACCAATTTTACCTTAAATCATCTCTGTAAAAAAAAGAACAAAAAAAAAACGGGGAAAAAACTGATAAACTTTGTTTTTAATATCCTCCTCCTTTTTTTCTTCTCTAACAGATGTCTGCTGTACATACGATGCAGCTCCTCAAACATTGAACAAAATAAAACAAGTAAAAGTCTTTTTTTTATTTTTATTTTTTTTTTTTTTCAATTAAAACCTTTCCCAAATTAGAAATAATTTGCCTTCAGATTTAATTAGTGTTAGAGCGCAACATATTCTCTAATGGTGTTGGCCATAGCCACGGTTGATACTTCCTGTTTCCCCCCGTTTTCCGCCTGTCCTCACAATGCGCCGTCTCCTTTTTAAAATTTCTAGGTTAGTGCCCCACCTTCGGTTAAGTGCAATCCTCCAAGAGTGAATGCGAACCTCCGGAAGGGGCGCAGGCCCCCTTCGTAGCCTTCTAAATGAGACACAGCTAATGAGCGTTTCATATCACTGCTGTAAAACTTAGTGTAAAACTTCTTGAAACGGCAAATCTTGAGATTGTTACTATAGCTACAGAGGAAGGAGATAAATATAGCTGAATTTGAATTTGGATCTGTTCCTCACACAAAGCACACGGATACTGAAGATTTGGATAAAATGTAAATACTTTTATGATCGTTTTGTTGAATGCTTGTGTATGACAGCCTATTAATAAAATTATGTGCCCCATGGTAAATGAGATAAATAAAATATTGCATGATAATGGTTAAATTATCTCTCTTTCTCTCTCTCGCTTTATGTAAGGATTATACGATTATTTGTACTGAGAATAATAATGTATAATTAAGTGCCGTTTTATTGCAGTTTACTGATTTTGGCTTAAAAGAATATTTTTGAAACCATGAAAAATATAGGGACAACTTTTCATTCTGTTTTGACTTGCCATTTTAAAGATTGAATTTAAACAATACTACACTCCATTGAAATTTCTGTGATCATTTAACCTTTGCCATGCGATATTTCATTTATCTTGTTGGCCATTGGTCGCATACTGTATATGCTGTCAGGTCACAAGCCTGATTTGGGCCACATGATCACTGGATTGATCTGGGCCACACTCCTCCCACCAACAATCGGCCCTCATATTGTTTGCCGTGTTCCACGCTGTACCATCATTGCCACACATGGCCCAGCTCTGGCTAAAAGGGTACATGCCATTGCCTACAGGAGGCCAGCAGTGCCAGCTTGAGGCCACATTCGGGCCAAGATTGTTTGCTATGTGGACTGACACATGTATCGCTTTTCTTTTAATTTGTTTATCCTTTTTTTTTTTTTTTTTTATTAAAAATATTCAGAAACTTGCTTACCATGTCAGCAACTATCTGATATTCAGATTAACAAATATGTGTAAGTCAGTGTATTTTGATAAGTTTAAATCTTCTTTAAAAAAATGATCTTGATTATGATTGAACGGAAATGGCGCTGGCTGTCCTGTTTTGTATTTTCCGCTGCAGTTCAGAGAGTCCTGTCAGTCGAATTCACAGCACGTCAATTAATCAATTTCTCCCTAAATACATGCAAGTAAGTGTAAGGAAAACAGGTAAATTATAGAGCTCAAAATCAGGGAATTTATTTTCAAGGAAAATATAAACAAAAGAAAATTTTGGGGGGGGGGGAAACAGAATCACCTTTTTTTTTTAAAGGCTGAATCAACTGAAACGGGCCGTATCAAGAAAAACAACACAAACAACTGCAATGGAAAACTGAATGGATCTTATAGTAATATCCAATTTATAGTGGAAAACACCTATTATTTATTATCACAGTAACAATAAAAGATCGGCTATACTTTAGAAAATTACTTGTACGCACACACCAAGATACCTTGCTTTTTAACTTTGTTCGAGAGATAACCTTAATCGCTTCATGCAACTACAGTGAGGGCGTCCGATGCCCCTGTTCTACGGGCAATGAATCGCAGACACCACAGCAGTCCTACTGACAAAGGATGCGATAGAGCCGNGCGATAGAGCCGGTCCCTCCAGCCGGTATGAAGACGGGGTTTTACAGCTCCTATTTCATTGTACCCAAGAAAGGCGGTGGGTTATGACCAATCTTGGACCTGCGTGTCTTAAACCGGGCCATTCACCGGTTACCATTCAAGATGTTGAAGCAGGAACGCATCTTCGTGTGCATCCGTCCCCAAGATTGGTTTGGGCAGCGGGTCGACCTGAAGGTGCGTACGTTCCATGCGTGAGCAGCCCGCATATCGGCGCTGACCTACAAGAGTCCATTTAGCTCCCTAGTGGTTATTCGTCGTCCGAAGGACGACATATCACACTGAGGTCCTGCCCTCCAGGCTCCCTGTTGCCTCTCGTGAGTCCTTCACGAAGTTGCGGAGGTTACACTTATTTGTTATTCCGACTGTTCCTTTAGAGAACACGAGCTAAGCGCATTCTAACTTCTCATAACTACCTGGAGAAGCAGATGCTCAGATCGTTTGTTTGCGACACACAGTGATTTGGTGTCTTCTTTCCACCTCCGTAGCCTTTTTTGGGCCTTCGGTCCACTGGGCAAAATAGCAAACGCTCCCCGCAGCCAGAGGACCATCTTTATATTCCCTGGTAGGGAGTGGATCCTAACCGATAGCGAACAGGATGGCTGGTTCCCCCTTGCTAAACAGTTTCAGAGGCTCTGGGTGCAAATAAACTGGCAACATCTTACGCCCCTACACCGTGGACTGCTCCATATGGTAGACCCCGACTAGCATGCTACTGGCTTTCTCCATGGCCGTAGTCCCGTAGGTGGGCTGTGGCCACTGCGGTCACGCGTTCCGGGTCCCAATTTACCCTGGAATCACCGGCCTTGTGCCTCTTCAAAAGTCTTCACCCTGGTGGTCAGACCTTTGGCAGGCCTTTCCGCCGGCAGGATTGCCCCGGAGCAGGGGTCTTCCTAAGGCTTCTCTGTGTTTGCACGGATATTCCTCAAACCACCGGCTGGGGGGCCACGTAAACGTCTTGCATTGGCAGGGTTTGGACGGTGTCCGTCAACCTCTCGCACTGGCTGCCCCCCCTATCCAGAGTTGTTGGCAGTGCACCTTGCCCGGGGCCATCTCAAAGGGCGCTAACGAGGCAAGCATGTACTAGTCCCCGCACCCCCGAAAAAAAAAAACCCAAAACACCAACCGCGCACCGTTGCGTACATCAAAACGCAAGGTGGTCTAAGCGCTCGTGCCGAGCTCGCTTGAGTGCTGCACTTCACTACCGCCCACTACTGACCTAATCACGCCTCTGTCAGTACCACAGCAAGCATCCTGACGGTGTCTTCGGGCGGGTACATTCCTGGGCTTGCTCACATCCCGGGCAGCCCTGACGCAAGCTATCCTGTAGCGGCGCTCTTTAAGGTTGCCGGGAGAAGGCACGAACAAAGACAACTTCCACGCCCCACGACGGATCACAAGCTGTTTTGGTGGATGCGGGTTGGCTCATGAGCAGCCTAGATACCTTCTGTTGTAGACACACCTGTTGTTTTTTTTCGCCTCTCCAGAAACCCTCTCACTGGCAGTGGGTTCTGCCCTTACCGGGGAACACTCCGGCACAGGACGCAACTGGCAAGCCACACAGCTGGCCCGGGGCCTTCGCAAGTATCATTTCCCCCGGTGACCTTCCTGGCCAGTCCTGACTGGTGCACAGGTCAGTTAGGACGAGGACTGGCGTGTGATCCTGTCATGGGGTTGGTTCGCTACCCGATTGGACCGTTTCCCGGACTTCCTGTTCCCAGAACTATAATTGCTCCTCGCGACAGCCCCTTCCTTAATAGTTACCCTAGTCCCGTATGATCCTTCTGAGACTGCTTTACTGACTCAGAGACTGGGCACCCTTTTGTCTGGCAACCACTGTCGTCCATACCTTCCTGGAAACGTGTTCATGTCCACTGTTCGCCCTTGGCAGGATGCAGAGAATTCTGGACGCATGGACCTACTACACCCAACGAGGTGTTGATCAACCACATCACTTCAGCGATATCTGACCTACGCTTGAAGTAGAATCCTGGTTTCGTGTGAGTTCGGTTTCTTCCTCGATCAGCTCGAGAAGACCTCCCGAAGATTAGCCGATCAGAGGTTTGAAAGGTCCTTTTTTGTCAGCAAAGGGTTGAGCGTGAACGGCTGTTACTCCCTCCACCTTAAAAGTTTATTATTTGGCTAAAGTCTTATTGAGTGCATTAAATCGGCTGCTAACCAAGGTACTACCCCTAGAAGGAGGTCTTTGGGGAGAATGACCTTGGTCCGTGTCAGGTTCCTCTAAGTGGGCCTAGAAATTATAAAGTCCTCCATGCCCCCCCTCTATTCCCTCGTAGGACCCTGACTCTGTTGCTCACTCGGCACTACATGCATGTGTGCCACTTGAGAGCCTTTTTGCAGGCGGTTGAATGCCTCTGAAGTCTCTTTTCAAGATTCACGACTTTTGCTCCTGACAACATATTGGCCCATCCATCTGAGGTAGGGGACCTGCAACGCCTTTGTGCGGTCAACGATTGGTGCCGAGAGTTTGTAGGGCTACGTGTCCAAGGTTCGCCGCCGACTCCCTTCAGTCATCACGTGGGTTGAGACCCTCCACTCGCTTCCCTCTAAGAAGGAAGGCAGACGCCATCCCGAGTTAGGGCTCAAATTCCCCCGTCCGAGCCTTACGCTGTGCTCCGTTTGACTCCGGAGTTTGACTGGACGCAAGGCTTCAGGACCTCAGACCAGCTCTTTTCTGTCACGGAGGCGGCAGAAGGGGAATGACGTATCAAAGCAGAGGATGGCCCACTGGATAATGGACACCATCACCCTGCCGTATCAGGCACAGGGTGTGCCCTGCCCGGGCCAGTTCAGGTGGTTGCAAGCCTCAATCACTAAAGTTTTTGCATCCTCCTGGGGACTGGCTCGTGGCGCCTCGCTGACAGATATTTTTAGGGTTGCGGGCTGGGCGACCCCTAACACGTTGATTTTATAGCCTTCGTGTGGAGCCGGATCCTCCTGTGTTCTCACCTCTAATGGGTAGAAGCACTGAGAGGTCCCGGCTTCGGGTCGGCTTGCAAAAAAAAAACAAAAACCCTCCAAGAGTCCAACGTAGACCTGTTGAGGTTTTGTCCGCCTCCTTTCCCCTCTGCAGCCGAATGTGGCGAGCGTCGCGCCAGGCCTTTCACTCGCTGCATCCTCGACAACCGGTAGACGACTGGTTCCATACTGTAAGACCCAACGTGGATCTCATATTGTCAACGTCCACGGTATGGAGCCTTGAGCACCCGACGTGTGTTTCCCCGTCAGACTTCTCGCATTCCAAGAGGGTCAATCACCTCCATCTTCCATATGCACCTAAGGATTCCCTATGTGTGTTTGCTTCCAAACCCCCCCCCTCCTTCGGTGAAGGTTGGCTTCCTTAACTCCTGTTCCAAGTGGAACGGGTACGTTTTTCCAGTGTTATCTAGTCTTACTCGTTGGGTAGTGCCATAGTAGCAGTAGCAGTAGCTCTTGTGCAAGCCCTGGCCTACGCCAAAATGTAGGGGCGCAGGTGGCTTCCACAGGAAACTGGAAGTAGCTGTGCCCTTTTGGTAGATCCAACATGACGTCGGGTGACCCGACTGAAAGGGACGTCCTCGGTTGTTACGTATGGAACCCGCCTTCCCTAAGGATGGGAACGGAGAACGTCACGTTCCCCGTCTCCCAGCTCCTGCCAACCGGGGGCTGAGCGGGCCTGCCTGGGTCAACAGGAACGGCTCCTCAGCGAAAACCTTAATTTGTGCTGCAATTTCTGCTGCCTTACTTATACTCACGTTTAATAGCCTGTGATCAGCGGCAGCTGGATTCAATAATCGCATGCCAATGTGCATTGTCTCGTTTAGTTTACACTCGAAGTTGATTGGTCCCTCTAAGCGAGATCCCAGTTCGTCGGTCACCAACGTGACGTCTCCATTCCCTCCTCCAGGGAACGAGGGTTACATACGTAACCGAGACCTTTTGTTTTTCTTCTCTACTTCCAGCTGCGCTCCATTCTCCGGGCTGCTTTCTTTAAGGTGCGAGTGTGCTCGTTATATCACAGTGTTGGACTGTATTCCTTAATCATCCTTAAGCGTAGAGGAGCAACCGTATCTAAAGTGCTAGAAAAGAGAGAGTCAATAGTTTGTTACACCATCAAGTTTTTCTGATCTATTGGATATGCTGAGAAATTGAGACAAATTGGAAAGATTATTTACAATGCAGTCTTTTGTGGTAGACGTGATGGTTCTACCATATTTGTAACAGGGAGTTGAATTTGTAGCTTTAGCTATATGTAGTACAGTATACACAAGACTATCCTGATCTGCATTACCCTGCTCATGAAGGTCAGTCCAGTAACATCATTCCCCGTGTGACAGTATTATGTGTAATTTCATGCTCCAACTACAATGAGTAGGCTCTGACACGTGTTGTCTGACCCCAATGGAGTTCAGGATGTCTATAAATACTGATCCCAATGCATCTTTTCATTATCAACATGGATATTAAAATCACCAACAATTAAGACTTTATCTGCGGCCAGCACTAACTCGGATAGAAAATCGGCAAATTCGTTGATAAAGTCTGTATGTATGGTGCCCTGGTGGCCTGTATACAGTAGCCATTACAAACATCACAGAGGATTTATCATTAAACTTGTTTTTCTGGATAAGGTTATATGAAGCACCATTACTTCAAACAAATTATACTTGAAACCAGAGCTCTGAGAAATACTGAAAATATTACTATAAATTGTAGCAACACCTCCCCCTTTACCCTTTGGACGCGGCTCATGTTTATAACAGTAATCTTGGGGGATAGACTCATTTAAAATAATGTAATCATCAGGTTTTAGCCAGGTTTCTGTCAAACAGAGCACATCTAAGTTATGATCTGTGATCATTTCATTTACAAAAAGTGCTTTTGTTAAAAGGGATCTAATATTCATTAAGCCAAACTTTATCATGTGTTTATCTGTATTATATCTGTTTTTATTTGTTGAACATCAATTAAAATTGTTACTCTTAAATTGGTTTGGAAGTTTTTTTTATTTTCTAGTTCGGGGAACAGACACAGTTTCTATAGTATGATATCTAGGTGAAAGAATCTCTATGTGTTGAGAATTAACTGATTTTTGTGTATCTTGTCACCCCGGTAAGCAGAGAGGGGACCAGAGCATATTACAGTGTCTGACATTGTATTTGCAAGTTCACACACCTCTTTAATGTTATTTTTAGTGATCTCCGACTGGCGAAGTCGGACATCATTAGTGCCAATGTGAATAACAACCTTACTGAATTTACATTTAGCATTAGCCAGCACTTTTAAATTTGCCAAGATGTCAGGCGCTCTGGCTCCCGGTAAACATTGGACTATGGTGGCTGGTGTCTCTATTTTCACATTCCGTACAATAGAATTGCCAATAACTAGATCACTTTGATTAGGTTTCTCAGTGGATGCGTCACTGAGTGGGGAGAACCTGTTTAATGTTTTAATCGGAACGGAAGAGCGGTGTTTTGTCCCGCAACTATGCCGCCTCACAGTCACCCAGTCACCCTGCTGTGGGGGCTCTGCAACCGGAACCGAACAATGTACAGGACTCGCTAAGCTAGTCACATCCAAAGCCATATCTAAGGCTCTCACATTCTTACTATGCTCAATTAAAGTTGGGATGCGTGTCTCAAGTTCTGAGATCTTCTCTGTCAGCCTAACTATTTCCCTGCATTTATCACATGTGAATTCCTTGCTGCTGACAGAGAAAACTACACTATACATGTGGCAAGCAGTGCAAGTGACAATAAAAGGAGAAGCCATTACTCACCGTGATTGATAAATGATTCTTACCACAGTTGTTTGATGAACTTGTGAAAAACTGAGCGTGAGAGAAAAGAAACGGAGTGAGAGAGAGAGAAAAAAGGAAACAGTAGGCACGAATGACAAGCTAACAGGCTAACGGAATGCTAATGCATTGCACTAGCAGTTTAGATTAAAAAGCGAACAATGTCAAATTAGTTTGTTAAATAATATCAGAAGTATGGTGATAATTTAAGTTATATTTTAGCCATTTAAAGAAACAGAAAGTGATAGTAAGAAAAAGATTCCAACAGAAAAACAAAGCTACACGGAGCAACAATCGCAAAACACTCAGTAGCACAGCAGACAGGATTCATGGGAAAAAAGCTTGTCAACAAACAATTTTCATCATAGTTTTCGTTAACAAAATTACCACTATTACAAACTTGCCTGCTTTTCACTAGATGTTACAGAAGATGTTAATTGATGGACTGCAGTCGTGTGGATTACTTGTGGATGACTGTATTTCTGACAGCACCCATTCACTGCAGAGGATTCATTTGTGAGCAAGTGATGTAATGCTGAATTCCTCCAAATCTGTTCCAATGAAGAAACAAACTCATCTACATCTTGGATGGCCTGAGGGTGAGCAAGATGTTTTCAGCAAATAATCATTTTTGGGTGAACTATTCCAATGTGTTATTTCAATGTGTTGTTCTTAGAGCACAAGTAAAGTGTATTTTTTTCCCAGTATGAAAATAAATGGCTACTGTCAACTGGTGGTTACCAACATTCTTCAAAATATATTTTTTAGTTTTTTTTTTGTTCAATAGATAAATTTTTTTAACTCTTACCGGCTTGGAACAACTTGAGGGTGAATACATGATGATGGCATTTTCATTTTGGGGTGAACTATCTCTTTAAGAAGCTCTAATGCTGTCTCCTTCCTTTGAGACACTGATGAATTTTCACTTAAATTCCTGGCATTATCTCTTCTGACTGAATCAACATCCCAAACAGAATCTACCAGAGGTGGCAACATGCGGACCCTCTCCCCATTTCTGTTAACCTGATTCCACAGATATTGAACATAATGAAACAAATCACCCTGATCCACAATGCAGCAAGTTTTATTGTAACTAGTCTCTTTATGTCAAGCAAAATATATGTCCCCTTTAGTAAACAGCATGCCTCAATGTCTAAGGCTTTATTTAGACAGGCAGCAAATATCCAATATTTTGGTGCATCAGACTCGTTTTTTTTTTTTTTTTTGTAGGCTAATACATTAATTTTTGCTCCCAACACCTCCTTTTCATGTACAGCAAACAATCAATGTGGAGTGAACAGTGAAAGGCAGAAGAAGCTAACAGTTTCGGGCACATTATGCGCTTGAATGCATATAATGCTACTGTCGCTTGTGTTGTCTCATGCACTATGTTTCTCCCTTCATTTCTTGTAGAAAACAAAGCTTTTAGTTTCTGATAAAACAGATTGAACCTTTAAAATTAAATTGGCTTTGTAGAGCCACATTTCTTTAACAGAACAATGTAATGGTTACTTCGGCTTGGATGATTAATTTGTTTTCCCAGTGGCACTGACAGAAGAACAGAAACCGCATCCTTATCATGTTGCCCATTTTAGGAAACCAATTACCAATATCCATGCTCATGAGAAACAACTAAATTGGCTCATCAAATACATATGACTAATTTCCAACAAACAGATAGTATTCTACATCTTTCCTGTTCCATAATCTCTTTACTTATGCAAAGAAAAGCACTTTTAAAAGAAAAAAAGTGGTGTTTATTACATTGGGTATAGAAAAGAATCACCCCCCTTAAAAATAATGACATTTTGTTGCTTTGCAGCCTGAAATGAAAATGGACACAGTTTTTGTTTTATCCAGCTGTATTTACAACTCATAACATCCAATGTGCACAGACCATAATACCACATCGTCTTAAACAAGTTTTCCCGCCATTCGTTAAGAAGACCGGGCGAACATTTAAACATAAAACTTTAATAATCAAAATGAACGAACACAAAATGAAAGTAAAAATGGCAGCCCTTCATAGACGACTACCGCATAAAACATAACAAAACAACAACATAAATATTCCTTGTATCTCTCTCACCTGGGACTTCGAGATCACCACTCTGCCACTCACTATCATTGCCTCGGCTCTAGCCCCACCTCCCGCCCCGCCCCACTCTCAACAATTGGTCATAAAGAAATATAATAAATCAATAAGAAACAGAATCACTGGGTGCTTCCTCCAAAATCCCTCTCGTTTCCTTTCCTCGCATCCTCTTCCTCTATTATGTGACCCCGGAAACCGATCGATCTCAGCCGTCTTGTACGGACATCGCAATTCTCTAATGCACACCACTAGTATCAGGATCGAGGAGCTTCGCGAGGAGGCTTGAGCGATGTTTTTTTCATCGAAAAACCTGACGCCTGTATAAATTTAATATCTCTCTGTTGAATAATTTTAATTCTCTATTTTTTGTTCCTCCTTGCAGTTTAAATAGACCATGCATGTCATATATTTTTCAAACAGGCATCTTACTTTATAATATTTATTAGAATTCCTTAAATATACACTTTAACCACATACGGGCAATCCCTTGAGCGCAGCTGAATGATGCTTGTAAGGATGCTAAAACGGGAGCGCACGGGATATATTTCACTTGATGCCCACTCCTCTCCCCATCCTCCTGTACTTTCCTGCCTTGCATATGAGGGGTGGACTAACATGAGGAAAGGAAGCGTGGAAAGGAAATGAGGATGCACAAATAATGCTGCGTTCAAGTCCTCCTGGGGCATTCGTACTTACGAGTTGACAAGTTGTAATTACGACATCAGGTGCGTTCAAATCAGTTTAGTCAGCACAAGATGAAGGTGTACCTTCTTTTAATAAATTACAAAAAAATACAACAGGGTCTGTTAACCTCCTTGTCTTAAAAAAGGCAGAGCAAGACTTTGGCATCAGGTGTTTTGGCGTTTTTATATGTGAAAACAAAATAATTTATAATCTCACTTTAATCTGTATCACATAAAACTGTTATAATATGTTATTTACAATCCGCCACATTTCAAAGCTTATTTTTGTAAATAAAAGCCTTACACTGTCCCTGCTTACTACCTATAAGTATTGTGATTTATTTTTACTTGGCCAATATCGCTGTCTCCCCTGTCAAACATGCAGTTCTCCAGTACTTGTCACCGACAACCCCAAACTATCAATTTAAACAAAGTATTTTACCGTCAACTACAGCGTTGCCTCCATCGATCCCCGGCATGTTTTTTCATTGACACGCCCCCAACTCGGAAACTCAGGGATTAAAGAAAATTTTGAGTTTCCCACTCATAATAACGACTTTGTGGTGGCGTTCATGTGCGTTCAACTCGTAAATACGATCTATCCGACATGACTTGAACACACCTTAAGAACTGAGAAGCACCCACTGAGTTGGAAAAAGTATCACCCCCTCCTAAAAATGACTTGTAAACTCTATCAGGTGTAGCTAATCACCTTCTCATGGCACACAAAGCCATTTGACATTCAACATTCAACTGTGATCAGTTGTGGTCATTTTAATTAGCTCAGCATGAAAATAGCTTTCCTAGAGCATTTCAGTCCTTGGTAGTGCAAATGAAGCAAACAATCAACTATGGATGGCAAAGCTTTCAAAAGATCTCCAGGGGAAGTTGTGGACAGGCACAAGTCAGGAGATAGAAACAAAACAATTCAAAGGCTTTTTCAATGCCTAGAAGTACAGTGAAGTTTATTATTAAGAAGTGGAAGGTATTTGGTATAACACAGAGCTTCCCTGGATCAGGACGTCGCTACAAACTGGATGAAAGATGCAGGAGGAAACTGGTCAGAGAGGCTTCCAAGAGGCCTACAGCAACTCTGAAGCAGCTGCCGGAATTTATGACAAAGAGTGGTAATTGTGTGCATGTGGCGACAATATCACAAATTCTCCACAAATGTGGCTTGTATGGAAGGGTTAGCAAGAAAAAAGCCACTCCTCAAGAAAGGCCACATGCGGTCAAGACTGAGCTTTGCCAAAACGCACCTTAAAGATTTTGAGGCAGATGAGACTAAACAAAGTATTTGGCCTCAACACCAAACAATATGTCTGTCGGAAATCCAATACAGCTCACCATCCAAATAATAGCATTCCAACAGTAAAGCATGGAAGTGGTCATATCCTGTTATGGGGTGTTTCTCTGCAGCAGGGACTGGAGCACTTGTCAGGATAGAAGGAAAAATGGATGTGGCAAAATACTGTCAAATTCTTGAGGAAAATCTGCTGCCCTCTGCCAGAAAGTTGTCAATGGGAAGAAGGTTTACCTTCCAACATGACAATGACCCAAAGTACACAGCAAAACTGAGCAGACAGTGGGTGAAGTAGAAAAATGTGAATGTCCTTGCATGGCCTAGTCAGAGCCCAGACTTAAACCCCATTGAAAATCTGTGGAATGATTTGAAGACTGCAGTCCACAAACAGTCACCATCAAATTTAACTGAACTTGAGCAGTTGATTTTGATTTTTGCCCTAGAAGGGTCACTACAATCAAGATACTCAAAGCACAAGTGGAATGCAGGAAGAATTTCAAGTAGAACTGTTGACGGTGTTCTGCTCTCTCTGAGTATGACCTTCAACATAGCATAAAAAAATCCATACTGGACAACATTAGTCCAGTATAAAAGCCTACAATATGAACAAATACTTACACTTGTAATGGCAAAACCATTGCACTTTAGATGTGGACAATAAAAATAGAAGAATGAATAAAGAAGAGTGGCAAAAAAAATCAAAAATGAATTTAATATGAATTACTATAATATAGAATAAAAATTCATGTGAAAAAGATATATACAAATTAGAATTAAAAAATACAATTTAATTTAAAAAGAAAATGAGATAGAAGAAACAGTATGAGTGTTTTTTTTTTAGGACCAGATAACATTAAATTTTATTTAATGACTTTGTTTGACCATCCCAACAGATAATATATATTTTAGTGAAGCTGCATTTTGTTGTTTGTCTTTTCTGTAAGATGGTTGTGGACTAAAATTATTTACCAGCTGAATTAGGGTGCTGTTTTTCTTTCTTTGGTCTTGATATTATGTGTTTATAATCGCATATATGTATGTTGTAAGACTGCTGCCAATGCATTTTCTAATTTAAGATGTTTGTAAGGTTTATAAATAAAATGTTGCAGTCCATTTTTTTGTAAAGAAAAAACTAACTAAAAAAACTATTTCACAGTATATACTTTTCTTATTAATGGAGGTTTTTTTTTAGGAATGTGTGTCCTACTTTTGTTCAGACACATTATTTGGTGTTCTTTTTAATTGTTTACATTTCACTCAAAGGGCTTGTTAACACATGACATGTTGTTCTGTGTAACCTAAGACATTGTGTCAAGATGAAATTGTGGAAAATCTTATGATGATCTTTAAATCATCATGAGGCTTTCTCATTACCACCTGTGTGTTTGGTGGTTGTCAGTATAGTATGCAAACTGTTTACTGACAACCTATATTATATGGTGTATTGGATTAATTCACCTAAAGATGCACTCTGTTCAATTGTGTTGCACTGTTTTTACCTGTAAAGTGTGTGTGTGTGTGTGTGTGTGTGTGTGTGTGTTGTTGTGTGTGTGTGTGGTTGCCCGTAAGAGATTCTGGCCGAATCTTGCCAGCAAAGCTGCTAGG
Organism: Sinocyclocheilus anophthalmus; assembly: GCA_018155175.1. Lineage (NCBI taxonomy): Eukaryota > Metazoa > Chordata > Actinopteri > Cypriniformes > Cyprinidae > Sinocyclocheilus > Sinocyclocheilus anophthalmus. The sequence goes on from JADLZN010010535.1 coordinate 375,049, forward strand.
AAATCTTGTCCAGGTACTATAAGATAATGAATTACAGTTATCAGAGCCCAGTCTCCATCTGAGAGACCAATCATCTCTGATTTCAGATTAGACCCTTCAAGAATTTCCTACAATACTGCTCACGTTATAGAAGTGCAATCATGTTTTAGTCATCGGGAAAAAAGAGAAACAACAACAACAAAAACATTGTATTGAAGAAATAGTTCACCAAATTATAATAATATATATAAATATATATATATATATAGTCGATATATATATATATACATAACCTGACAAATTATAACGCAACACTTTTGGTTTTGCCCTCATTTTCATGAGGCTGACTCAAGATCTAAGACGTTTCTATGTAGGGCATCTCAAAAGGCCTATTTCTCTCAAATATTGTTTATAAATCTGTCTAAATCTGTGTTAGTGTGCACTTCTCCTTTGCCGAGATAATCCCATCCACCTCACAGGTGTGTAATTCAAGTGCTGATGAGACGCATGATTATGCACAGTTATCTAGGCTGGCCACAATAAAAGGCCACTCTAAAATGGGCGTTTTTACTGTATTTGGGGGGTCCGAACCAGTCATTATCTGGTGTTACCACCATTTTGCCTCACCCGTTCAACACATCTCCTTGCTATAGTTGATCAGGTTGTTGTATTGTGGCCTTTGAATGTTGGTTCCCTCCTCTCAATGGTGCGAACTTGAACACGCTGTCGTATACGCCGATCCAGGCAATCCCAAACATACTCAGTGGGTGACATTTCCGGTGAGTATGCTGGCCATGCAAGTACTGGGATGTTTTCAGCTTCCAGGAAATGTGTACAGATCCTTGCAACATGGGGCCGTGCATTATCATGCTGCAACATGAGGTGATGGTCGTGGCTGAATGGCACAACAATAGGCCTCAGGATCTCGACACGGTATCTCTGTGCATTCAAAATGACATCAATAAAATGCACCTGTGTTCGTTTTCCATAACATATGCCTGCCCATACCATAACCCCACCGCCACCTTGGGCCACTTGATCCACAACGTTGACTTCAGCAAACCGCTCACCCACACGACGATATACACGCTGTCTGCCATCTGCCCTGATCCAGTGAAAACCGGATTCATCGTGAAGGAAACACCTCTCCAAAGTGCCGACCCATCGAATGTGAGCTTCCCACCTCGACAATGTCGGTTACGATCTACGCCCTGCAAGTCATGTTGAGACTTCCGAGAGACGACGATCATGCATATGAAGCTTCCCTTAGATGGTTTGACAGTTTGTGAGCAGACATTATTTTGGTTATCAAACCGATTGTTAAAAGCTGTCCGGTGGCGGTCCTCAGATGATCTTTCATGAGGATGCTGGATTTGGAGTTCCTGGGCTGTGTGGTTACGCGTGTCTGCGGTTTGTGAGGCCGTTTGGATGTACGCCAAATTCTCTGAAATGCCTTGGAGCCGGCTTATGGTAAGAAATGAACAGTCCAATTCATGTGCAACAGCGCGGCGGGCATTCCTGCAGCACTGCATTGTACGCTCCCTCAAAACTTCGACATCTGTTGGTCATTGTGCTGTGTGATAACACTGCTCATTTAGAGTGGCCTTTATTGTGTCCATCAAGGCACATCCTTGCAATAATCATGCTTCTAATCCCATCTTGATATGCCGACAGACCTGTAGGTGAATTGATATCTCGGCAAAGGCGAAGTGCTCACCTAACACAGGATTTAAACGATTTGTGACAATATTTGGAGAAATAGCCTTTATGGGGGTGTGCATTATAAGGAAGTTTAGATAGTTTGAGTTCATCTCATACAAAGGGGGCAAAAAGCAAAGTGTTGCTTTAGAATTTTGTCAGTGTGTATTGTTGTATATAGTATATATTCTATATAGATAGTCAATTTTCCTGAAATGTAACTCCCTCACCTCCCCCTCAGCCGCCAAGAGTGATGAAGTCTGTTTTCCTCATGGGAGTAGATTTGGAGAAATTTAACATTACTGTACATCACTTGCTCACAAATGAATTCTCTGCAGTGAATGGGTGCCGTCAGAATGAGAGTCCAAACAGCTGATAAAACATCACAATAATCCATAAGAAATCTGCCAAATCCCTCCATTACAAATTCATAATTTCTTTAGAACTCTTTTGGACTGTTTTCACTTATTTGCATCTTGCATATTTCTCTCCTGATTCAGACAAGATTACTTTTTCACTGGAGAAAGCAATATTATGGATAGAGGACTCATATTTTAGCCGGAAGCAATGCTTTGCATTAAAAAAAAAACATCTTGGTGGATATGTTTCTTACAAATATGGAGCCTTTTTCAGAGAAAAAAAATCATGAAGAATATAAGTGTTTTATTTTACTTCTTCGATTTAATAGGGAGCTGACCAAGAATACATACTGTTTTTAATAATTCATCACATTGGCTGCTGTGCCGTTAGCTCTCGGGACAGTGTTGTGACTGTATGTGTGACTTCCTACAGAGCCCTTTAGTGCAAACACTGGAACAAAAGAGATTGCACAAATAATTGTCAAAACACAGCTTGGGCTACTGCCTGAGAGTTTATATAAGAGCACGACTTCCAGAAACTCATATGTAGTGTTTTTTTTATGCATCATGACAGCTGACCATGAAAAAAAAATAATAATGCAGTCTTTTAGAGTAATTTACCAAGAATCCAGCATTCACTTTGACTCTGAGATAATAAGTTTGCATTAAACGCTGGTGCCAAGAAAAATGTGTCATATGCTCACTGCAGCTGTGGTTACAAAGCCTTGAATTCAGAGATCAACATGGTGATAATAAAAAACTGCTCCATTAAATGGATAGAGAGGGTTTTGTGCGTGAATCGAAGAAATATCTCCTTCAAATGTTCTTAGGGACACATGAAGCAGTCTGGCACCAGTTGCTTTGATCGAACACAGCAATCCATCTGAAACATGAGAGCCTGCGTTACGACCTGAACCCCGGCCCCCACCCCCCCCCCCCCCCCCCTAATCATCCAGTCCAACACCGGTTCTGAGAAAAACAGTTATGAAAGTCCTTCATCTGTTCGGCAGCATTTATTCACATCAGTGTAAATGCTAGACTGATGTGCGATGCATGCAACACTGGCTCTGGTGTCCAAAATATAAAATAATTTACACCGTGTCGGATTCAATGGGGTATTTGAGGACTCAGAAAATGATGCTGTAAATATGTTGTGAAACACAAGTGACATGTTACCATCTTGTGGGAGCAATGCATCACTTTAGAATTAACATTCAATTACAACGGGTAGAAGAAGTTGTATTGACCTGTGTTTCAGCAATTTGTTCAGCGAACCCTAGAGGATACACCTGCTCCCCCCAGGACACTACAGCTTATTTTTTTAAATGACATTGATTTACTTTCTACAGCCTTCCCTTTGGTATTATATCTAAAACCTAGTACACGTGGTGCTGAGTTGTCCATGTGTATGTCACATGTCTTTATCGCAGTACTATACAAAATATTTTCTCTAGTAGTGGTTTTGTATGTTGGTTTCAAACATGTAGTTCATTACCCTCTTAAATTAGTATTATTTTTGTGAAATCTATAATCAGCTGTTTGACAACAGGTTCCAACTTTGATAATGTATTAATCATGTTACAGCTATTGTCTTGGCTAATAGTAGTGTAAATGTTCAAAGTTACCAAGATTCAGTGTGTGCCTGTACAGAAATTTACTTTCAGAAATAATATAAATATTCTCAGAAATAATCAAATTAATTAAAATGAACTTTTCAGTTAGTAAGCAGAAGTTGCACACAATTACACCTCCAAACACCTCAGAAATACAATTATTATTATTATATTATTTTATTATTTATTACTTGCGTACACTGTGTGACAAGTAGCCCCTTTTTTCCTTTCCAAAGTTTTGTTAGCAAACTTATTTATTTTATTAGGAGGTATAATTGCGTTATCTGTAGTGTTTCTACTGCTCTCTCTCTCTGTCTTCATCTCTTAATTAATATATTTATGCATGTGTGTATTTATGCACTTTTTTTATTTATTTATTTTTTTGTTCTTTTATTTTATCTTTCATTCTATTATCCAGGGCTTTATCGCAGTACATACTGAACTCCACCATAAAGTACATGTGACTTTTCTTTGCAAAAATAATATTTTTCACCTGGCGTGTTATTTTAGGCGTTTATCCGCAGTTGGTGGTGAACGTCATTTACTATGAAAAATATTAAACGGACGGTTTGGGTGTATTTTTTTTTTTCTTTTCTTTTTTTTTATTGAAAAAAAAAATTTTTTTTTTGTTTTTGCATTTTCGGGATTGAGTTAGTTCAATATTCTCTATAAATTAAAAGCCTGTAGCTGCTGCTGTTGCCTTCTCTTATTGAGAGTCTATTAAAGGCACTCAGGCTGTGTTAATCTCACCTCATCCCAAACCATTAGAATGAAATCATCTCTGGTTTCTCTCAAGAATCTCTATAACAATCCTCTTTCACCCACCGTACTTAATCTTATATTGGTTATTACCTCTGAAACGACAGAACAACTTTTCCCATGAGTTTTCATTTCTATAGAACATGGTTTTTATCCTGAGTACTAAGTGATGGTTCTTTAAATTTCAACGTAGGAATGGTAATTTCGCACTTTGTGTGTTTCTGAGATGTCTGGTTAATGTCATCCGTGGATAACATGCAGTTGTTTTGTAGTCAGAATGTATCAATGTTTCATAATAATCCTATAAATGATTAGTTATCTTTTGTATTATTATTCTTATTAAACAAATACAGTTATAATGTTACGTATCCGGTGGTCCATGAACTTCCGTCTGCTAGCCCTCAGAGGTCACCCTTTCCATTTTCATTTGTAGACTCTCGCACTACACACTGTTGCATATCACCCCGGACTACATATCACATCATTCATTGCACTGATTGCACACAGCTGTTTCATATCACTCACTCACTATATAACACTCACTCAAACAACCATTCTCTGCCGAGTATTGCTTAGCCTGTTATTATTCCTAGTTTCTGTTATCCTGCCCGTGTTGCCTTGCCTTGCCTTGTCTGTTTTCTCGGTTTCTGATCTTTGCCTGTTTTCCTGGATTTATCCCTCTAGTCTCGCCCCTTTGATTCTGTCTGCCGATCATTGACCTGCGCTAGCCCTAGGACTATTCTTGTGTTTTGCCCGCCATATACCTGTCTGCCTCTGTTTGACCATGTCTGTGTCTTCTCCAATTAAAGCTTTGCTTTTGGATCCACACGTCTCACGTCTCGTCAGTCCCGTTACAATAAGATTGATTTACATTTGTTATGTCTTTTTTTCCAAAATGATAGAAGCAGAAATGGAAAATCTGCATCACAACATTGGCCTCTGACATTTTAAGGAAACTTATTTTCCACTTCTGGCATATGCATCTCCCTGGTGACTAAAGCCAAATAAGGCTTAAGAAGAATGGAATCTGAAAACAGTCTTTCTGCTCAAAGACTCACGTAACCTTCATTGGCTTACCATCGTGACTTGTCAAGGTTATTTTCACATAAACACACCGAACTCCCAGAGTGCACTTGAATGTTATCAGGGATCAATCTGAAACCTTCCTGCAGAACGAGGGAAACCACAGGGTCACATTGTTTTGTCTTGCGTGTAGTTATAGCATCACTGCGGGCAAAACTTAAGCTCTTTATCAGATGTTTATCTTATATTACTCCATCAAAATATATTTCACCTAAGCTAAAGGCCACAGTCTGTGGAATTTACATGAATAATACTGACCACCTGTATGCTGTGTATTATTATAATTTGTAATGTTAAATTGTGAAAAATTAAGGGGAAAAAAGTAATTTAGTGTTTTTTATTGGTACGCTCTCTGTTGTTTTGAACTAATAATAAGTATATATTTTTAAAATTATTAGTTTAAGTTTAAGGTTAATTCATAAATCTGTCTGTAGAAATTAATATTAATCTAGATAAATGCTACAGTATTTTTTTTATTGTTAGTGCATGATACCTAATGCATTAACTAACATAATTAACCTAATGTAATGTGTTTCCATTATTATCATCATCTTAACTATTTATTATTATTATTATCTGCCTCAGTGGCTTAATTTAAATACACTTGATACAGCACTTTTTACAGCTTTTGTTTTTGTCAATAAGATGCAGGTGTATGTGGTGTACTGATACTGTAAAATAAACTGTTCAGTAAATTTGCCTGTGACTGACTCTCCTATACACTACAGTTGGCCAGAGTCTCATTTTATTTTTGATGGTAAAGTGACGTCAAATGAAAATAGTAGGCCGTTTTTAGAAGCCAGGGCCTGATTCACGGTGAATGCCCTGATGTAATATATATTGACATATCAGCGTTGACACAAAATACCTGTGAAAACCAAAATGACTTACAATAGAGGAATACAACAAGCGATTCATCACAGGAAGTGCTCGTAATACAAAGTTTCAGATATTATTCAGATTATTACAAGTACAGGGGGGGATTAAGGGGATTGATTAAAAACGTCTCCACACAACCCCCCCCCCCCCCCCCCCCCACCAACCCCCCCCCCCCCCCCCCCCACCTCCCCCCCCCCCCCCCCCCCCCCCCCCCCTGTTTTGTTTACTGTGTGGAGACGTGCTGATATCATGTTTGGTCACGTTCTGTATCGCGTATCTTGTCAGTGTCTGCGCTTGCTTGGCCATTTGTTGTGGGAAACTAAGGAAGTGTCTCCAACAGTTTGGTTCTGTTCCCCCCCCCCCCCCCCTATGTGGAGGACGTGCTGATATCATGTTTGGTCACGTTCTGTATCGCCTATCTTGTCAGTATCTGTGCTTGCTTGGCCATTTGTTGTGGGAAAAATGAGGAAAGTGTGTCCAGCTGAATTAATTTAGTATTTTGTTAGACGGGTATAAAAAAAAGCTTAGTTTACAGCAGTAGCGGTCGCGTGACGGCCTCCTCGTGTGAAGACCGAAGAGTGTAAAGACCATCGACTCTACCGTGCGACTCCACCGGGCAGGGACACCGGCAAAGGATAAGTATCGCTTTTTATTTCTCCTCTTTCTTACTACTTGTTTCACTTCTGTTTCAGGTTTTTTTTTTTTATAACCATTTCTTACTATGTTTAAGTAAGTTGTTGTTTTTTAGCATGCAAGATTGGCAGTGTTATTTTTTAGGATTACAAATAAACTACTGTCGTTTGATTTGTATCATTTGTTATTTATTTTAATTTTAGTTAAATTAAGTCTGAATTTATTATGTCTGTATAGGTATTTTATTTGGTTTTTAGTTTTATTTAATTTGAGTTATTTTAATACTTCAACAAACTAAATGGAAATGAAATAATATATATATTGAATTTATAAATGTGTGTGTGTGTGTGTTGATATGTGTATATGTATATATATAATATATTATATATTCACATGTGTAGTATATTGGGTATTGGTATATATATTATATTATATTATATTATATATATATATATATAGTGTGTATATATACAGTGGGGCAAAAAAGTATTTAGTCAGCCACCAATTGTGCAAGTTCTCCCACTTAAAAAGATGAGAGAGGCCTGTAATTTTCATCATAGGTATACCTCAACTATGAGAGACAAAATGAGAAAAAAAAATCCAGAAAATCACATTGTAGGATTTTTAAAGAATTAATTGGAAAATTCCTCGGTAAAATAAGTATTTGTCACCTACAAACAAGCAAGATTTCTGGCTATCACAGACCTGTAACTTCTTCTTTAAAAGCCTCCTCTGTCCTCCACTGGTTACATGTATTAATGGCATCTGTTTGAACTCAATATCAATATAAAAGACACCTGTCCACAACCTCAAAAAGTCACACTCCAAACTCCACCATGGCCAAGACCAAAGAGCTGTCAAAGGACACCAGAAACAAAATTGAAGACCTGCACCAGGCTGGGAAGACTGAATCTGCAATAGGTAAACAGCTTGGTGTGAAGAAATCAACTGTGGGAGCAATTATTAGAAAATGGAAGACATACAAGACCACTGATAATCTCCCCCGATCTGGGGCTCCACGCAAGATCTCACCCCGTGGGGTCAAAATGATCACAAGAACTGTGAGCAAAAATCCCAGAACCACACGGGGGGACCTAGTGAATGACCTGCAGAGAGCTGGGACCAAAGTAACAAAGGCTACCATCAGTAACACACTGCGCCGCCAGGAATCAAATCCTGCAGTGCCAGACGTGTCCCCGTGCTTAAGCCAGTACATGTCCAGGCCCGTCTGAAGTTTGCTAGAGAGCATTTGGATGATCCAGAAGAGGATTGGGAGAATGTCATATGGTCAGATGAAACCAAAATATAACTTTTTGGTAAAAACTCAACTTGTCGTGTTTGGAGGAGAAAGAATGATGAGTTGCATACAAAGAACACCATACCTACTGTGAAGCATGGGGGTGGAAACATCATGCTTTGGGGCTGTTTTCTGCAAAGGGACCAGGACGACTGATCCGTGTAAACGAAAGAATGAATGGGGCCATGTATCGTGAGATTTTGAGTGAAAACCACCTTCCATCAGCAAAGGCATTGAAGATGAAACGTGGCTGGGTCTTTCAGCATGACAATGATCCCAAACACACCGCCCGGGCAACGAAGGAGTGGCTTCGTAAGAAGCATTTCAAGGTCCTGGAGTGGCCTAGCCAGTCTCCAGATCTCAACCCCATAGAAAATCTTTGGAAGGAGTTGAAAATCCATGTTGCCCAGCAACAGCCCCAAAACATTACTGCTCTAGAGGAGATCTGCATGGAGGAATGGCCAAAATACCAGCAACAGTGTGTGAAAACCTTGTGAAGACTTACAGCAAACGTTTGACCTCTGTCATTGCCAACAAAGGGGATATAACAAAAGTATTGAGATGAAATTTTGTTATGACCAAATACTTATTTTCCACCTAATTTGCAAATAAATTCTTTAAAATCCTACAATGTTATTTTCTGGATTTTCTTTTCTCATTTTCTCTCTCATAGTTGAGGTATACCTATGAAAATTACAGCCCTCTCTCATCTTTTTAAGTGGGAGAACATGCACAATTGGTGGCTGACTAAATACTTTTTTCCCACTGTATAGTAGTTGTTTTTTTGGTGTTGGGTTAGTGTTATGTTAGAATATGTATTAACTAGTACACCTTTTGTCTTTACTATTTGGAATTGTTTTTTAGACTTTATTCTTTTGTTTTTCATTTAAATGTTGTTTTGAAATTTTGTTGTATGCATTTTACTGTGATGGAGTCATCATTGTAAAACTCTCCGTGTCCCCAGAGGGACTGGCCAGAGGCACGTGGAGAGGCGTTGCGCCACCGAACTGCAATCTCATGACCACTGGCGAATAGGGGTCATCGTGGATGAGAATGCGGTGCGTCGCTCACTGTCAGCCCACGAGCCATTGCCAAACCATGCACAGCCTTGTAAGTGAGCATCAGAATTTTAAAAGCAACCCTAACCCTAACCGGAAGCCAATGCAAAGACTCGAAGATAGGAGTGATATGATCACTTATCCTTATTCTAGTTAGGGTTCTAGCAGAAGTTTTATGCTGAGGAGCCGAGAACGTGTCCCGGCAACAGCGAGTGGTTCAAGATTGTGGCATGGGGATATAACATCTCCGTTCCTTCCATCAGGGAACGAGGGTTATGTACATAACCGAGAAGTTCCCTATCTGTCGGTCACTACGAGTTATGTTGTGACGACATTAGGGGTCTATGGAAAAGCCAAACAAAACCTGAACACCGTCACAACCCTGTGGCGCTGCAAATGTTGACAAGCCGTAGCATGTCAAGTCAAAAGCTATGCTAAGGTAGTAACCTTCCTAAAGCCCCAGCACAAATTCATTGACCTTGGTACTGAAGAGGAACAAATGGTGAGTACATTGCTGCTGGAGAAGGCCATGCTGCTGTTCCATTCACAAAAAAAGATTTTGGAAGGGATTTCAATCTTCAGTGAAAGATTGCTTCAAATCTTTCTTATTTGTTCTTTCAGCCTGGCAGAACGATGGCGAAGCAAGCCTTCAGAAAAAGGTCGCTATGGAGACCACATCCCACCCGTACAGAGTGACATGCGGAGATACTGATATGGACTGACCCAGGGGGTAGTACTACACATGGAATGGGTCTTTGAGGCAGGTCCTACCTTAGAGTAGGGATGGAACAACTGCCAGAAGAGACTGACAAAGCGGGTCTTTCAAGGGAAGACATGGGTTTACCAAGAGGGAAACCTTACCATGGAAAAATACACATATGGGATTACCCGCAGGAAATCAAGCCATATTGATACCTAGCCCAGTACAGGGGCTGACCGGGACTCCGGACATGCTAACACCAGTACTGGGCCTGGTGTCAGACTGCTCCGCCAAGTCTGACTGCCGGGGGTGCTGGAGGATGCTCAACCAGGGTTCGCCGACCGGGGAACTCTACTAGGAGAAGAAGGCGCTCACATCCGCATGTGAGGGGGAATGGCGCAGCAAGCACGACACCGAGCCAATTCTATCCACCAATCACCTGTTACCCAACACACGGGAAGAAACAGGCTCTACACGAAGGCTGTAAAACCTCGCAAAGGTGTTAGGTGTCACCCAGCCAGCAGCTCTGCAGATGTCTGCCAGAGAGGCACTGTGCGCCAGCGCATAGGAGGAGGCAACACTCCATGTGGAGCGAGCCCTCACCCCCGGGGGCACGGCTCACCTTGGGATTGGTACGCCAATGCGATGGCATACCCTATTCAGTGGGCCAACCTCTGCTTGGAGACAGCCTTCCCTTTCTGCTGAACTCCGTAGCAGACAAGGAGCTTCTCAGAGCTTCTGAAGCTCTGGGTGCAGTCCACGTAAATGTGTAACGCTCTTTCGGGACACAGCAATGCCATGGCTGGATCTGCCTCCTCTGTGGGCAGCGCTTGCAGGTTCACCACCTGGTCTCGGAAGAGAGTGGTGGGAACCTTGGGCACGTAGCCAGGCCGGGGTATAGGACAACATGAAGCGTAGGGCCGGCCCAACACAAGGCACTCTTCACTAATCGAAAATGCTTGGAGGTCCCCGACCCTCTAGATGAAAGTGAGCATGATCAGGAGTGCTCGCTTAACAGACAGGAACTTTAGCTTGACTGATTCAAGCGGCTCAAAGGGACCCCTTTGAAGTCCAGCAAGGACAACAGAGAGACCCCAAGAGGGTATAAGGGGTGTCCTAGGAGGATTTAACCTTCTGGCACCCCTCAGGAACCTAACAATCAGGTCATGCTTCCCCAGGGACCGGCCATCCACTGCATCATGATGTGCTGCGATAGCAGCAGATGACAGCCTGCGCTCCAACCCTTCTTGCAGGAAAGAAAGCACTACTCCAATCGTGCATCTTTGGGGGTCTTCTCGGTGAGAAAAACACCAATTCATGAACAGACTCCACTTCAAAGCATAGGCTTGACTCGTAGAGGGCGCTCTAGCCTGAGTGATAGTGTCTACCATTGCTAATGGCAGATCACTTAGGTCTGCCGCGTCCCGTCCAGGAGCCACACGTGGAGGTTCCAGAGATCTAGACATGGGTGCCATATGGTGCCCAGCCCCTGAGAAAGAAGGTTCTTCCTCAAGGGGATGCGCCAGGGAGGGGCTGTCGCAAGGAGCATGGGTTCCGAAAACCAGGTCCGGGTGGGCCAGTAAGGCGCAACCAGCAGGACCTGTTCCTTGTCCTCCCTGACCTTGCACTGCAGATTGTGCGAGCAGGCTCACTGGGGGAAACACATATTTGCGTAGAGCCCATGGCCAGCTGTGTGCCAGTGCATCCGTGCCCAGGGGGGCCTGGGTCAGGGAATAGTAAAGCTGGCAGTGGAAGGACTCAGTTGAAGCAAACATGTTCATCAAGCTGAGCTGAGCTAGACTGTAGGCTAAAAAAAAAAACATACCAGACCACACAATTAGTAAAATATTAATAAAATAATCCACAATCCATTGCACATAGTGCCCCAGCCCGTATTGGAGACATCTGTCGTGACCACGACATGCCGGGACACTTGTTCTAAGGGCACCCCGGCCCGTAGAAAAGCAAGGTCCGACCAGGGGCTGAATAATCGGCGACACATCGGTGTGATGGTGACACTATGTGTACTGCGGCACCATGCCCATCTCGGTACTCGGGAGTGTAACCAGTGCTGAAGTGGTCTCATATGAAGCAATCCGAGCGGCGTAACTGTGTCTGCAGATACCATACAGCCCAGGAGCCTCTGAAAGTGTTTCGGTGGTACCACCATCCTGCCTCTGAAGGAACTCAGGCAGTTCAGCACTGACTGGGCACGTTCGGTGGGGAGACGTGCCGTCATATCACAGAGTCTAACTCCATACAGAGAAAAGAGATTCTCTGCATGGGGGAGAGCTTGCTCTTGTCTCGGTTGACCTGAAGCCCCAACTGACTGAGGTGCCGGAGCACCAGGTCCATGTGAACTCCTCTCACCGCTTTTCTTGGGTACAATGAAGTAAGGGCACTAAAACCCCGACCTCATATCGGCTGAAGGAACCGGCTCGAGGCATCTTAGAAAATAGGACAACAATTCCGGTGCAAGACAAGATGCATCTCGGATTCCCCGAGTCTCGCGCACCCCACCGCTGAACCTGGGGGGTCGCCTGGCGAACTGAATCGCGTAGCCGAGTTGAACCATCTGAATGAGCCAGCGGGACGGGTTGGGTAGCTCAAGCCACGCTCCCAAACTCTGTGCGAGTGGCACCAAAGGGACAATAGTCATACCCGCAGTGGTGCAGCGGTGGGAAGTCGTGCTGGATGGCCCAGAAAGCATCGCGTTCTGGCTCATCACAGCAGGACTCCCCGTGTCCCCAGAGGGACTGGCCAGAGACGCGTGGAGAAGCGTTGCAACACCGAACTGCCTTCATGCCACTGGCGAATAGGGGTCAGCGTGATGAGAATGCGGGGTCGCTCACTGTCAGCCCCCGAGCCTTGCAACCGAGGGAAAGGAAACTGCGTTTTTATTTGACAATGTGGAAGCTGGAACAACTCCTGGCCACCAGAGTGGACCATCGCATTCCTGCGCTGTGGACTTTAATCGCCGGAAGGCAAAGTCGTCGTCGTGCCAGCTCCTGCTCAACCTCGGGTCCGTACTACCCTCGTGCATTTGTTGAGTGCCTTAGCTGCTGTACCTGCAGGATCGTTCATGGCAATGCCCCCCCCCCCCCGCCCACACCCCCCCCCCCCCCCCCCCCCCCCCCACCCCCCCCCCCCCCCCCCCCCCCCCCCCCCCCCCCCCCCCTCGGGCAGAGGCGATGGCAAGAGCACTGTAAGCCTTGGCCGCGAGAGCAGCTGTCAGCTTACAGGCTTTGGAGGGGAGACGCGGACGATTCCTCCAAGTGGCAGCATTTTGCGGGCACAAGTGCACCGCAACCGCTCTCTCCACCTGGGGAATGTCCATGTACCCCCTGGCTGCCCCACCATTGAGGGTAGTGAGGACGGAAGAGGGAGACAAGCGGCTTCTGGCCATAAAAGGAGCCGTCCACGACTTCGTCATCTCTTCATGCACCTCCGGGAAGAAAGGAACCAGAGCAGAACGTGGTTGTGAGCCGCGCTGCGTTCCGAGAAACCCATCGGTGTAGTCACCTCCAGCCTGTTGCTCACAGCTGCCCAGGCAAGCATGGTCGACAGCTCTGGGTCCAAATCCCCCGATGCTGCGATCGCCATCTGATCCTCCGGTAGCGCACCGAATGACAAGCTGGGACCGCCGTGAGACGGCCCAGCAGAATCACTAGGCAGCCATGCATGTGAGAGGTCCGTGGGGTGTGGCCCAGCGGAGAAGTTCTCACTGTAACCCTCAAATCTTCCAGAGCACAATAAGATAGGCGATACTCTGCTCGTGGCAAAAAAACGGGATGGGTAGTGGCAGAGGGGTCTGCTCCACTCCCCTTGAGGAGAGAAAGACACGATCGCAGCGATGCCATGGACATACACCCACAATAGACGCATGACTCATCCACGAGTGCCGCTTCAGCGTGCTGAAGGCCCAGATACTGAAGACAGCGATCGTGGCCATCGACAGAGAACAGGAAATGACTGCATCCAGAAGGACACAGACAAAATGGTATCTTGAAAAAGACACAAATCGTCCGTGATTTGCTCTTTTAGATGAAACTGCTCTTTTAGCTGAAGCGCTTAGGGGAATCACTGCTGACAGGGACACCGCTGTAACGCGCCATAACACCAACCAGGAACAGCCTCTCAAACACAAAGATGAATGCTTTGCAGTGAGTATTTCATTCGCCTATTATCCCCTTGTGCACGGGGAGTGACTCAGCATGCAAAATGCACTAGCCAATTTGTATTGGCGTTTTCTCTTTAACTCAGAGATGATTGGGCTCCCAAGTTAGACCCCTAATGTCGTCACAACATAACTCGTAGTGACCGACAGATAGGGAACATCTGGACGAGCGCAGCTCGACCCCGCAGCACTTTCCTCCCACCCCCCCCCCACCCCGAGCAGTAAGTTGCTGGCTGCAGTTCACTTAACGGCCACCGGTGTCGCTAATAACAAGTTTCTGAATTCTACATAGAGCCCCTTTAACAGCTAAATAAAGCATTGAGCATTTTTAGAAGTTAATCTTCATTGTTGACAGTGAAATAATGTACCTGTATGATGGATCCCAGTGATGTAGTGTATATGGAGAAGAGGAGGGGTCCGAGAACTGATCCCTGAGGAACCCCAATGACCAGTTGATGTGCTTTGGATACCACCCCTCCCCAAGACACCCTGAAAGACCTACAAGTGAGATAGGATTCAAACCAGCGAAATGTGGAATCCCTGTGATGCCCAGTGATTAGAGGGTGGACAGGAGGATCTGATGAATTACCGTGTCAAATGCAGCTGATAGATCCAGCAAAATGAGAACTGATGATTTGGAATCAGCTTTTGCAATCCGCAAGGCTTCAGTGACTGACAGTAATGCAATCTCAGTTGATTGGTCACTTCTGAAACCTGACTGGTTAACATCCAGTTTGTTGTTCTGTGAAAGATACAATGATATCTGGTTGAAAACAACTTTTTCGAGGGTTTTCGCTATGAATGGAGGGAGAGAGACATGTCTGTAGCTATCTGTAAGTGAAGTGTTGAATGTAGGTTTTTTGAGCAGTGGGGTTAACCGAGCCTGCTTGAATGCAGTGGGGAAAAATGCCTGTTAGAAAAGATGTGTTGATGATGTGTGTGAGTGAAGGCAGAAGTGCAGGTGAAATAGCTTGCAGGAGATGTGAGGGGATTGGGTCTAGAGGGCAGGTTGTAGGAAGGCTGGAGAGAAGTTTTGATACTTCTGCCTCAGTGAGGGAACAGAAGGAGGAGAGGGGAGTTTTAGCAGTCGATGTGGTTGGTTTGAGTTCCTGTGTGTGTGGAGCTGAGAACTTACTGCTGATGGTTTTAGATTTGTTTGTGAAGAATGTGATAAAATCATCTGCTGTTAAAGAGGAGATGGGAGGTGGTGGAGGGGGACAGAGGAAAGAATTTAAAGGTTTGAAGAGATTACGTGTGTCTGGAGCACTGTTGATCTTGTTGTGGAAATATGAAGATTTGACGGTATAGACTTCAGCAGAGAAAGATGAAAGCAAAAACTGATGCATACTCAGGTCTGACGGATCTTTCGATTAATGCCATTTTCTCTCGCTGCCCTAAGTGTGGACCGATGTTCACCAAGGACATACAGACATTCTGGAAGGAAGCCGGGGCTGGCGTTACGGAAATTACTGCAGGGCTGGAGCTGCTTGATTAGGACTGAAGTGATGGGATTAGCAGACCTCTCGATTTTGGAAAGGTGTAGGAGGGGAGAATGGAGACTTTGAAGCTGGCATTACTAATCACGGTGGGCGTGATACTCTGTATACCATACATGGGGTTGTGACATCAGAGATAAAAATGTAACGTGATCCGCGTGACTAATTTCGCTAGCATGTCACCGATGTCGCACTCAACAGCCCTCCCTTTGCGAATCTCAAACCCAAACGCAGTCACGGGGGAATGCACGAAAGCTTTCGATCTTTCACCGTAGTTGTTACATTTTGAGTCTGATGTTACAAAGTACAATTAATACTTTGTGAAATACCATGTTGCTTTTGAAATAATATTTACAAAATTGCATGTATTTCTGCCTTTCCCACAATGAGGCAATCCCTCTGCTGTGATTACCCACCCTTGAATATGCTTCCCCCGTTTGTTATTGAAAAAGGTATGAAGGGCAAGTAGGCCCATGATGAAACTCCCTGGCAATTTTAACTCTCTCAAGTCCTTAAACCTGAAGGGAATACGTTCTGGGAATTAATGAATTCAACATGTGAGTGCTAGGAAAGCGACATGAAAGTATCGCCCCGGTCTGTTTTTTCTTACAACTGCGGCTGCATTCTTATTTTGTAGCTCTCTGCTCCGGGTTGTCTCTTCACACATCTTAACATCAAAAATAATGCGCTAACTGGCTGTTGGAAGCCGCATTGCAAGCGCTGGCTCTGTTAGTCTAGCCGCCTGGTTGAATGAGGTGATAAAATTAGCATTAATATGCTTCCTGAAAAGTGAATTAGCAGCTGGCTTTGATATTTCGCTGTGTTTATTTCTTTGTGATTGAATTAGGCAAAAGGTTTGGAATCTGTGAAACCAATATCACAACAGTGTGAATATAACTTTTTTCCCAAATCTAAAGAAAACAAAAGCCATTTTTAAACTTCAGACGGCATCAAAAGCAGAAACATCCTTAGCTTGAATGTGTCTTGATGCTATTGTATTCTTCATGCAGCATAATTTAGCTCAAGCCTTGCAAACAGCAGGAAGCATTCAATGCATATTCCTCAGGCACTTCTCATTAGCTTTTGAAGGGGTTCTTTGTGTTTCATTATTAAAACAAATTTTCACTGGTATGACCGTAACACAACTATTCTGAGACGTGTTACCAAAGCTAAAAAATTACAGACTTTTACGCTTGCATTGCTTCATCCCCAATGTGGCAACAAATCATTTGTGCTCAATATGAAAGTCTGGTTTCTTTAACCCTTTGATGCACAACATGGGTCTAAAGTGACCGAGTGAGTTTATTTTTTCTGTCTCTTTGCAAGAAATTAATGTCATCATTCAGTATTCCATGAATTCCTCAATTAACTTGTTTTTGATAATCACAAATCTTTATTTTCCTTTTTCCTTTTTCCCTTTTTGAATACAAATCGTTTTTGTATCACTACCCTTCTAATGCACAACATGGGTCTAAAATTACCCGTATTCATTCTCTATGTTATTTCAATCATGGATGAGTGG